>JAQFVV010000370.1:217600-776161 GCA_028023455.1 Epiperipatus broadwayi | reverse complement strand
TATATATATTAAATTTAATAATACTATTTCATCTAAGTTTAAATGTAATTTTGGAGTTCCTCAGGGTAGTATTTTTAGCACCTATGCTTTTTAACATTTATATGAATGACCTTAAGGATTGCTTAAAATCTTCTTATCTTTTGTGCTATGCAGATGACTGTAAAATCTTTAGAAGAATCACATCTGTGTTTGATTGCACTCTTCTTCAAAAGGATATAGATAATTTTAGTGCTTGGTGTGATTTAAATAATATGATTGTTAATTTCAGTAAATGTTCCTTAGTCTCGTATTCTAAAAAATCTGAAGTTTTGCATTTTTCTTATTTTATTAATTGTCACAAAATTATTTCTGTTGAATCCCAAAAAGATTTGGGAGTTATATTTTCTAGTAATGGATCCTTTCTTCCTCATTTGGAAATGATTATTGGTAAAGCTTTAAAAATTATAGGTACTATTCTAAGGCTTGGTCATCATTTCAGTGGTGATACAAAATTTAAATTATTTTTATCATTGGTTCTTCCCATCATTGAATATTGTTCAGTCATTTGGAATCCTAGCTCTAAACAGGGATGTAACTTATTACAATCAGTGAGTAATAAGTTTTTTAAATATGTTTCTTTGGGAAATAAAACTGTTGTTCATCTTTCTTCTAGAAGACAATATAGAGATATTAAATATCTTTATAAACTTGTTAATAAAATAGTTCTTTTATCTGACACAATTTCTACTGTTGTAATTAGATCTCATGTGCATGATACACGACGCTCTTCCGATCTGTTTGTTACATTAAAACTTGTCATTCCAATGTTCTTAGATTTTCTCCTTTATTTAGACTGCCATATTTATATAATCAGATTTGTAGTAATAATAATTACTTCAATTTAGATTATAATCAATTTTGTTATGTTATTAAATTTAAATGTCATATTTGATTGGTTTAACTTGATTTTGTTTATATATATATGTTAAATTGTTTTATTATTATTATTATTATTTTGTTACGAGCTTTATATTTATCCCTTTTATTTATTTGTTATTATTAATGTTTTAATAATAATTGTTTATATGCTGATATTTAATTTTACTTTAGATTTTTAAATGTGTTAATTATCTTTTATTGAAATATGGCACATAATTATATTAATAATTTGTCATTTAAACTCATTTATGTATTTATATATTTGTTATGGTGCAATACTGTAATTGGCTTTATGCTGTAGTTTTGTACGGTAAATAAATGAATTGAATTGAATTGAATTATTATTATTATTATTATTATTATTATTATTATTATTATTATTATTATTATTATTATTATTATTATTATTATTATTATTATTATTATTATTATTATTATTATTATTATTATTATTATTATTATTATTATTATTATTATTATTATTATTATTATTATTATTATTATTATTATTATTATTATTATTATTATTATTATTATTATTATTATTATTATTATTATTATTATTATTATTATTATTATTATTATTATTATTATTATTATTATTATTATTATTATTATTATTATTATTATTATTATTATTATTATTATTATTATTATTATTATTATTATTATTATTATTATTATTATTATTATTATTATTATTATTATTATTATTATTATTATTATTATTATTATTATTATTATTATTATTATTATTATTATTATTATTATTATTATTATTATTATTATTATTATTATTATTATTATTATTATTATTATTATTATTATTATTATTATTATTATTATTATTATTATTATTATTATTATTATTATTATTATTATTATTATTATTATTATTATTATTATTATTATTATTATTATTATTATTATTATTATTATTATTATTATTATTATTATTATTATTATTATTATTATTATTATTATTATTATTATTATTATTATTATTATTATTATTATTATTATTATTTAATTGAAATGTAGTTTATACAATTTTATTTAATCAGTATTGGAAATTGTGTGCTAGACATGTCATGTGAAATGTGAAAAAAAAAAATCATGTCTCCCAAAATAGGATATATTATTTTGATTTTAGATATCAGATTTATGAAATATCAGAGATTTTGATTTTTTTTCATTGAGATGATTAATAATTATTTGCTATATTATCTGAGTTATTTCAAGAGTTGAAATAAACATTATAATTCCTAGATATATAAAGTTTCTACTCATAAAACTAAATGATAGAAGTTTTCTTGAAAATAATTGCCAGATTTTTTTTTAATGCCCATAATCTAAGATCATTTCAAATTGGATATTTATTGCCCAATAATTGAAAATTATATTTTTAATTATAGGGATAATTTTCATGTGATTTTTATCTATTTTTAAAATTAGATTCTTTCAAAAAAAACAAAACAACTTTATCATTATCCAACTTAAGAAAATTTATTAAAAATTTTGTGAACCTGAACAATTTTTACATGATTTCCTGAAGAGTCGCAACCCATGGGTTGCACATCACTGGTATAGAATGTATTGCCAAGTTTTGTAATTATAAAAATTATTATTATTTTTTATAGTTTGAAACAGATAAAGTGTCTATTTTTTAATTTATAAAGTTGAATTAACTAGTAAGATAATATTTATAAATATTGGTATTTACAATAGGTATAAATGCAGTAGAAATCAATCTTGAAAAGGAACAAGTAATTGTAGAATCTAGTCTTCCTTCTTTTAAAGTTAAAGAGTTGATTGAAGGAACAGGAAGAAGAGCAGTTCTAACTGGTTATGGATCAAAATCATGTAAGATTATATATATGCATGCATTTATTTTATTTATTATATACTATAGTACAAAATGTTTAATTATATATTTTAGTTAAAAAAAATCTTGGTTCTGCAGTTTGCATGATTGAAGGATCATCATCTCTTAAAGGGGTTGTGAGATTTGTTCAAAGTGATGAAAATGAATGTGTAATAGAAGGAACACTAGATGGTCTTTCACCTGGACTTCATGGATTACACATTCATGAATTTGGTGATATTTCTGCTCCAGATTGCAGTAGGTAAAATACTTCTCAAATTTTATTTTTCTTAAGCCAAATTGATTAAAATAATTTATTCAGAAAATTATTAAGAGAAAATTTACATTTCTGAATTTTTATAACAACATTTTAATAAGTTATGGATATTTATAATCTTATGTTTTCAAGATCACTGTATCTGTTACATGACAGTTTTGGAAAATTAATCACTTTTGTGTGTGTGTGTGTGTGTTTATATTCTGTATTTTTGTTTTATAATTAATTTTAAATTAAAAAATTTTTAATTGCTAAAATAAATGGTGTACACTAATTGGTTTTTTTTTTTTTTAAATAAAAACAGAATTGTTTTAAAAATGTGAACTATTAGCAGTATTAGAAAATATTATTAATTTATTAGATATATTCTTTTGTTTACTGAAAATATTCTGTGATAAAATTATTATCATATTTGGGTTATTGAAAAAGTTGTTAAATTGAATTATCATTTTTTCTTAAATAATTATTTTTGCTATGCACTTCTTGTCCTTGAGATAAGATCTTTAATACTTGTGAAACTAATTCTTATAAAAGTGATTAATTCTCAAATTTTATTTGCAGGCAAAATCTCCATACAGTATTGCCGCTCAGTGCAAGCTAGAGCAATCAATGGATGTCAGAAGGCTTGTGCATAAAATTCCCATCCAGTGCCTACTCATCCAATATCCCCAGACTAGTTTCTGGCTTGTGGCCTTTGTTAGTGAGGAGCTTTGAAATTGAGAGCACTGCACCTAGATCTTAGAATTTAATGCAACCCTCCAGCACCACCTTTTATCTCACCTTAACTACAAAACTATGAGTCTTAAATTGAAAATACAATAATATTTTCAATCCAAGCACATTAGCTTATATAGTCATTTAAGTCTGAACTCAGTTCCGTACCTATAAAATTTTTGTATCTTTGTTTCTTTAATAACCATATCCACCACTATCCTATTAGGCAGGATTGGTTTTAAGGCATTAAACATCACACCATTTTTATGCTTGCTTATAACTGTTATTAAAACAGGCGAAACTCTCCATACAGTATTGCCACTCAGTGCAAGCCAGAGTAATCAATGGATGCCAGAAGGCTTGTGCATAAAATCCCCATCTAGTGCCTACTCATCCAATATCTCCAGACTAGTTTTTGGCTTGTGGCCTTCATCAGTTAAGTAGAGATAAAAGGTGGCTGCTGAAGGGTTGCATTTAATCCTAAGATCTAGGTGCAGTCCTCTCAGTTCCTATGCTCCTCACTGACGAGGGCCACGAGTCAGAAACTAGTCGGGAGATATTGATGAGTAGGCACTAGATGGGGATTTTATACACAAACCTTCTGGCCTCCCTTGATTTCTTTGGCTTGTGGCAGTACTGTATGGAGAGTTTTGCTTGTTTTAAGAACAGTTATAAGCAAGCATAAAAATGATGATAATGTGATGTTTATTGCCTTAAAACCAATCCTGCTTAATAGGATAGTGGTGGCTATGGTTATTAAAGAATGTATAGGTACTGAATTGAGTTTGGACCTATATGACTATATAAGCTAATGAGCTTGGATTGAAAATATTGTGTTTTCAATTTTTGTAGTTAAGTAGAAATAAAATGTGGATGTTGGAGAATTGCATTAGATCCTAAGATCTAGGTGCAGTGTTCTCAGATCCAAGACTCCTCATTGACCAAGGCCACAAGCCAGAAACTAGGCAGGATATTGGATGAGTAGGTACTAGATGGGGATTTTATGCACAAGCCTTCTGGCATCCATTGATTACTCTGGCTTGCACTGAGTGGTAATACTGTATGAAGAATATTGTTAATAACATTTATAAACAAGCATAAAAAATGTTGATCATGTGATGTTCATTGGCTTGCATTTTATTTACCTATGTTTTAAATTCTTTTAAACAATAATTTTGTTTTTGCTTTGATCAAAGGATTGAAACAAAAAGGTAAAAAAAAAAAAATCAAATGTTAATTGGAGAATTGGAAGTTTGTGAAAGAAAATGCTTTCTTTTTATTTTTAAATCCCAATTAGCTCTATAAAAGTAATTAAATAAATTTAAATGTGAATAATCATTTTTCTCTGCCAGTGAAATTCCAATATTTTAGTAAAATGTTTAAAGAAAATTATTATTAAATTAATCAAACTAGTCATTTAAGTCAATGTTTTAAATTTAAATATTAATTGTAATGGTCAGTCATAATGCATATGAGGCAACTGTAACTTGCACCCACTAACATACAGGTTAATAATGTATAAGCATAATGAGACTAAATAATAGATTTACTTATTTCAATTTTTAGAATTGAGTTCATAATCTCTCATAAAACTCTGGGTATTACCTGATAAATACTATCAAGAAATATTTCAGGGGTATAATCTATTTCTGTTGTATTAACATGATCAGAAATTTTTTCTCCATGTATAATGGTTAAAGTGACTAATACATCACTCTCTATTATACTTGACCAAATCACTTATCACACAAGTTATTCTGGATGAAATGGTCAATGGACTTGATGTTCAGACATGACAATTTTCATTTAAAATAATTAAAACTTTATAATATTTAAATAAAATTGAAATAAATTGAGATACTGCAGAACCATATGACAGCTAATCAAAATGTCATGATAGCCATCTAAACGACAATCAAATCTAAACACACAACAAAGATTTTACGAGAAAAGGGCAGCCACACCCTTATCTCAACTTTTCTTTCTATATATCTAAGCCAGTCGTAAGTATTTAGATTTGAAAGTTTGAAGCTTTAAATATATTCACAAATAACTCACTGAGTCTAAATCATAATTTATTTCAATTTTCAACTATCTGCGCTTCACAAATTAAAATATTATTTAAATATTTAAATAAATAAAAACTAATTTATTTACAAAATTGTAATAATGTTTTCATACTCTGCCATTCTAAATATTAATGTGCTATATATATATGTAATATATGTTGGTTTGCACTTACCGCATAACGTGAATTCTTCTCCACACAAAAATAGAGAGCGCTGCCGTAAATTATGATTTCCAGAATATATGCCCGATAAAGGGATATAGTATAAAACTGGTGGCAGAGATTTATCACTCTCAGTTCCCGGGATGTTATCAGTACACAGCCTTCAGGATAAATGAAATCCGTAGTAAAGAAAACAGTAGGTAAAATGGCTACTGTAGAAACGTATAAAATAAGGACTGGTAAAATAAAACAATATTATGTTTAATGTAAATAAACTGAGTGAAATCTTGTGTGTATATATTATTATTATAATTGTATGTTCGTGTTGTAGAAACTAGTAATTAAAATATATATAGAAATATTAAATGAGTTATTTTAATTTATTGCTATCTTACTGATTCAACTTAATTGAAACCTAAGACAAAGCATAGTGGCGCAGCTTACAGGATTAGAAGCCCAAGATTAAAGTGAGGCACTCGTAATAAACGTTACATAAAAAACAACAACATGGCGGCCATAAACGCTATAATGCGCGAGTTCGATGTAAATAATGTTGACTCGTGGAAGAGCTATATTGAACAAGCGGAATATTACATGTTCATAAATAAAATTGAGGATGATAGATATAAGATTTCCACACTATTATATCTAGCAGGAAAAGACATAATCCAATTAGCAAACAGGATTACCGACCCGAAGCGTCCCGAAGATTTTACGTATAAGGAATTTATACAAAAATTGAATGAATACTTTCTACCGAAGCAGTCTAAATGGATAGCATGCCTTCGGCTGAGAAATAGAATGCAGTCACCACAAGAGAAATACGTGGATTACGATCTTGCACTGTGAAAATTAGCCAAGGAATGTGAATACGGTCCAGAAATAAACGACGCTTTGTTGGAACAGTTCTTGTATGGAATGATGGACGAAAACTTCAGGAAGGTCTTATTGAGTGATTCGGAATTAACTTACAAAACAGCAATTGATAAATGTGTCACGCAAGAGGCCATGCTCAACATCGCATCAGAATATACTAGATCAAAATCACCGGAAAAGATCGCTTTCAGTAGAGAAAAGAAAAAATTTGACTCTACGTCTTTCGGCGGACACACCAAACAACAAAATTGTACTTGCTGTGGAAAATCCGGTCATACAAAAAGTAGCTGTAGGCACAAGGATAAAATATGTAGACAATGTAACAAGAAAGGACATTTAGTGGCCGTGTGTTATTATAAAGACGGCGGGACACAGAGAAAAAATGTAGATATCAAACCCCAGAGTAGAATATAAAAAATCAACTATTAAGACTGTATCAAAAGGCGACAATAAAACAGATCACATTCTTCTGGATTTGCAGGTCTGTGGAAAAGCAATCACAATGGAAGTAGATAGTGGAGCTGGATTGTCATTGATATCACTTAAGGATTGGACAGAGATCACTCGAGGTAGTAAATATAAATTAAAGCTACGTAAGGGTGATACAATCGTAACAGATATAAACAGAAACAAAGTTGATATCCGAGGAAAATTAACTGTGCCTGTGACACTTAATTCCAGACATAAATCTTTGACATTGTATATAGTAAATAAAGACATTAGTCCATTATTGGGAAGAAACTGGTTTGCTCCACTGGGAATACACATAAATATACTAAAGACTGTCCGTATAGAAAAAGAAATAAAAAAAATATCCGGAACTGTTTACATCAGGCCCAGCAGAATTTAGAACAAGACCAGTAGACGTAGAATTGGTACCAGAAGCCAAAGCCATTGTTTGTAAGCCCAGAAAAGTACCATTTGCAATGAGGGAGAGGGTGGAAAAAGCAATAATGGATTTAGTATCAAAAGGAGTATTAACACCCACTGAAGAATCATCGTGGGCAACTCCTATTGTAACCATAGTAAAACCAGATGGAAGTATAAGATTATGTGGAGATTATAAAGTTACAGTCAACAAATATATAAACAAAGGTGCATACCCGGTCCCCAGTGTAAAGGAAATACTGGCATCATTACAGAAGGCCAAGTATTTTGCAAAAATTGACCTAAGAGCAGCTTTCCACCAGATCCCAGTAACAAAAAGTACATCTGAATTACTTACACTGACCACGCATAAGGGATTATACGCATGTAATAAATTGCCATATGGAATAACCATTGCACCGAATGTGTTTCAGGCTAAAATGGACATGCTATTCAGATCTATGGAAGGAGTGATACCTTATTTAGATGACATTTTAATTATTGGTGCAACTGAGGCAGAACTCGAGAAACGGGTAGATCAGGTTTGCTCAGGATTGTCTCGGGCCAAAGCAAAGCTTAATGTGAATAAATGCATTTGGTCAGCTCGAGAAATCAAGTTCCTGGGACACATAATAAATGAAAATGGTCGAAAACCCGACCCCGAAAAGGTAAAGGCTATAAAAAATGCTACAAAACCCAAAAATGTCAAAGAATTGCAGGCATTTTTAGGACTTCTAAACTTTTATGAGAGTTTTTTAGAAGGAAAGTCACACTTGCTGTCACCACTATACCTGTTGTTAAAAAAAAAACAGCGATATATCTGGACTGATGCACAGGAGAATGCTTTTAGAACTGCAAAAGACTTATTAATGTCAGAAGCACTACTGGTACATTACCGAAGTGACTGGGCAGTGAACATCACAACCGATGCATCTGAGTATGGTGTGGGAGCAGTCATATCACACCCATGCTATGAAGGGGAGCATCCAATAGCATTTGCATCAAGAGTATTGACAGCTGCAGAGAAAAATTATAGCCAGATTGACAAGGAAGCGTTGGCAGTGATTTTTGCGGTAAAAAAATTTCACCAATATGTGTATGGCTGCAACTTCACCATCTATACAGATCATCGCCCCTTAACAGGGATTTTTGGCGGTGAAAAGGGACCTATAGAACCCCCAAGTCAACGTATGGTGCGATGGACAAACTTGATGTCACAATACGACTATAAGCTAATCTACAAACCTGGGAAAACAATTGCACATGCAGATGCTTTGTCTAGGCTGCCAGACACCACAGAAAGAGTGTTCAAAACTAAAGAGATAAATTACATTGACACATTACAGTCAAAGGAGATAAATAGCATGACTATAAAGGAATGGACCAGAAAAAATGATGGTTATGTACAGTTAATAAAGTGGATCAGAAATGGGTGGCCAAAGAAATGCCCTAGTGAATTGAGCAAAGCTATATGGATAGCTAGGGATAAACTTTCTGTGTGCGATGGATGTATCTTACATAATGACAGAGTGTTAGTACCTATTGAAGGTAGGCCACAAGTTCTAAACCTACTTCATCAAGGACATCCAGGAGTGGTACGAATGAAAGCCCTTGCACGGTCATATGTATGGTGGCCAAACTTAACAAATGAAATAGAGACCCGAGTAAAAAATTGCAGGAACTGCCAACAAGTGGCCAGATTACCACCAAAGCATTATGAAACATGGGAACCACCTAAGTCTCCATGGACACGTGTTCATCTAGATCACATTGGCCCATTGGATGGACACTTGATACTATTAGTGATCGATGCTTTTTCTCGATGGACTGAGTATCGAATAGTTAAGGATACTAGTGCAGACTGTACCATCCGAGTGTTAAATGAACTATTTGCCACACATGGTTATCCAGAAACTATTGTGACAGACAACGGTTCAGGTTTTGCTTCAAGAAAATTTACAGATTTTCTAAACAAGGGAGGAATTAAACACCTGCTTACACCCCCTTACCATCCTGAAAGTAATGGGATAGCAGAACAAGGAGTACAGCACTTAAAAAACATTTTAAAAAAACTTCAGAACAAAAACATATCAGAAGCCTTGATACAGGCTATGTATGCTCAGCACTTTACTCCAAACACTGCAACGGGTAAAACTCCAGCAGAGCTATTGATGTGTCGGACATTCAGGACCCATTTGACAAAGCTACTACCTGGAAACACTAGAAAAAAAAATAATAATGCCAAAGTGGTTAAGTTTTTGCCAGGCGATTGCGTATGGGTGTTGGATGTTTTAAAACATAAATGGAGCCCTGGAGTAGTAAACCAGTCATTGCATAAACAGATTTGTCTAATCGAGATGGAGGGTGGAAAAGTGTTGAGAAAACATATAAACCACCTTCGTCATCGTGAAACAAAGGAAGACGAAGCTATATGGCCAGAAATGAACCATATCATGAAGGGACCGACTAAAGATGAATATAAAAAGAAAGATGAGTCAGAACTGACTGAAGATGAAGTGACAGAGCAAGAACTGGACTCACCAGGAGTACAAAGAGAAAAAATAAATGATAGTCCTAAAATTCCCCGAATACGGAAACCACCGGTTAAATTTAAGGACTATATAGTAAACTAGAGTAATATGTATTACTAGAGTGGGGGAAGGACTGCTATATATATATGTAATATATGTTGGTTTGCACTTACCGCATAACGTGAATTCTTCTCCACACAAAAATAGAGAGCGCTGCCGTAAATTATGATTTCCAGAATATATGCCCGATAAAGGGATATAGTATAAAACTGGTGGCAGAGATTTATCACTCTCAGTTCCCGGGATGTTATCAGTACACAGCCTTCAGGATAAATGAAATCCGTAGTAAAGAAAACAGTAGGTAAAATGGCTACTGTAGAAACGTATAAAATAAGGACTGGTAAAATAAAACAATATTATGTTTAATGTAAATAAACTGAGTGAAATCTTGTGTGTATATATTATTATTATAATTGTATGTTCGTGTGGTAGAAACTAGTAATTAAAATATATATAGAAATATTAAATGAGTTATTTTAATTTATTGCTATCTTACTGATTCAACTTAATTGAAACCTAAGACATAGCATAATGTAAAAAATATTAAAGCAGATTTTAAATATAAAATTTAGAAAGATTTATTATACCAAATATAATTTCATCACTTTCATGTCATATTCATGGTTTGTCATCTGAAAACATTAATTTTTTGTTGATTTGAATACTATTTAATTTTTGGTCCATTACTAATAAAACATACCTCCTATATTTTAGGTTTGCAGTCATTTCTTTCTTTACACAAAATTTTGATAACACTTGAATCACAACTATGGCCATGCTCTTTTTCATGATTATGAAAGACAGATGAATTAATAGCTTTAGGCTTAATCTTAGATTTTTTTCTAGTCTATGCTGTAAACTGCAGCCAAAAGACTCGCCATATGTATATTATGGCATCACCAGTCAAATCTTAGAATTCAACATTCATTAATGGGTACTTGTGTATTAGCAGCTGTACATCGCTTGATGATGCTGTTTCTCTTCAAAAACCTATTAATATAAAGTTTTTAGGCCTGCCTTTTTTTTTTCTGACTTTTGAAAATTTATATTATTGTTAGCATTCTAAATTTAAAAACGTTTTTTGTGTTGTTTTTGTTTTGGAATTTTGTTAAAATGTTTAATTTACTAGTACAAGAATAACATTATTCTTATAATACTAAATTAAACGTTTAATCAAAAGTAAAAAAACCCAACAAAAAAAAATTGTCTTTTTATTTCCAAATTTACATTATTCTTCTAATAGTAAATTCAATTTTTCAACCAAATTTTTTAAAAAAAAAACAACCCGAAACACTTCATTCCAAAAGGAATCAAACCCCTAAAAACAGTTTTCTTTTGATATCCAAATTTAGCATTATTCTTCTAATAGTAAATTAAAACGTTGAAACAAAACTAAAAAAACAACCCAAAACACTTCATGAAAAAGAAGTCATCAAACCCAAAACAAAACAGTTTTTTTTTGGATTTTCAAATTGACGTTATTCTTCTAATAGGAAATTAAATGTTTAAACAAAAATTCCCAAAACAACAACAACAAAAAAACCCAAAATACTTCAGTAAAAAAGGAATCAAACCCAAAAATCTAACAGTTTTCTTTGGATTGGCAAATTGACCTTCTTCAAAGACTAAATTCAACATTTAAACCAAATTCGAAAACAACTGTAAACACTTCATGAAAACAGTAATCAGCTGACTTTGTTTTTTTATGGCCGCCGTTGACAAGCAAAAAACAAAACCCAAACACTTTTCTTTTTGATTTCCAAATCGATGTTATTCTTGTAATAGTAAATTGAACATTTAAACAAAATTACAAAAAAAAAAAAAACCCAAACCAAAAAATTTATTAGCCGATGTTTTTGTATTTTATCAGTGACTTGGTTTTTATACAAGTGCCAAAAAAAACCTCTTTGGATTGATTGGGTTTCAAAAACAGCTCACAACAACAAGCATCAATTCCAACAACTACAATTTTATTTCCAAAAACAAGCAAAAACAAACAAAGAAACAAAAAAAAAATTCTCACTTGTAAGTCGAACCAAATACAAAAAAATAACACAGTGTAAGAGCAACAATGTCTTTTGAAACTATCGATTGTGTACAGCCATCTAGAGAATGTGAAATTTGTTATGAATCCACCACATCGCACTCTGAAAAAAGCCTTTCCAAATTTCTAGTAGCTTTCAAGATGCATAGGGAAGCATGCTGACAGGGTGATAATTATCACTATGTGATACTACTACAGTGGGTGTGCAAGACAATGATTTTGAAAAGAGATTTCAACCCTTGTGTGAAATTGAACAACAGACACCCCCATATCAAATGGTAGCGAACTATCATTACTAAGCATACGTATAAAGCATGGCCACACATAGCTAGGCATATGATTTCTGTGCTTTTGCATAGAGAACAATGCCATCACATGGCCCAAAATGGCTATTATGAAGGTAGTGTTGTAGTAGCCATAGTTTCGGCTGTGTAAATGACAGATTTCTGTGTTTTTGCATAGAAACAGTGCCATTAAGTAATGTATCGACTGTTAATAGGCAAGTACCCATTAATGTATAAAAAATCAAAGATTAAGTCTGAAGCTATTAATTAATTCATGTCTTTCATAATCATGAACAAGAGCATGGCCATAGTTATGATCCAAGTATTATCAAAATTATGTGCGAAGAAAGAAACGATTGCAAATGTAAAATAAAGGAAACATGATTCATTACACAAAATGAATATGTAATGAACTAAAAACCAAATGGCATCCAAATCAATAAAAAATATAAATGTTCTCAGCAAACTAATCATGAGTATGATGCAAAAGCATTGAAAATATACTTGATATAATAAATCTTTCTAAATTTTATATTTAAACTCTGTTTTAATATTTTTTATATTAAAATTGTAATGACATAATTATCAGTACAACTTCTTTCTATTTACAATCAAATATTTTTCATTAGGAAATATAAATTTTATATCCAATAAACTATTATTATTATTTTAAATTTATCATGATGACATAGTTTTTAAAGAATCACTAAACATAAAATGGAATGTAGATGCCTGAATGTATGAGCACCATTTTTATAACTCTTTTAATAAAGAATTACAATGCTATTTTTTATTATTCCAGCCTCATCATTACTCCTAATCAGCTCTTTCTAATGTGCAAGATCGCATGGATATCTATGAAATAGATAACATTATATATTTCATAATATTTTAATAATTTAGATCAATTCTTTGTAAAGAATTATACTGTGATGACTTCTTTACAGATTATAATTAAAATGAAATGAAGTGAGTGATTATATATTAAAATTATTACTTTTCATTAAGGTTTATTTCTCCATAATAATACTGTTGTATTTTTGTAAAAATTGCATACAAGTTTGTGGAGTCCAGAAAAACTAGAATTTATTCGAGAGATTGTTTTTAGATCGTGTACTGATAACTGAAAAATTTAATTAAAGAATTAACATAATGGCAGTCGATACAATTCCAAGAAATATTTGCTGATTGTAAATATTTCTAGATAAGAGACCTTACCTTATTGGAAAAGGTAATTAATTGTTGCAGTTAACAGAAAGCTATAAAAAGAGTATGTAACAAGTACGTCAGACCATTCGAATGCATCTCCAGTTGACTTTCCTGTTCAATTCCGCAGATGAGATCTAGTGTTAGTGCTTCAGTTGATGTCCAGCGCTCAGTGGAAATGTAGTTCATGGGCATAGCTGAATGAGCCCATAGAGATTGGGAGACCATAGCCTGAGGAAATTGTCCGATAGCAGCTAAATAAAGAGTTGAGTTTCCAGCAGTTTTCAAGTGGAGTTACTGGTGGATGGTTGCAGAGACGGAAGCTGTAAAGAGCTTATAGTCGGTCGCAATGCTACACTACGATGTGCTCGTGTGCAGCTAAACTGGACTGGGGCAAAGGTGCGTAAACCTAGCTCATTATGAACCATTTTGTAGCAGCCATCCTGATAGTACATCGTTGGAATTGAACATTAGTGAACTGTTGAGATCGTGTTGTTGCAGACTATTTGCTATTCTGATTACTTAAAATATTGGTGAGTCTTTTATTGTATATATTCATTTGCTGGCCACCCAGTCATACTTGCGGACACAGCAAATACCAAAGGAGAAAATAAAATTGAGTGATTGTGGATTGAGAACAATATATCAATTTATGCATGTAAAATAATTTTCTTTATTTATTTAAATATTATATCAAAATTATTTGAGAATTACATATAACATATTGTAATATTTATTGTTAATATTTATGATTTCAAAAATTCAGATAATTGTGAATGCATTTTTTTTAAAATATGTATTTGTGATTAAAAAAAAATCCCAATTTATAATAATTGAACATATTCCCAATTAATTTATTGTAATGGCACAGAAATATGGGAAGAACCTGGGGTGATGGAAAACATTATCATCAACTCTAGTTAATGAATCAACCTAAACATAGAATGAATATGAGCAATAATAGAATGAGCATGAAATCAACAAGGAAAGACTAACTATAAGTTCACCAGCATTAACAGATGAATAATAATCACACATCATCAAGAATGATCAAAAAAATAAAATCAACAATCAATCATGGTTCACTATAGACCAGGCTAATTATTTAGCCTTTGCCAAACTTAGGGCAGCAAAACAAACAATAATTTGAATGCACATACTTAAGTGCTAATCCATTAGAATATAACAATTAAAAAAAAATAATGCTGGGATACAGAAACATGCTGATCATCATGAATGCCCTCTGGCCATTTAGTGCCATTAATGTACTCCAACTATAAACTTTAATTTCTAATTAATACTAAAATAAAATTATGCATGGGCTTTAAAGAATATATCTTTGCATCATCCAGGATTAGAGAAGTAGTGAAATCATCATCAACTGGATGTCCATAACTAAACATAAACCACAATCTATATAACTGACCGATATGCATGAATCCAGTTCAGTGAGCAAGCTCTATAACTTACTATGAACAAGAGATAATGCTAACATATAATGTTTTAAACCTATTCTAGGATTAAATGAATTCATTGGAATAACTTAATGAAATATAAATTTATTAATAACAATAAAATTAAATTAAGGTCTGTTGAGTATGCTATAAATTCCACATTCTGATATTGTTTTAGAATACAAAAATAAAATATGCTATTACATTATAATTTTCATATATCTCAATAGGTTTACATAAAACACACCTGTGTAAAAAACACTCAGATGTGCTGAATAATAATTTAAAATTAACATATTAGAATTGTCATTAACTAATAAAATAAAAATCAATTCATTTTAAGTTCATAAATAATGATTGATTTAACATATATGTGAGTCTACCTGACACATTCAAATGAGTGTATACACTGGCATTTATATCCTAGAATGTTTCATTTGTCAAAATATAAGAAATGTATTAAACCATGTTATATTTTCACAAGATACAAATAGATGTTGACAAATATACATAAACTTTACACCATTGTGCATATTATTATCCCCTACAAATCAACGTTATTAATTAATTCTTTATTTCTAATGGTAAGTAAAAGTTCTTTTTTAAAAAAATATATATGTATTACTTTTTTGACAGCCCTTCATAAAAGTTTTTTTTTTAGATTATTATTAATTGTAACCATCTTTAAAAATATGCTAGCAAGTTATTTTGTTCTCCAAAGATTTTTGGAGTTTTCATTTTTTAATAAAATAAAACTGGAAACATATCTTAGCTTTAGTTGAATGATTTAGACAAAAATTATTTACTTTTAAAACGTATAATCTAAAGATTTTAACTGTGAATTTAATTATTTAAAATAATATTTCAAATTATTTTTCTACTCACCAACTAATATTTGTTCATGAAGTATATCACCTATATGCATACTATATAATATATATATTTATAATTTCATGCTTTCTTTCATATATTGTGACCTTCTGAATAGGCACAAGAAACAAATTATAAGTAGATAGCACTGTATCAGTAATAACTAATGGCGTTTAGCTAAAAAAAAATGAAATAACATGAAATTTTTAAAACTTTTTCATTAATAATCCAAAGCCTTGTTTAGAAAGTACTTGCAGATATTATTTAGAAGTTTTAAGACATTTAGTATTTTTTTTGATGCATATTTAATGATAGAAAAGAGGGTGGCTTGTCGCAGAAGTTGTTGGTGTATACGTTGAGTTGATCCAGATTTATCTTATTTGTCTGTAAGACAGTGGTTGATATTTGTTTAGTGATTTTCTGGTTTATTTGCTCATTGGTACTTCAGTCCATAGTATAGTTAGTACAATCTATTTGACTTGTGATCATATAAACTTCTATTTTGATCAGATTGGTTTAATACTTATACCAAAATCACACTTTTCTTTATGTTTGCTGTAATATCATATAAATATAATTTATCCAAACTTCAAACACTTTTAGCAAACTTTATTTGTACATACACCTACGTTTCGACTGACCTGCAGTCTTCTTCAGAGCTATGATATAATGAACAAAATAAAAAAACAACTATATAATAACACCATAAAAATTTTTTTAAACAATAAAAAAAAAAACAACATAAAATATATATATTAAAAACCTGAAATAAATAATCAAACCCAAATAAAACAATTAATATAAAATAAAATGTACTACATAAATGAAAAATAAATATAAATTATACATAATAGTTGTCCTTGAATGTATATATGTATAAAGTTAAGAATACACATGTATAATTTATATTTATTTTTCATTTATGTAGTACATTTTATTTTATATTAATTGTTTTATTTGGGTTTGATTATTTATTTCAGGTTTTTAATATATATATTTTATGTTGTTTTTATTTTTTTTTTTTTGTTTTTTTTTATTGTTTAAAAATTTTTTTATGGTGTTATTATATAGTTGTTTTTTTATTTTGTTCATTATATCATAGCTCTGAAGAAGACTGCAGGTCAGTCGAAACGTAGGTGTATGTACAAATAAAGTTTGCTAAAAGTGTTTGAAGTTTGGATAAATTATATTTAATACTTATAGTGCAGCATATGTGTGTGCATGTATTTTTGTGCCATTTTACAACTTCAACTTTCACCCATGTATTTGATTATGATACAGAATATTATGTTTTACAGTGAAATATTTAAATTTATAATAAATAAACACATTTAAAGTGATTAATAGGTAATGGATCGGTGAATTTTTAGATAGATCGAATACACTATCAATTATTTTATTTGCTAAATAGTTATTTTTATTTTATTATTCTAGAAATATAGAGAATGATTTTTTTTTTTTTTATTGATTCAATTTAATTAATATTATTTAGAAGACAGAATGATTTTTTTTTCTTTTTTAAGAGAGAAAAAGTTATTGAATATTTCCAGTTAATTATCTCAGTGCAAAAGATAGAATTAACCTTCTTATTGTTGACCTTTGGGGGGGAGTAACCTTTTGTTTGGTGGAAGAAATGGATATCTAAGCAATAATCAGTAATAAAAAGGGATAATATATAAGAAAGTAGTCTGTTTTATCACAGTCTTCTCTCTCTCCCTCTCTACAAAGTGATTTTTCTTCCAAAATCAAACATGTTAATATTCAATTGAAATTCAAAAGTATGACTTTTTTAAGCATTATTTTTCTTATGTGAAACTGGTTAAAAAAATTTCCTTTGGAAGATAAAGAAAAGGCTGGAAACGCAATCAACTTCAACAAGACATATCTTCCTATGCTTTTAATTAACTAACTTTAGATTTAATATCATAGTTTAAAATGCATACATGCATGTATAATTCAAGTTTAATTTATCTAATCTTAATCTTTAGTATTAAAGAAAAAATTGAATTGTATGAATTTTGCTATTTTATGGAAAAAGTTGTGCTGAAGTTTTTAACAAAACATTTCATAAACTCTAGATTAAAAAAAATTTCTGGCTATAGAAAAGTAAAATCCAAATGGAAGGATGTGTGTGTCTGACTTAGTGTAATATGCCCTAATTGTTATTATTGGATGAGAAATATACCTAACCATTCATGTCTTATAGGATTAAGGAACTGAATGCATGGTTTTTATAACTAATGGATAACTAACCTATATTTAATGTGCATATAATATAAACATGAGTGAAAGAGCATGAATATTAAATGTGTACATTTTCTCATTGTTCTCCTCATTTATACTTAATCTATCACTAAAATATATTGTCATTTAAGGAATTATATAGAATTAAGTGAATATCATTTGCTTAATGGATGGCCTTTAATAAATTATTATAAATTCCTTGATAAATGTAATTATAGTTGATGTTAGTTGGTGGAAAACTAATGTTCCCTTTAAAATTTACAAGACTGATAGCTGAGTTATAAAACTGAGAAACCACCAGTTAATTAAACAGTAAAATATTACTAGAAGTCTGCAGCAGTAAATGTAATTTGTCATTATGAAGAGAAAATATTTTGAATACTTCGCATGCTATATTGTCAGCAATTTCAATTAGTTATTCGCTAAGAACTTTGGAAACTGCTCCTCAATTGGATCCAAAATGTGTATTGTCCATCCTGCAAGAAATTGTCTATATGTCTACTAACATCTTTTATTTTCCAACTAAAGAAGATTTAATTATTTCATTTGTTATTAGTGTATGGTAGATCAATTTATTTGTCTTTATTTTTTTTATTGTTTTTTTTTTGCTCCAAGATCGTCTTGGATACGTATAATATGAAAAATATTATACTAGGTAATTGATCATTATTTTGGTCTAATTTTTTGTTTCATACATGTATTCTATACACTTATGTTAGTGGTAGAAATATTTATTTGCTATTATGAAGCTAGTAGCTAATCTAAAAAGGGGTAAATACATAAAAAGTATTGTCTTGTCTTTGCGTTGTCAGAGAATGAGGTCTATTTAATAGTAATTATTATACTTCAAAATTTGAAACATTTATAGCTCATCATAAATTAAAATTTTATTTTGATTTATTAATTAATATTAAATACACAAAAGTGTTGTTTTATCTTTGTGTTAAAGATAATGAAGTTTGCTTGATAATGATTATTATACCTCAAAATTTGAAGCATTTTATAATTCATCATGAATTAAAAATTTATTTTCGATTTATTAGTTAAGATTGGTATAATATCTACATATTGAATATGATCTGAAATTATTTTGTGTCTTGTTTTGTGTGTGTGTGCCTGTTTTGTGCGATTCATTTATATAATTGTTAAATTTATAGTCGCTTGACTTATATTTTTCAGCACTTTCGGATGATGTGATATGCCAAAAGAAGTGAAAGAATTAGGAATTTATCTAAGAATGAACTTATTTTTTTTAATGTTTAGAATAAAATGTGTTAAGTAGCTACGAGGAAAGAAATTGTTTAGGATATATATTATATTGTCAGGGATTAGGAGAACTCTCCCTTAGTTTATTTAAATACTTATCATGAGTGGTTATTTTCTAGATTAAGCAGTTGTGCACTATGATGATTATATATGAAGCGAAGCAGTGTACTTGATTTCCCTTGTTTTCGGTGATGAGACAGTCCACAACAATATTGAACCTCTGAGTAAGGTTAGGGAGTCACTATGTTTTGTCGTTTAGATTATTAGAATTAAGAAAGTCTCCTTGTCCCTCATGTGTCCATTTTGGAATGTTTTTCCATCATATATTTATAGCTATGTGTAATGTAGTTTGCTAATAAAAATAAAATGTAGGATTAATTTCTTTTATGGAACATCTAAAGCAGAAGTAGTGCTAAAGTTGTTGATTGGTCTGTAGCATCATCTGTATTATGATAGTTTCTCTTAATTTCATAAGCAAACCGATGAGATGTAGCTGTGTTAATTGTTATAACAGGTGGCATTATACAAAAGCACACATGAAATACTATTGATTCCAAAGATATGGAAGAGATCTATCACTGGATCTGTAAGTCTTGGGTAAATATTTCAAATCAATATTATACTAATTTATTTTAAATCATCAAATCCTCAGAATGATTCATCCTCATCTTGAATGAGTGAACAAAAAGAGAAAAGAAAGTGTAACTAGTTAATAAAATTGTTCAATTGATTTATAAAGGATAGTGTGATCTCTCTAACTCATGTTTAAATCCATATTGCATTGTTTAATTACCCCAGTGTTGGCTTGGTTGGCAGAGTATATTAGAATTAGCTAGTAACATGTATATGTTTGAAGTAAGAGTATAAAGAAGTTTAATTATTTCAATGTTAGTTTGTTAATAAATGTTTAATAAAGCATATTATAATTGGCTAATAACATGTATCTGTTTGATGTAAAAGTACAAAGAAGTTTATTTTAATGTTTAATTACTCCAATGTTAGTCTGTTCATTAATGAATACTGGAAGTGGCTAATAACATGTATCTGTTTGAAGCAAAAGTACAAAGAAGTTTATTTTAATGCTTAATTACTCCAATGTTTGAAGTAAAAGTATAAATTATTTATTTTGACTACACAATGTAATGTTTTATTTATTAAAAAACTTTGTTGAGATTTATTCTTTTACATGCATTCATATTCTTAGTTTCCACACCTACATATCCAATATAATATAATTGCACTATTTCATGAATTGAATAATAAACATGTTCAGATTTGATATTATTTTCTTGATCCAAACATTGTATGAAATGCCTAATTATTTGATGAATTTCTGGGAATGTTTATGTACTTAGTTATGCTTGGATAATGATTTGAAATAAAAAGGTACCCTATTTCTTTTATTGTCTAACTACTATTCCATTAGAACAATACTCAAATTTATGTTATCTTTTATAATGTTAATTGGTAGCTATTATATAGTATAAATTTTTAAATAAGTTATGTAATAAAATCCGAGATATTCCATTATTGTTTTAAGGTAGATATTAATCTAGTTATTTAATTTAAACTTATCATATAGTAAAGTTAATTAGTGCTATATCTTTGTTTCATTTAATTTAAACTTATTATTATAGTAAAGGTTGCTTAGTGCATTTAGATGATGAGAGGAGATAAACTTTGAACTATAACTTATTAGTTTGGATGGATGGAATTTTATCAATTTCAACTACTTATTTATTGCAAAACGAAATAAATATTTTACTCTTATTGATTCATATTTCCTCCTGTACTTTATTTGCATTTTATATATTATGGAACTCTGTGGCTCCTATTATTCTAAGAGTCTCGATAGTAACTCAAAGTAGAGTAAGATTAGTACTTTATTCTATTATCAATAGAATTGGTGCCCCAGATATTTATTCATAGGAGATGTAGGATTGGTGTTGGGAGAGGGTTACAATATATAAACTATAGCATGATGCTTTTTTCAATAAGCTGGCTATTTACTGGAATCTCCTGGTAAGTTGGTCCATTCTAAAACAGTAGACTGGCTTATTGACATCTTCAAAAAAGTATAAATCTGATATTTGTTGGCATTCAGTCATTATAATTTAGTAGATTTCAGGCATACCATGTATATATATGGGCTATGAAACACAAAAAAGCTGGCAGTTTCTTCCATGAGAATTCAAACTCTACCATTGTGACATTAACAGCAGATTACTTCTTGTCTTCAGTTATAACTTCATAATGATAATGCCATATAACTATTGTGTTTCCTGAATTATTCAAATCCACCTCTTTATAGTATATAATGGAATTTGAAAAAAAAAAGTAAATTCTTTATATTGATCAAAAAAAAAGTTAATGACTCTTTTCAATTCATCTTAATTAAAACCAAATTTTTACCTACAAGTATTTTTAATCCTTTGAAAAACACCAAATTGTAGGATTTTATCACAAGCTTTAATTAAAAAAAAAAATTAATTATAAAATACAGAAATTTAACTATTGGTACTATCTATTATAATATGAAAACAATCTTGTTTTAGATTTCAAAGTCAGAATTAATAAAATATTAATTGGCTTTTTAAATGTTTAATTTATAATAATTTTTTAAGTTCAAAATTATTATCTAATTCTTAATTGTTATTTCATTGTATATTTTTTAAATAAATATTGAAAAAAAATTGTTTGTTTCTATTTCTTCTTTTAACTTATATTCATGCACACATACTACTATGTTGTTGTATGCCATGAGATACCATCATCTCATTATTTAGTTAGAAATTATATATTAGGGTTACTTGAAATTAAAACTCTTACATCTTATCCAATATATATAAAGATGATAAAAAGAAGTTTAAATTGTACAAAATAATTACTCAGATTTCTAATTAGTATCATAAAACTTTTAAAAGTAAATAAATTTAAGCAATATTCTTTGTCAATTTATAAATATATCCTAGATATGATATATAAAAAAGGTATAGTATATAAAATGACTTGTGGGGTTTGCAGTATGGTTTATTATGGACATACAGTGATACAATTAAAAGAAAGGGCTAAAAAACATATCTGCATTATATGTTGATTACTTAAAATATGGACATAGAATAGATTGTGTTAAGAATATAAACCCGTTAAATTATAATGAAGAAATTAATAGAAGGAAGATATATGAAACTAATTACATTAATTATAACAGAAATAATTGTATGAGCATTTATAAAATGTCAATTAATTTAACTAATAATTGGATAATGAAAAATGAATGGAGGGTTATATAATGTGTGTTGTTATAAAGATACTAAAGCATAATTATAGGCTTGTGTTAATTTTATATAGAGCCAGTAGATGTCGCTATGTATGCAATATAGGTTTTTTAGTAGTTAAACAAGACATATTGAAAAGGGCAAAAATTAAAAATTGCTGAAAAGAGCTTTTTTAGGTTATGATTATATTACAGCTATTGCCATATATTATTTTGTTGTTATATAAAGATATTTTATTCTATATCATATCTAGGATTTATTTTTAAATTGCAAGAGCAACATAAAGGATTTAGTTTCTTGTATTTTAGATGTTTGTCAATTTATATATGCTTTTAGCCACATTAAGAAACATTAATGCAATAGTCATTTATACCAATGAATATCCTATATTTTGTGTGAATGTAAAAGCATAAAATACCTTATGCATATAAAATTGGGAAATGATGTGTAACTTGAAAGACATAAATATGCAGACATTAAATGAGGAAAATAAGCAATAGTTAAGTCACTATTGCAAATCAAAATTATAAAAGTTTAAGTATGTTTACAAAATGCTCTATGCATTGGAAATAATCAAGACAATATCTGGGCAGAGCATCACTAAATTTTCCTGCAAGATAACTTTATATCAATCTGGCTTTATCAAGAGAGGGGGGAGGGACACAAATTACTTGATTAAAAGTCACAACAATGAGTCATTGTGAATACTATTCAGTCATTCTTCATCAAGTTTTAAATATGTAAATAGATATTGCTGAAAACAAGAATCTGCCATTTAATCCTTAACCAAATAATTATTTGAAACCTGGAAGATGTTTCTTGGCCATCCCTGCTGTTATCTGTGTGTCAGAGTGCCTATAATATGTATTTTGTTAAACTGTCAAAAGAAAGGTGATGTTTTATGATAATAAAATTATGATCATAAGCTCACATGTAAAACTTAAAAAATGTTTTATAACATCTTAACTTATACAGTATTTTCTATTTTAAATTACAACTTTTTTTGTTGGCTATAGTTAATGTTAATTATAATAAAATTTGAAATGTGAATGTAATACACACGTTTGTTATAACACAAGCACAAATAAGATATCATAGTTTTGCAATGAATTTAGAGCTTGAAAAGTACAATTTCTAAAAATAAAAAATAATTTTAAATCTATATATTGCAGTATATATAGAGTAATTCTAAATAAAATTATTAAATAATAATCATTTTTTATACAATAAATTCTCAGTAATAGTGAAAATCTATAATTAATTTATCGTTACTATCTAATAAACATGTTATCTTTTTTATTCTTATTAAGTGGCATTTATTGTTTATTCATTCATGATTTATAATATAATTAAATAAATATGTTAAATTAATAAAGATTTGTTTGATTATTTATTTTAAAATAGTGCCTACTACTTAAAAGATTGACTTGGTCAAATCTTAAAAAATACTTTGTAATTTCAGGCATGAGAGAATGATAATAAAGGCATCAACAGAAGCTTAAGAAAAAGGGAAAGGGGGGGGGTATATATACCAAGAAATGGGATTGTTCCTATTTTCTTTATTATCACTATTATCTTTGTCCCATTTTTCTCATCATTATTATAATTATTGGTAGAATTATCAGTTTGTTTACCAAAATATGTTATTCCATAAAGACTATAAGTAAGTAGCTAAGATCATTGTTGATTTGAATTTGGAATGATAGGGCAGGTTATATCTGACTTATAGTAATTCTCAGTGATTTAATAATTTTATAATATAAACAAGGATAAAAAAAAAAACTTCTTTGTTCAAGTTTAATGTAATAATAACAGATAAGTTAACTTCCCTTAAACAAATAGCAATATATCTATATGTAATGACACGCAGTTAAAGATGAAGCTAAAGTGAGAATTATAATACTAAGGTGGCTTAGTGTTTTCAAGGAATTTCTATATCCTCATAATCATAGCCAAAGAGTTATCTGGGAAATGATGGAATATATAAGCAAAAGATATCCAAAAATATGCAAATTGTGAATTGAAGAGTCCATTTCTTGGAGAAGAGAAAGCATGAGACCTTTCAGATTATAGTGTGGATTCACCTAAAGATAACAGTCCCTGGCTTCTCCTTCCACCCCTTTCTTCACTAACTAAAAATTTTATTTAAAATCTTTTCTCCATCATTTCAGTTAAGCTTTCATATCCCTTCCCCACTCTTCAATCAATAGACTGGCTAATAACTCCAACTATAGACTCAATCAGACTTTTAACCCTGTGTATACAAAATACTATGCACTCAAACTGTTGCCAAGCCTTATCCATCCCTCACAACACAAATTTCTCAACATCATTATCTATACAAAAGAGTTTTTGATAAGCCTGAACATAATTCCATTTTTCTAGAGCACTGACCATACTTTTGAATCTTTCTTGGCTACTATTGTATGTATGGAACAACAAGATGCCAAACATAAGATCAAGGAGGCCTGGCATATAGCTAATAAAACCCATGCTATTAACCGAAAGAAATTATACTTCCCCCCTCTTCAAGAAATGGACTCTTTAATTCACAATTTGCATATTTTTGAATATCTTTTGCTTATAAATTCCATCTTTTCCTGGATAACACTTTCGCTATGATTATTAGAATATAAATATTCTTTGAAAGTATTAAGCCATCTTAGTATTATAATTCTCACTTTAGCTTTTCCTTTAAATGCATTTCAATGCATATAGATATATTAATTACTATTTGTTTAAGGGAAATTTACATACCTATTATTATTATATTTTATTATGGATAACAATTTCCATTATAAACAAATTTTAGGTCTCCGTCTTTCAATCTGCACTTTTACTTAATATCTCAAATTTCTACAAGCATATGCACAATTCCATATCATCCCTAACTGCTGTAGAATTAAAATCGGTTTGGCTGTTTACAACCACAAGAAAATTACTAGGCAGTTACAATCATGCCTGTTCAACATGATTATTAAGGGATATAAAGGCACCCTCAAGAAAGACAAAAAGCATTTTAATAGAATCTCTGCAATTGCATCTATGCCAGAGTATATCACTACTAAATGCAACAATTTATCTGCAAAGCTGCATCAAGAGTTCTCTTACAAATTCACTTTTCTCACTGGAAACAGGGAGTGGACTTTCCCTCATCAGGAAAAACTATCTTTGTTTATCTTACCAATGGAATCAGGCAATGATGGAAATGATAGCCAATGTCAAGGCAGGTCTCGTAGATAACTCCAATAAGGATAAACTAATCACTCATTTTGTCAAGGCTATCCATCATAAACCTATTAACATGCTACAAATCTTAATTGGAGGGTAAATATTAATGCTACCAAGCATTTCCTTTCTGAGAATTCTATAACTTGCCTCAAAGAAAATAAATGTAATAGATTCGTTCTTATGAACAATGCTGAATTTATTAATAAAATGAATTTTCAAATAAATAAACTGAAATTTAAGACAATCTCCAACTATAATATAAAGCTTAATAAAGATAAACTTATTGCTGGCTTGTTTCACAAATATTGCAATAAAGACTTTACCAAAGGAGAATATTACAAAAAATATCCCTCCACATCACCCCCCCCCCCCAAGATTGTTTGCTAACGCTAAGCTGCACAAGCCAGATACTCAAACTTATATTAGACTTTGGAGGCGTTCACTTCTTCAACACTGCCAAAATAGTCAACTAATGGCTAATGAACCAACTCAGCTATGGAGTTTACATCATTAAATCATTCTTCGACTTTATCAACAGCATTAAAAGTTTAAAATTAGAACTCTAATATAAAATTGCTTCGTTAGATGTCACAGAATTATATGTCTCAATTAATCAAAAACTTTCTCTTAATATTATTAAAGCTGAATTCTCAAAAAGCAATTCTACTCAGATGCGAATCAATTTTATCTGGCTAAATAACAGCAATACTGCCACATTTAATGAACAGCACTATCATATGACTGATGATTTGCCCATGGCCTTACCTCTCAGTGAAATTTTGTCCAGCATATATTTAAATCATTTTGAGGACAAGCACTTTCCTAGATACTTTAATATTACCCCCCAACTTCCTACTATATTGATGATGTTTTTATTGCTAGGCCTGAATCAGTTATCAACAACTTTAAATATGATCTTCAGGCACATTCTGTTTTGCTATTGACTATTGTCTAGCAAGATTCATGCAGAGAACTGAAATATTTAGATATCCTTTTACAAAGAGATTTGTTTCATTTAAATTATACTATGTGCATTAAGCCTCTTGAAATTGGAGGTTTTACACATCCCAAATCAATCTCACTGCACTCATAAATTTTCAGGTCTGTCTTCATTTCTCTTCCAAAACCATTACTTATGTAAATATGATGCCTCTCATAAAGCTAACACTGAATAATACTTAAAAAATCTTAACAATATATGATTTAAATATAGTCAGCTCACAATAAGGGTCAAATAGTTTTTATCATAAACTAAAGTTCAATCTACCCAAAAATGACAGACCCAGGCTTCTCCTTTCACATTCCTTTGCCAACTAAAAGTTTTATTAAAACCATTTTTGTCATTTTGGCTAAGTTTTTGTATCTCCGCCTCCCTTCAACCAATAGACTGATTAATAACTCACTGTATACAAAATCATTTGCCCTAAAAAATTGGTTGCCAAGCCTTATACTATGGCAAATCCCGTGCATCCCTCTCCACGTGAATCTCTCAACATCATTGCATATACAGAAGAACTTTTGATAAACCTGAACATAGTTCTATTTTTCTGAGCACTGACCATACTTTTGAACCTTCCTTGGCTATTATTGCATGTATAGAATGACATGATGCCAAACGTAAGATCAAGGAGGCCTGGCATATAGCTAATAACATCCACACTATAAACTAAAAGGAATCATGCTTTCCCCTTTCTAACAAATGGACTCTTTAATTCACAATTTGCATATTTTTGAATATCTTTTGCTTATATATTCCATCTTTTCCCAGATAACTCTTTGGCTATGATTTTGAGGATATAGAAATTCCTCAAAATCGCTAAGCCATCTTAGTATTATAATTATCATTTTAGCTTTACCAATAATTGCATGTCAGCACATATAGGTATATTATTAATCAAGTTTAATAATTATTTAGGGCATTAAAGTTATTGATATGTTACTAACCTATTCTTAGCATAATTTCATAACCATATTATAGAATGTGATTATTATTTGATCATCATGATAATATAACAGATTACAAAATATAGATGAATCCATCTATGTATTGTCATTTATTTTATTAGCAAATAGGTATAGTAGTAATAGATATCACACCAGGCATTATTATTATATATTCAATGCACTATTTTATGCTTTCTATCTGTTATCATCTTCATCTCTTTATACCAGGCATCTTCTTGAAAGCACCATAGGAAATCTGGTAGAGTAGTAATAACTGTGGCTCAAAAAATACTAAAGTAAAATTTTCTTCATATCATTATGCTACACCTTTTCACATTCATATCAATCATCTGATAGCTTTCTAACCTTGGGATCTGATTAAATAATGTGTATACTTGTTCAAACTTAAAATGATAAATTCATCAAAACAGACTATGTGTACATGATATTTTTACAAGATTTACAAAGTTATCGGCAGTCAAAAATACATATGTGAAAAGGCGTAGCAGCTTTAATATATGATACTAATTGCACCAGTCTAAATCTGAAAAAGTACATTTTTTAAAATACTAAAAATATAAATTTCACACAAAAAATATTAAATATGACATGGCATTAAGCAATTCCCAAATATTATTATGAAATTAAAAATCAATTACTAAAGCAAAATTGGCAAAAAACAACAACAACAAAAAATTAAAGTATGACTATGTCTATATCTAAAATATTATGTCTATATCTGGCATGGAATTACAAAATGCTTAAAATGAAAACATACTTAACATGTAATATATAACAGGAATTGTCACGATGATGAAACAATTGTTCTACTTTATTTTAAGTGGATAAAATTTTGTTCCAAAACGGTGGCTAAAAGTATATATATTTTTTCAAAATGGAGACTTACTTAACACAATTCACACAAAAATGGTCAGTAATGGGCAACTCATAATTCAGCAGTTTTATAAGCTTTCTAACAGTCCAAGTAAATTATCAGTTTCCCACATTTTGTTTGATGGCTTCCATCAGAGTTGCCAGTGTTCTATCATGAATTCTCATGATGAAATACTCGTCAGTCTTCCTGCATAAACCATCAAACATTCACTGTTCCAGAAGAATTTGTCTGGCTTCGTTTTTTTCTTTTTGTGCAAAAGGCTTTCATCAATTTCAATAATTTTGTTAGGACCTCCAATTTTATGTTTTTGTTGCCCTATTATTGCAGTGGCGCAAAGTTTCCACATATAGTTATTCCAATCTATTACAGTTTTGTCTGCTAAACTAAGCACCCCCCCCCCCCATTCAGTGGATGTTAATTTGTGACCCCAGCTGTAAATAAATTGGATCGCCATCAAAAATGCAATTCTGGAACCCTCCAACCACATTACTTTATGAAGGCCTATTTTATTATTACATCCCTGAATGTTACAGTGCCATTGTTGTCCAGAGTGTGGATGTACTCAATTGCATTGATCTCAGTATCTGGTAAACTCCAATTGTTCATCATTTTGTACTGTTTAAAAAACAAAAAAAATTGTAGTATTAATCAGAAAATGGAAAAGGAAATTAGCACTGAAGTAAAAAAATACTTTGAGAATTTGTCCAAATGAAATCTGGACAAAAAATGAAAGTGTAAATTTATCACATTATTGGATGAGATCGCAGGGTTATTAGTGAGATCACAAGGTTAAACATTTATTATGAATGTGAAAAGGCATTGTACGTCTCCTGTGTTGCAGGTCTAATATGTAATTACTATCATATTTATCTGGAACTGAAATTTCAGTAAATTTAATAAAAATAAATCACATCCTAAGCTGTCGCTATGATGTGGAATTTACTGTAAATTTTTATAAAAAGATTTTCATGGAGTTTTTTGGAATATAAGAGGGGGCCCAAAAATAACTAATTATTCTCAGGATTGTACACCAATTGTAGTATATGCTTCTGTTGTTACACACTTGAATGAACCCTTCTGCATCAATTTGCTAAATGACATAAAAGCATGTGAAATCATGAAGCCACGTAGCACATTTTTTTTATAAAGTACGTTTCACATATTTGTCGATATTTATTATGACTGAAAAGTTTAAACAATGTGAAATTCTGTTTTCATTTACAGAAAACAGCAGTGGAAACTGATCTCATAAAAAACAAGTTTATGAGTGGTTTAATTGAAATATTAAATTTACCATGTCTTTAGAAAGCATGGAAAGGGAAATCCAAAGTCAAAACAATGCTGATTTCCTCATTTTTTTAAGATGCAAATGACACTTTTCTTAAAATTTAGTTCATAATGACCAGGCATTTTATCTGCATGTTCTGAAATATTTATGTGATGTAATATAATGTAAATGTCCCATTTTGTAGCAAAAAATAAAGATTTAAGTTTCACCCCAACAGTGTCATATCTCTAAGCTTCGAGTGTGAAAATACTTTTTAGTTAAAGTCAGCATGAATCAGCTTATCTTTCAGCTATATTCACTTGTGCTCACTTTCATGCACTTTTTTTTTAATCTCTCGAATGAAAAAGTGTTCTTTTTTTTTTTTGTGGACTTAGAAGTGGTGAAAAAAACCACTGCAGGCGTTAAAAGGCATCGCTTTGCATTTCCAGATTACTTTGAAAAATGAAAAACACATTTAGACCAGTGTATTGCATCAAATAGGAATTTAAATGAGATTAAATTTATAACACTTAAAAATGAATAATTTTTTATTATAAAATTCCAGTTACTTTTTAGGTACATCCTCATAAGTTATTAAATTGCAGTATTTTTTCAAAGTTTCATGCTACAGATTGAATTAATTAGTTCTTTTTTTAAGTTTATGTTTTCACTTATAAATACTATCATTAATTACTTTAATTTAAAAACAATGTTGCTCTAAAATTGATATGCTAGAATTAAGATGATGATTATTAGATCACAATATCCTGTTGCTTAGTCCTGTCTCCAGCTAAAGAATTTCACATACAAATTAAAGTTTTAAGAATCATTTTGCTAAATGTTCTAAATGCATTTATTATTATTATTCACCCCCAGAACATTAGTTATCAAATAATAACAATAAAATTATTGTTTCACCTTTTATCAGTCAGATATCTGCATCCAGAATGAAATGTTGCTAGAAAAGGCAATATGACTCCAATAACTATAGTTATATGATATTTGTAACTTTAAACATGAGATGATCTACTTTGAACAAATATGTGACTTTTATAAAATTTAAAATGTACAAGTTATAGAAATATCATCTCATACATGTTCAGCAGTTAGAACCAAATAAGAGTCTTTGTATATAATATTAGCTTAATTATCTTACTTTAATAACAATATTATTTTATTGAATACTAGCTGTATCCTGCCACGTGTTGCAGTGGCTCAGTCTGATTAAATGGAAAAGAAAGAAAAGAGAAAGCGAATATTTCTAATTTGTTTAATTTCACAATGCTTATGTGTATACAATATTTTTTGTTGTTACATTATCTGTGCACATATAGAGATTGTCTAGTTTGCCGATTCTAGAATATGCAATATATAATTGTCCATGTGAGAAGTGGTTCCTGTCTAGATCTAAACCGCATAATTCTAAAGATTGTCCCTGAGCTTTGTTGATCGTGCTTGCAAACACCAATTGAATTGGGAATTGCAATCTCTCACACAAAATAATTAAATCAAAATGAAAATAAATCAAAATCTATGAAAATTCGATAACTTTTCACCCTCTATTTTTAAAAAATTGAACTATATTTTATTCGTAATGTATATCTAACTATAAATGTATTTTTTACATGAAGGTTAAAAAAAAAATAAAAAAAACTTACATTTTTATGTGCAATTTTGAACTATTAAATATTAAAGTTCACATGTGGCAAAACTTAAAATAATCTGCCAATGCACTTTGTTTGTGAGACTGATGTTAATGAAGGAGTGCTCATAGACTGGTGTCATTTTTATCGGAAAGAATGTGCTACATATTTCGATAGAAATCCAGCACTTGTCGGCAGATTTGATGACAACGGCAAACCACAGGTAGTGGAGATCGATGTTGTATTTCTTTCACCAAAAATACTATGGGGAATCAATGAGAGAAGGCCATTGGGTGTTTGGTGGGATAGAAAGAGGGTCAAGAAAGGGTATTTTAACAGAAAGAGAAGATAAATCAGTTGCCACTCTGGAATTGCTCATACAGCAACACATTTTACCTGGTTCACATATTTGATGGCTCGCATGCATATAGCAATATAAGCGATCTAGATAATGGTATATACCTTCATTCTGTCATCATCCACCAAGACAACTTTGTTGACCCAGACAACGAACTTATCCATACTAATGTGGAAAATATGTGGATGAGAGCAAAGCGTAAGCTAAAATTCCAATTTGGTAACAGCAGAGCTTTGTTTTCATCCTACCTACAGGAATTTGCATTTAGGGATATGCACGAAGATGCCGTTTTTGAGAATTTCTTCATGCGCATAGCTCAAAACTATGCATAAAAATGTAAGTCTTTTTTAATGTTTTTTGTTAACCTTCATGTAAAAAATACATTTATAGTTAGATATACTTTACAATTACATAGTACGAATAAACAACTATAGTTCAATTTTTTGAAAAGTTGTGGCCGCTAAAAGTCAATTTTACCGAAAATTCAATTTAACAATGCAATCAGAAACATTGAAATGGAATCTATTTAGTATAGCACGTTTCTTTTATGTCCAACAGTGCTGCGTAAAATATTTAGTATTGTTTTTACGTCCAACAGGTAGCGCTGCTTTTTTTTAAAAAAAAGTATGTTTTTACCTGTCACACATATATAAATGGTAGGTATATAAAAAGCATGTATTCGAATGCAAGGTTGTGTCAAAATTTAAAGCAATCGGTGAAGAACTTTTGGAGATTTAAGATTTTGAACAAATGAACATTTACATTTTTATTTATATAGATTTCCCACAGATACAATTTGGTACTAATTTCAGCCAATGAATGAAAAAATATTAGTCATCTTCAAAGGAAAAAGTTGAAATGTATATATTGCATAGTAGTTCCTAAATAATTTGCCTCTGAAATTGATATAAAAAATATCCAGTTTAATGTTTATATATATATATTTGACGAAAAACAGCAAGTTGCCTTAATAATAATTAGATTTATAATTTACCTATTATTATATACCACTTCCCAGTGATAGAATGATGGAGTCAAGGAGTAAATATTTCTCTCTGTGAGCTAAGAAACTAAAAAAAAAAAACTATTTTGGTCAGTTAAATGGAAATGTTAAGATCATCCTGACATTTGGGTACTGAAACATCACTAGCAATTAATTTTTATCATTGAAAGATCATTAGTTTCTATGGCTAGGTACCCATATACATTATTATTATTATTATAATGTCTACTTTTTTATCTTTAATATAATATAATAAATGTTGTAATAAGTTATAATTATTAATGTGTGCAATGTTATATATGTATTGTTTTTTTTTTAGCTGTGGTCAGCATTTCAATCCATTTGGATCAAAACATGGAGGACCAAATGATAATGAAAGAGTAAATTTATTTTTTTGTGAAAGTGTGTACATGTAGGATATGAGCATGCTCAAAGTGGGTAAAAGTCAATTATTTTTTTCAATAATATAAATGGTTTGGAATTAATAAATGAATATAGCAAAGCAAAAAATAAAACAAAAACTTTTTATTGTTTTATCTAAAGGAGGATAAAAAAATTAATATTGTTGTTTATATATGAATTATATATGCATTAGATTTTTAAAATAGGGACAAAAGATAGGCCAAATTGTACTATCAGCAAAATATAAATACCAAAAACAAATAAAGAAAAAGAATTTGATCATTAATAAAAATTAAAGAAGATTATGAATACATTTAGTTTCATTAAATCAATAACTACTCTTAGTAACTTTGTGTACAAAGAGCCTTCATTCTTTTCTATTTTTCGAGATACGGAGTTTTTAGGAATGGATCCCTTTCATATAGTCATTTATGTTTTGTTTTTTTAACTTTTCCAAAAATAATCATTTAAATTATATTATTAATTCTTATACCCAAAATATTATGTGCTCAAAATTCTGATGAACTTCAGTTAATATTTCTTCACATCCTTTTTTTTTTGTATTTTGATATAGTCTTAATTTTCATAACCATATTTTACTAAGACTAGTGCTAGAACAATTTTCTTATTGGTCTTTATTGAGATCCTTAAAGTTAAACAAATAAAATCAGCTTTACTCACAGTAATTCTATTTTTAAATCTTTAGTAGAATTTTTCACTAATCATTTTGTCTTTTCATTATTTATTTCAATTTTTTTTATTTTTCAAGAAGACATAAGCTTCATCTTTTTCATGAAATAACAGAAAACTTTCAAGTCTTATTCACTTTCAGCTGGAAATGTAATCATTTGTATTTCTTAAAATTTATTTTTTCCTTCTACTCCTATTTCAAATCTGCATAAATAGAATTAGTGAGAATACAACTCTGATAAATATCTTTCTTAATTTGAAACCATTTTATGTTATTAATTTATATTTTTAGTTTTTAATAATTGCAGAAGCTCTTAATGAGAAAGATTAGATGTTCTAATAGATTTTGTATTCTATGAGATGTTCATAGTTTGGAATAGTCAATGAGATCAAATATAAACCACTAAATATCACATGATCATCATTTCTTATACTTGCTGAAGCTGTTAAAACAGGCAAATCTCTCCATACAGTAGTGCCATACAGTGCAAGCCAGAGTAATTAATGGATGCAAGAAGGTTTGTGCATAAAATCACTATTGTATGGAGAGTTTTGCTTGTTTTAACAGTTTGTTTATGCATAAAATCACTACAGTGTGGAGAATTTTGCCAATTTTAATAGCTTGAACAAGCATAAGAAATGATGATCATGTGATGTTTAGTGGTTTAATACCAATCCTCCCTAATAAGGATAGTGATGGCTATGGTTATTAAAGAACCAAAGATACCAAAATGTATGGTACTGAACTAAGCTCAGACCTATATGACTATATAAGCTAATGAGCTTGGATTGAAAATAATGTTTTCAATTTTAGACTCATAGTTTTAGTTAAGTAGAGATAAACAGTGGTTACTGGAGGGTTGCATTAGATTCTAAGATCTAGATGCAGTGCTCTCGGAACAAAGGCTTCTCACTGATGAAAGCCAAAAGCTAGAAACTAATCTGGGGATATTGGATGAGTAGGCACTAGATAGGGATTTTATCTTGTATCCATTGATTATTCTGGCTTGCACCGAGTGGCACTACTATATGGAGAGTTTAATATGCTTTAAGATCAAATATATTTGATAAATTAATGAAGTATATCTATCCCTTTATATCACTCCCTTACTGTTTTCATATTTATTTGATGTTCGCTATATAATTTCTAGTATTTTTGCTTTTTCTAAAAATAGTTTGTTTAACTGCTATTACTTACTCAGTATGTGTGGTAGAATTATACTAAGACTTATTAAATAATAAATAACAAGAAAATAAATACAACTAATATATCTTTTGAATTGCCAGGCATTTCAAATTAAGAGGTCAGACATGCAATTAGATCTATAAAATTAGGAAAAACTCCAGGAAATAATTTAATTATTATTGATATTTTAAAAGGAACAGGCTAAAAAATAGAAAAATTGTATATCAAATGTCTAAGTGATAAGGATGTATTGGAAAAATGCATTACTAATATTGATATTTAAGTAAAATGATAAAGATTATAGATCAATCAGTTCTATACAAGATCTTTACCAAAACAATTATAATTTGTTTACATACTTATATAAGACTAAAACCTTAGTACATGCATGCGCTTTGAGTGCTTAATTTTATCAAGAGAGACCTCTACAAATCATAACGCAAGATTCAACTTTATAAAGGGTTCCCCCTTATCTTTATAAAGTCGAATCTTGTGTTATGATTTGTAGAGGATTCTCTTGATAAAATTAAGCACTCAAGGCGCATGTACTAGGGTTTTAGCCTTATATAAGTATTACGTGCTGACATCACACTTAATAAGAATTAATATTTACAACTTTAAATTTGTCGACAGTGAATTTTGGTCTCAAAACAACCAAAAGTACAAACTGAATTTAAAAGTGGTTTTATCAGAGGATCAAATCCAGAGAGAAATTATAAAAAGGACCAGTGAATGTGATTTACCTATGCTTTGAATTTGTAGATTATAAAAAAAAGCATTTGATTTTATAAACATTTATTAAGTTCTTAAAACTTTGGATCTTCAAAATGTAGATCCAAAAATATTGTCTTATTGATTAAATTACATGGTAACATTAAGAAAATTATCATTGAAAGGGTGTGTGGTAGGTGATTCTATATCTCCATAATTTTCTAAATAAGTTTTACAAGAACCGTTTTGATCAAAATAAAAAGAGAATAAAAATTAAAGAATCTTTTTAAGTCATCCATGGTTGTATTTGCAAATAATGCTTCAGAGCTTTGAGAAATGTTGCAAGAGCTATCATATGAAAACTAAGAAAATAGGATTACATATAAATACTAAAAAGACTAAAATAATATTCAATGAATTTTTGCAGAAGAAAATTAAAAATGATAATCAGTAATAATTATAAAGTTGGTTGGAGTGTTTTTAACAGATATAAATTAATATTAAAAATAAATATGTTTAAAAAGAAAGGTTTTTATTAGATATATTATCAGTTTTTGCATATGGATTTGAGACTTAGACATTTAACAGAAAAGCAAAACAGAAACTTCAGACACTATGTTAAGGGTAGCAAGAAGAGTTCAAAAATGAAATGACATCATTAAAAGAGTGAAAGATTTAAATGGAGCTGAATTAGATAAATTTCTACAAGAGAATGAAGACAGCTGAAATGTTAATCCAAAATATTATAACATACCTAGAAGAGACAACATATAAGGTGAATAGATGAAATAAGGAAGTTGGCTTGGTAGAATATGGAAAAAGCTTCTGGTTGAAGAAATTAGATGATATTGGTTTGTTAATGATTAAAAATGTTGATAACATATGCCCATGATTGACCAGAAAAAAGTACAAGACATAAAAGCTAAATAAACACAATGTTTTTCCAAAGTAATTTTTTTAACTTTTTTTAAAGCAATGTAAATCAACTCATTTACATTTTATAATTAACGTACTTTAAATCACATCTATAAATCATGTAATTCTCTTGAACTGTTGTTGCTATGATTATGACTACCAGTTAGTTGAAAACATGCATTTTTAAAAACTAATAAACAAATTTTTCTTAGTACTATATATATTAATTAACTAATACCATCAAACAATTATTGTTAAATACAATAAAATATTTTTCTATTTCAAACATATAACTATATATATATATAATAATAAATATAATGGTAATTAACTATTATAAAATCATTCAATCTGCAGAAGTACTTTCGGTTAATTCCTTAATCCTCCTCAACTGCGTTAAATTCAAAAAACATAATGGAAGCAAATGTCATCAACTCACATTTCATGAATTCTGAATTAAGAGAAACCATAATAAAAGAAAAATTAAGGACTCAATTTTAATAAATCAAAATAAAATGAATATTATTCATAACAAGCTGCTAACATTAAAATTCGGGATTCATGGGATTTGAGTTGATGACATTTGCTTCCGTTATGTTTTTTGAATTCAACGGCAAATTGAAGAGGGTTAAAGAATTAACAAAAAATACTTCTGCAGATTGAAAGACTGTATATAATAGTTAATTACCATCATATTTATTATTTTTATTGTTATAAATTGTATTGCAATTATATATATATATAATATTACAGTTTTTTCCTTTAATTAAATTAAGTCTATAATCTGGAAGTTAAAAAATGTAGTACAATAAGTTGTCTAACTCTCAATTTATATAAAAAAAAATAAAATAGAAAAAATGATAGCCCTATACAGATAAACATTTTATCTAACTAACCCATCATTTAATATAAGACAAATGTTTTATAGGGATAGATATATAACTTTATATAACTATTCTTGTCATTATTATTTTATTTATACAATTCATATATTTTATTATATATTAGTTATATTCATTTCCACCTGATATATAATGTTAATATTCTGTTTGGTTATAAGGGTACAGATAGGATTATATCTATTCAATCACACACTGATATAAACTTGAGGAATTCTCTACTCTTAAGAAAATCATTCTTAAGTCTAATAAAAATAAAGTTCTTATTATGTACAATAGTCTTTGCTCTCTTAATTAATAGAAATTCAGTATTGATCTATAATATATCCAGAACATATAAATTATTTTTGTCTTGATATAATGTTATTATCAGAATCAGTTTTTTATACATCTATTATCCAGATATATATATATGAACTTTTTTTAATCATTTTTTATAGTAAACAGATTCTCTAAATTTAAATATTTTAACTTTTTATCTAAATTGTAAAATATTAACAAGCTCATACCACTATCCACTTATGTTTTTGTTCTCATATTTTAAAATATGCGTAAATTATTAATTACCCTGTGCCCCTGCCTCTTTTTTTTTTTTAAAAAAAAAACTAACTAGAAAGTAAAGTCAAGAGAACATTTATTTTTAAAATATATTGATGTAGATATGTATTATCATTTATGTTTTTTTTTTTTATAAAACTATTGTGCACACATTAATGCATATATTTATTTATTAATATTTTTAAAAGCATTTCCTTATCATACTGTTTATTATTTCTTCAATATTTTTCACAAATCCTATATAATATATTGCCTTTTGTATGTACATAGCTTTTTTCCACGCTAATGTTTTATTTATAAATTGAGGATCTTTTATTTCTTCCATAAAAATTATTTAAAACTTTGTAGAATCACTTTTTATTATATTCACTGTTTAATAAAAAAAATATTACATCAATCATGTTAGAAAGTTATATCTTTAAAATTTCAGTTATGAATTGACAGTCACTTATCCAAAATTACTTTTTATTCTTTTACAATAATTTTAAAATTCACTAAATCTCAATATTTATAATTGTTTGAATTAACAATATACCATTAAATAAATAGTACATCTTAGTACCTATAATTAAGTTTCAAACAGTTGGATGGATGTATTGTAGACAATTTTTTTTTTATTCACTGCAACAAAAAAAAAAGTAATAAAATTTTTTTCAGAATTTTCATTTCACAATTAAAGGTCAGAAAATAATTTTAAGAAAGTTTCAAGTTACATAATGAGTCATACTTATAAAATCAGTAAAAATAACACAATTATTTAATTTTAATTATTGACATTTAATTCTTACATATGTAAACATATTAATACTTTCTCATTAATTCTAATATAATATAACAAAGATTAGTACACAAATTTAAATAATATTATAATTGTTTTTAAAACAAAATCTGTATTTTAATATTTAATATATATATATGTGTGTGCATGAGAATGTGTACTATATTAAAAGTTCTTATGAGCTGCTTTGAATAAAATATAAATATCTATGAATATTGTGTTTAAAAATATTAGAATTATTTTAATTTGCTAGGAAAAAGCAAATGAAAAAATGTTTTCTAAAATTGAGCATATTAATTCAAATGACTAAATATTCTAGTAATTAAATTTATAAAATATTGTATAAAATAAGTTCATGGAATGTTAGCTTCTTGAATAATGTTATATTAGAAATATAAAATAAACGCATACTCTATAAAGATGGGAGAATGGTAGAAGAGGAGGGAAAATGCAAGTATTGTGTATTCTAGATATCAAATAAATAGTATTATGTTAGATCAATTGATATTCACATGAAGTTTGAGTTAAAGTGATAGAATTGAGCGGCAATCTTATAGATTGTCTTATTATTCAACTACTATTCTAAAACTTATAAGGCAAAAAAAAAAAGTTTTATTTATGAGTAATAATTTAAAAATGATCTCTTGATAAAGTGGGAGATTATCAATAAATTTGTATTTAAGATAGTTACAGAAAGCTATAAATATCAGTAGAAAATGGGGATTGTTTAAAGAAAAATTAAAGAAGCTGCTTTACATATTGTATTATTATGAAATGGATGAGCTAAAAGGCATTGGGATAGTAATAAGGTCCCTACTATCGCATTTTTAAACGCATATTATCGAGGTTATAGCCTCAGTAAATATTACTAAAGTAATGAACAGTAAATTGAAAATAACTCTAAAAAAATAGAACTATCTAAAAAAACAAAGAAGGTAGATATATTGAAAAGGTAATTTTTTTTTCTGCTTAGTATTAACTGATTACTTATCAATTATTTTCATTGTTGAATTTTATGATTTATTCCGTTTTCTATATACAATATAAATTTTTTGTGAGAAAAAATCCCTCTAAAATTGATTATCTAGAAGTTTTTATAAGATATAAATGAAACAGTTTTTGCATTCAGCATTTTCATGTGGTTAATTTCTTTTTGCCTGTAATAAATTAGAATTAAATTCTATTATTTTTTATTGGTATAAAATTTAACTGAAGAAAAATGTCTTATTAATTATATATTTGTTTTAAATTATTTTGCGGCTAAAATATTTGAATAGTTATCAATTTGTAAGAAAACAATGCTTTTGATTTTTGCTTATTTTTGGAATTTCAAAAGTAATTTAACTGTTTTCGTAACCAGAATTTTAAAACTTGTTATATATATAGTCTTTTAAGACATTTAATAGTTTGGATACTTTATGTTTTGATTAAAGATTACGCTTTGCAATTTTAGTTTTTCAGTTTTTTATTTGTTTGTAGAATAATTTTTGGTGCTGATTGCATCTACATATTACTTGATCCTGGAGCCATATACTTTCACTAAGTAAACAAGAATATGTTAATTGAATAGTTTCATTATGTTTTAAAAACACAACAATGATAATATGAAAATAATATAATTTATTTAAAAAACAAATCTTAACATCTTTAGTGAACAAAACATTAATGAAAAAAATATTAATTTTTTCACAATGAAAATATGTTTAGAAAAAATACCTGAAATTAAATTAATGTTTAGTGAACAAAAAATAATTGAAAAGCATTTGGGAAAAAATTAAGCTATTGACAAGAGCAAATGAAAATGGTTGAATAACAAATAATTCCATTAAGTACATTTTTTTTTTTCAAGAATTTTATTTGCCTCATCTATAATTAATTTTTTTCCTACATTCTTTTCAATTATTTGTTTTCTAAATAAATTATACTATTTTCATAAACATATTATTTTTTTGATATTTTCATTTATGATTAACATGAAACAAATGCGTTTCACTCATGTTTAGTTCATTTTGTTTTCTAAATGAATTACTTTCATGTTTTTTTTTTTACAAACATTATTTTCATTAAAAAATGAGATAGTGATTAACATTTTTATTTTGGCATACAGAATGATAGCTGTGCAAAAGAGCAGTATGTAGATGTGATCAGTACCCAATTTTTTTAAAATCCTGATTTACACAAACAATATTTTTTTTAAGATTAATTTGTTGAAGTTGTTTTTATTACTCTTACAATGTAGATTTAATATTCAATTTATAACTTAATAAAAGTTAATTATGTGCCAATTAAATGTGATATATTGTTATCCACTCCATCAAAAATATTCTCAAGAATTTTATTGTATAGGTTGTTTTTGGTTATATTTTAGAAAATCAAAAAGTATTAAACAGATTTTGTTGCCAGAAAAAGACATGAAGTTTATGAGCAAAGGTGATTATCATCAAGACATAGGAATCAGTTAATCAAAAATGTTTATGCCTTCATTTGAAAATAGCTGATTATTGACAAAAGCTTGTTTATATTATGCAGCCTCTACAAGTTGGTTTCAAAGAATTCATTTGAAATGAAAGCTTGTTACATAAAGTTGTCTATCAAGTTCCAACTTTATTTTCTATTTTTTAACAATGAGTTTTGGAATAATTTATGAGCAACTTCTTGAAATAGTCACCAATATGTGATGTTTGATGGCAATATTTTTAATTTCAACTAATTAAAAGCATAAACAAAAAACTCATTTTCTTAGCTTCTAGGTTTATTCTATAATAATGACTGTGATATTTTGCTAATGAAAGAATGCTCTATAGAATGTTTGGTGATATTTTGCTAATGAAAGGATGCTCTATAGAATGTTTGTATTTTGAATGTGCCATTTTTCAGTCATTAGTGAAAGAAAAATGTTCAGCAACTTTTATCTTAGCTATTTATCAATTTGAGAATAAATTTAAATATTTTGTTAGCTTTTTAGTTATAAATTTAAATTTTGTTTAGGCCCACTATTTTTCCCAATTTATTATATAAAACTTAGAAATTGATCTTTTTATTAATATATCATAAAGTTTTGGGGAAAACTTCATTTACTATGATTCCATAAGATTTTAAAAATATGGTGACATAAACATAAATTTAGACATACATTTTTTATCTTTTTGGATATTAATGATGCTGTTGAATCTGCTATTGTAAAGACCTATCATTGGTTTGGACATGTAAATGAATAATAATAAACTTCTTAAAAAATATTTTGCGGAGAACTTGAACATTGGTTTCAAGTAAGAGGCAGACTCTAAATAAATGCAGCATTGATTGTTGTCAATGGAAGAATACAAATGATAATAGAAAACTACATGTTGGAAGTCATTTAACAAGAAAAATTTACTGCAGAAGAAATGAAAAGATAGCATCCCAAAATGTTTAATTTAGAGACTAAAATATCATTGTATAAATGTATATGATGCTTGTAGACTGGTTACGAGTATATAAAACTCAATAAATCTTTAAAAACTGTATCAAGTGAAAAATAGCAATTTCTTTTAAGACACAAAAGTTGTTTGTATCTCAATAAATGTTTTTATATGCAACCAAAATATCAAAGTGCTAAAGAATTTTTAGGCAACAAATTTTAAAACTAAAAATTATGTATTCATTATATAATCATCAGTTATCAACTTGCTAGTCTTGAAACATCCCATAATACAAATAATTTGAAAATTGGAGTTCATATAGCTATTCAAGCAAACCATCTTAAGGAATCAGTAAGCAAATGAAATTAAGTTGATTCAGTTAGAAGTTGGTAGTTTCTTTTAGTATACAGAAATTATTTGGATCTTAATGTTAGTTAATTAAACTTTTTGTGTACCCAAGATTTAACAGAATATCATCTCTTATCAACTCAACTATCTCAATATATAGTTTATATATGTGCATGTGTAAACCTATATTTATATATTATGCAGTTACTGACCATAACTTCATGCATAAACAAGTCAATAAAATATCAGCAATCTGTTGTCAAGGCAACACTACAGTTAGGCAGTAAATATCAAATTGTAGTGCTTTTTTAATAACAGATTAAAAATATTCTTTTAATTTGTTTAAACATGAGGACTGCTGTAAAATAATTTACATATAATAATGATTAGTTAGTTATTGGCACTTATGGTTTATGTGTAGTGTATATTATTTAAAGTATATGTCCATATTAATTTATATTTCTCTTATTCATAATCTATTGAAAAGTAAATGAGAAATCAAATATCCAAGACCAAGCATTTCTCTGATGTTATTAGAACAATTGCAGAGTAGTCTGGACTAAACTTATGATCAACTTAAAAAATAAAGGATTGTGGAAAGATCGAAGATTGACTTGGAATATGTATATTGGACAAAGAATAAGAATGAAACTGAAGTAAATATAGGTGTTAATCAAGGATGCTGTATGTCACTTGGTGCTTTTTAATATTTATTTAGAAGACATATTAGATAAATATTTGAAATATTGACAAATTAATATTGGAGGTAGAATAAAATTTGCAGATGATAAGACTGCAGTATGATGAATAAATTGGAGAAAGGATCTATGGAATGAAGATTAATGTTGAGAAGACTAAATGTTTATGGACAGCAAAGAATACAAAAAGACTATAAGTTGAAATTCATGATAATATAGTTCAATAGGTAAACAGATTCAGATATTTGGGTAATTGGTTGAGGGGGGATGGAAGAAGTGAAGATAAAGTTAAAAGAATTACACTTGACAAAGTAGTCATTTATTAAGAAAAAAATTTTTTTTGTGAATCTTTGAAGAGAGAATTAAGAAAAAAAATAATACTATGAATGAAGTGTACTATTGTATAGTTGTGAAACATGGACAATGAATAAAAAAAAATTAGGAACAGATTGGAAACCTTTGAAATATGTTCATAGAGAAGGATGGAACAAATTGGATGAATAAAATAACAAATGAAGTTTTGGAAAGAGTAAATGAAAAAAGAAGATTGAAGATAGAAAGAGAAACTGAATGGGACATATATGTTTAATGAAAAATGTTTTGGAGAAAATGGAAACAAAAAGAAAAAAACAAAAGATTAATCTTTCTGGGTGATGAGAACAGAGTAGAGAAATGGATTAAATTGTGAAGTGACTCCTCTCTGGATCTGTTCATGGGACAGATTATTATTGATGATGATATAGTATGTGTATAAAACCTTAAGTATAGATGCATAAAATAGTATTTAAATACAAATTATAATTGCAATGACAAAATCTCTTTATTCTTTCATCCCATTATAGTAAAAACAATAGCAATCTCTCTACTATTCTAGCATCATCTTACTGTTTGAGATGGTGCTAGAGAAGTAGAGAGATTGCTCGTTATGCATTATAATTGTTTAATTGATAAAATGTTTTATATTATCGTTGTTTTTTATTTTAGCATGTTGGTGATTTGGGAAATATTGAATCTGGTGTTGACGGCAGAGCTATGTTTATTTTACAAAATGAAAAAGTCAAAGTTTCTGATATTATTGGACGTTCTATTGTTATATCAGAAAAGCATGATGACTTAGGAAAAGGATTAAATGATTTATCATTGATAACTGGCAATTCTGGAAAAGCGTAAGTATGATTTTAATTAAAACATGGAATAGAAATATAAACACTATTGCACAAGATTTTTGGCCTGCATAAAATACTCTATGTACCATGATTTATTTGTTTGTCATGTAAGATAAAAATTGTTTACAATTCACATCTGTGAATAAAAAAAAGCATGGGGGAGAGACATGAGAAAAAAAATCAAATAAAGATTTATAGAGGTATCAAGTTGAATAGATTGGAAGATGTAAAAGCCAATATTAAGTATGTTTCACGATGCAATGAAATACATTCCAACTAATCCTGATCTCAAATCACCTAATATATATTAGCTACTAGTAATTTGTATTCAAAAACATTTTCAAGAAGCCTTTTTATTTTTTCCAATATTTTGTTTCTAATTTATTTCTTTGTCAAAAGAAACTTCTTTTTACAATATTTCCCATTTATTTATATATTCAACTATTTCGTTATATTTTTACATTTTAACACACCTACACAAATCTCATAATTTTTTTTTTACTTCTTAGCATGTTTCTTGTCTCTAAACTTTTTCTACTTGAATACTGATCTTATTTTGATATATTAGTGATGTTTAATTTCTATATTAATTCACTAATTTTTTATTATAATCTATTTCTCATCATATTCTTTTGCATACATGCATCAAACATTGACTAAAATTTCTTCCAATTAATATAATTAAAAATTATTTGTTGTCTTCCAAACATTTAAAATTTGTCCTGGTAATTCTTATATGAAATGCTGGCCATTGTTTCATAGTATGTAACTTAATCTGCTTATCACTATCATTCAAGTAGAGATTTTCACACTTCTTACTAATTTTTTTCCAAAGCTGTCAATAAACCATGCAATAGATTATTGCCACAGAATGAAGTATAGCTATTTCTTTCTACGAGATTCTACTTACATCTATTACAAAAAAATAGTACCATTCTGATGTGCATTCGTTATTACTATTAATTTTAATTCCCTTTGTACTAAACTTAATATCCATCTCTCCTTTGTTAACATACATCTTAAACAACATACTCATCTCCTCTGTTATTAATAAAAAAAAACCCTGGCATCTTGTATTTTTCATTTTATCTCCAATTCCCTTAAAAAATGCAATACAGATGGTAAAATAAAAATCTTGCTTGAAATTTATCCCACTTGTTTCAAAATTTGTTATATTAAAATTTTTTATATAAAAAAGATGTGAACATATATATTTCACATTCATACGTTTCATTTATTTATTAAACTGATATTTCAGCTGCATCATCCCAGTTATTGACTTTATTTTTTATGCTAATTTTAATGACATTCACTGCCAAAACAAAATTGTTTTTGTATATTTTTTCAGTTGTAGCAAATCTTTTTCCAATTCCCCGAACTTAAATTATAAATTCTCAGATCACATTGCCATAAACTTTCTCAATATTCAATAAGGCTAATTTTTTATTATCAAATCTATAATTTGAGTCTGAACAAAAAGATGATCACTTGTTCTATCATCATCAGACTCCTAATATTTTGTAATTGTTCATTTATTTGAAATGTCATATAAAATTTATTTTTATGTAATTGATGTTGCTATTGACGTGTAAAAATTGTGCTTTCATTATCTTCCAATTCTCTGGAATATTATTTTTGTTTGCATTCAAGATAGAAAAATTCAATAAGATTAGATTTTGCTTTAATTTTAAATTTTACTGCCAGTTCATTTAAACTTGTTTCTTTACTCTTTTTAAAAACTTGTATATTCTTTTCTGTGATCATTTTTTCCTTCATCACCTCATTATTATCAATATCAAATTTAATGTTTTGTTTTTAAAAAGCCAATTTTTATATTGAAATAATTTTTTTTTCTATCAATATATATTTTTAATTTTATTAATCAATTATTTCAGCAATTCTGCTTTATATTTAATTTCCAAAAATTTTTCCTCTTTCTTTGTAAAATTTATTTTTTAAATTTTTTTATTTTTGCTCTTTTTTTTGTAAAAGTAATTTCTATTTATATCTTATTTTTCCAAATAATAATTTTTTGTATTTTTTATTTATATTTTCTTTACACTTTCTCCAAGAAATGTTTATCAGTTATTTTCCTAACCATTATACTAATCATCATAGCTGATTACACTCCTAATTTAATTTTATGTATATCTCGTTTATAATTTTAACATTTTATTTATTTATTTCCAACTTCCATTAATAAAATATTTACTTTTTTCCTCCTCATCAAAATCAATTCTTTGAATTGACATATTTCTGATCATTTAAAATTTTTATCATATTAATTTAATAAATTAACCATATTTCAAACAAGTATTTTCATTTTTTTTTTCACTTAGGTGCTAGTAAAATCTTTTAACAGTATGCCATATCATTTATCATACATCAGATGTTTTCTTTCCCAAATGGGCCATTATTGTATTTCTACATCCAATAAACGCAATCCATATATTCCTTGCAATTTATTATATTTTTCTTTTACAATAAATCCAATTTCTCCTTTTTTAGTTATAATATTCTTTTTAAACTTTTCCACAAAAAATATTCTAATTTATCTTATTACATTTTCAAATTTTCTCACTTTTCAATTTTTCTTTCCTCTTACATATTTAAAAACCCAATCCTGATTTTTCCTTTATTCTTTTATGTAATTTATTAATTTTTCATTTTTAAATATTGGACCAGTCAAAATATGCTTATCCATCTAACACGAGCTGGAACTTACAAAATGTACTTCAAACCCAGTCGAGCCCAAGATTTTGGTCAGGGACCAGCCTGGATTCGAACCCACTCTCCAGCCCCAGATCTAACAACCTAATGGATAACATAACAATGATAGCACACGAGATTTAATTCTTAATCCGGCCCACTAGCAAATCGGAGAAAACAAAAAACTCATGGACTTAATCATATATATAAACAACTTAAATATTAAAGACGTTCCAAAGATAAAATCTAATATATTAATTTAATAGGCGTTTTACTAATGAAATAGCTATGGGCAATTAGTGAATTGGATTGATTTAATAATGAGACAGAAACTGATATATATGATGAATTAAAATATATTTATTGACAATTGTTGTTGGCAAATGTACGCAGGCATTTTATTTATAAAGTAACATTACTCTAGGCCAGGGGTGGGCAATTGTTTTGGATCGGGGGCCTTATAGGTTGGCGGAGGGCCGCATCGGGGGCCACTTTGTGAAAGAGAAGGTTAATGGAGGGCCGCATCTTTTTTTCATGACACAATAAACACACTGCTTTATTCCCTGTATTACCAAAGAAATATTTGTTTGTCCATTCTTTATTAAACATAACATTCATTACCGATTTTACATTTTTTTGGAGCATTCATGGTTTCACTAAAGTTGGAAATGTATATATTTGCTAATGCAAAGACAAAATTGAAATTAATCATATCAATTGGAAAAGCACTGCACATCGTATCTACACTGCGCATGTGTATTGATGTGGCCATCCTAGTGGAAAATATGAGATGAATATTAATTAGGTCATGCAATCTCAATCCAAAGTGGATTTTTCTGATTGTCTTGGCGGGCCGCATGGGGCCCCCGGGCCACTATTTGCCCACCCCTGCTCTAGGCCATTTAAACAATAATTGATACATTGGCTATTATTTAATTGCGCCAATATTATTTAATGGAAACAAATACCCTACTATATAACTAATCACTACATTAACTTTTATTACTTATGTCCTTTTATAATCAGTTCAAGTGGCTATTTTACATGAAATCAAACCAAGTCTGGAGTAAAGCTTAATAATACATCTAATTATAATAAATTTATATATTAACTATGGGCTTTTAAAGCATCCCAGATAGCTTTAGATCAAACGGGTTTTCAAGAATGCTTCGGTTCAATGCCGAAGATTGCAGATTAGAGAGGCAGAGTTGGCTATAACGATTTTACTAATATGCTAGGCACAAGTAAAAATACAATATTAAAGTTGCTCTGCGGATGGAAGAATAGTTTAAGGGTTTTTGTGACAAACAACGGTTTACCCAATAACCGGTCGTCATGCTGCTAATGGGGAACCTTTATTTGGTTCAGAAGAGGCGGGGGGACTTACGTGCTAATCTGGCCCGTAGCTCAGACTTCGCTACTGCACTACCCATAAAAGAGGAAAATGGGCTGGACTTACCGTGGCTCCATCTTATATATATAAACAGCACAACGAGAAAATATTAATAAGTTTCACATCTGCCAAGCCGAAGGATATTATAAATTAAATATCATATATTAAATGAACACCAGTTCATCAGCTTGATCAAAAGAGTCAACTCTTCTGTAGCATGAGAAATAAGATATGCTACTGACGGGAATATATATATAAACTTTACTTTATCCCATTCAATCTCTTTAGTTATCTATAACTACTAAACTTTAAAAAGATGGGAAAAGTATATTTAATAAGGGACTTATGAATACTTTACTAAAAAAATATACTTATGATTGCACTCCAGGCTAGTTTAATCTTTAGTAACATAATAATTAAATGTTGAAAAGCCACATTTTATATTTATATTCATTAATTTACTAAATAACAAAATATGAATTTGGGTTTCGAAACAGCGCACGAAATGACACTATAATAACTAAATAATTCGAAGATTTTCAATTATATCTTTTAAAAAAATATTTGGTAATTAAATGCATGCCGTTTCGAAACGTAGGTATAACTAATAATTATTAAAATAATCAAAAAGGAAAGCAAATATACTGCAGTGATTAAGTTATATAGCAAAATATTAATTAACAAAGAAATTTAGCAAAAGTATTTCATTTATAGATTTTAAAATATTATTTAGAAAACAATTTTAGAAAGAAGTTACAATAATTTATTAATAAAGAACTTAGCAAAAGTATTTCATTTTATAGAATTTAGAAAACAATTTGGAAAGAAGTTGCAATAATATGGTTAGCTAACCTGATTTTGAAGAAATAAAGATTGTTTTGAAATTTACACAGAGCTCTGCTATTTTAGTAATATTATAACAGTTCTATAGCTGGACTGGATAGATTCAAGCTGGAACGAAGGTGAGTTCTTTGGCGGCTTATGGCATGTTCTTATTCAGTTGCGAGACGATTTAAAATGGTGTTGGAACGATGGCAAGTCCCTTTTAGCGGCTTATGACATCTTTTATTTGGTGTAAGCTTGTTGGATGTTGCTTCGGCATTTGATGGATTGAACTCGGCGTTCCATCACGGGAACGGCAGCAAAATTTTGCCTGACTTTAGCCGGACATGGTAAAATTAAACAATTTATAACTTGGATAGTAATAGCTCTTCAAAAGCAAGATGGAGTATATCTTCCCGCTTAAAATAAGCCCTATTTATACATTTCGACTAAACTTTAACACCTTTTTGGAATTTCATTAGCCTCGGGACCAATTGACTATTAATTAAACAAAATAATATAATCCAATTTCTACAACAGATAACGTCTCCGAGGTGTTACATTTAATTTATTTAAAATTATTAAAATATATAAATCATATAATTCGATTCATATTTCACTAATTAAATTCCTTTCTAGGTGTTATAGAATGTTAAAGCTTAGCAGAAGGAACTGTATTCTGATTTAATGATAAAGTCTTTTGTTGCAAACAAAAATCAATCAGTAAACTAGATTTTACTTTTTACCCGGGGTGCGGTCCTAATTGATCTCTTGCCTACACAAAATTCTCATTTTTAATTACAAACGGATGATTTTTATTTTACTGAAATAAATAACTTTTAAACATATTTGTTTTTACAAAATTATTTGTTTAAAAAAAAGCAAATTTAAAGAAAATACTTTAGTTTCAATTATATATGTAAAACATTAAATCAGAAAACCGTTAAAATATAATTTAAAGAAAATGTTTTACATTATCTTTATTTAAACTTAAATATATATATATATATATCATTCCAATGTTTAACTTATCCATCCACATACGAATATAATAGCGAATATAATTAAGAATTGACTGAAAATTAATAAAACATTTTATAATAAATTATGAGCATTTCTCCGCTATAATTTTATCAAACCTGTCTAATTATAGTGTGTTTCGTATGTAAATGGATGATGCAATTCAAGCGGCCATTATAGCAAAGTTTTCCAGCTCGACATATATATAACATTTTTACATTTAAGATAGGTTCGAAACTAGTTCAGACGAGTAGGTCATTAGGTTGATGGTGAAACGGAAAGAGATTGGAAGGTTTACGTTTCAATATATACTTTTTTCTATTATACTGCATTATTAAAAAGTTCTCTTCAAAAGCCAAAAACTAATTCTAGAGGTTTGGGTTTTCACTATTATCTTGTATTCATGGATTTTCCTTAATTATTTTTGTACTTGAAGAAAATAATACTTATTTGAAATGGCCTTATCACTTATAACATCAACCCTCAGGATTCACATTACGTTTATATTTCCTTAAAAAAATAAGTCCTAAAAGCATAATAGGAGTAATATTTATATTTTAAAAAAAATTTTTTACCCAAAAATTAATTGTATAATGAAAATATAAATAGATTCATAATTATTATAGAGATATTAATAATTAAATATGCAAAATGTTTTGAATTTATTTTTCAGACTTGCTTGTGGAGTTATTGCACGATCAGCTGGTTTATTTGAAAATCCAAAAAGGATTTGTCAATGTGATGGAATTACAATTTGGGATGAAAGGGATAAACCACTAGTGGGACCAGGAAGACGATCTTGATGATAACATAATGCATATAATTTATTTTATATTTAACAATTTATTTTTTTAAAAAAATTTTTTAAAATAAATGTTTATTTTGTTAAACAAATTTTAATTACAAAGTTTATTTATCCAATAAATTCTTTTAATTATTAATGCAGTCATTTAATAAAAAATATACTTTTTTAAAAAAAATTTCTATAAAAGAATTCTTTATTATAATTAAGTATAGATGTAAATCAGTTTGTTGAATACATATTAAAGGTATGATAATATATAAAACTTATGTTATATCAAATTTTATATTACTTAATTAGAAGTCATTTAGAATACATTATTTGGTGAAAGTACTTTATAATTAAATTGCTTAGCTATTTATGCATAGTAAATTAATTTCATAAAATACGCATGTCCAATAATCGAGACTAAAATGGCTTAACACATACTGAATTATATTGGCAACAGTTTGATAAACTTAAACACATATCACTTTTGATTAATTTTATATTTATTTAATTTTATGAAAATTTATATCTCAATATACCTAGGTGTAAAATTTTCTCATCACTTAGCACATTCAAACTATTATTTGTAAAAATTAAATACAAAATATCTTAACTTTTGATTATATATCTTTCTAGATCATTTGAAGAAAAACAAGAAAATAATTTCCAAGAAATTTAAAGAAAATAAGATTTTCTAGGTTATTTATTTTATTGCTTTTCGTTTTAAACAAGTAATTGCGATGAAAGGGCAATATAGAACTGAACTTCATTTTGAATGTTTTCAGCTAAAAAGATAGTGAAAAATTTGTGAAATACCTAATTTTTTTTCACATTAAGAATTTATGTGAAAATAATTTTATAAACAGAACTACTTTACATAGAAAGTAACTAATAAGTGCATTAATTTTAAAAAAAAAGGACAGGCCAATTATTTTTAAACATATTTTTTAAAAATAAGTCATAAAATAATTAAGATATAATGCACTAATTTCATTAATAGTAAATATATTAACAAATGGAAAAGTTTTTTAGTTAGTGATTTCATGAATGCATTAATAAACCAAAAAGTTAGAAGTGATTAATAACTGAAATTCCAGTAAGTGCTCAGTTGAATACTCTTTATTAAAGATATGTGTATTAATAATTTATTATATTTTTTACATATAATATTAATTTTATGTATGTGGAAGGCTTGTTTCTCTTTATGATTAAAAATTATTTGTATTATTGACTACTTGTGCCTTTCTCTATATCTTGACTTTATTCAAGAGTTAATCAGCTGTCGGAATTTAAACAGACTAATTGATTTAAAAGATAAAATTAATGTTACATAAAAAGCATTAAGTAGTCTATGATGGTGAATGTAGTGATGTCACTTGTATATCAATTTAATATGGAAAAACAAAAGCTATTTCAGGCAGCTAACTTCATATCAGAATAAGATTCAGGAACAATTATAAGAACAATTCTTTATTCTCCATCACAAAATTTAAATTCAAGTTTTTACTTCATGTAAAGTCAACATTTTTTGTGTTGGAAAGTAATTATAAAAAAAAGAACCATAATATATAGCAAATACACATCTTATCTTCACTCTATTAGCATATAATTGAGTTTTAATAAATATTAATAAATTTCTAATTATTATTTCAATTTATTATTTGCACTTACACAATGAAAAGTTTTCTCATAGTGAAAACAACCTAAACACCCTTGATCATGTTTTATGTAAAATCATTAATCAGATGGTTATATTTTAACATTTTTGATAATCGTTATGAAATTTATTGATGGAAGAGTTACTAAGATTAGTTGATTAAATTAATTAGTCATTATAGTGATAAAATAGTAGGTATTATCTATATCTTAGATTATTTTAAGCCAGTAATTGATATTGCATCAGTTGACTAGAACTTAATTATGAAAAAATTGCAGCTAAAACAGGCAACCCCATGGATAAGCCTTCTTTCATTTTATCATTTTCAAAAATTGCTAATAAATTTTAATGAATAAAACAAACATTTCAACTAACATACTTCTTTATCATATAAACACTGACCAATTACTTGGAGTCTTTTCTTTTTGTAGATCAATATAATTCTATAGCAGGGTATTTTCATCTAGAACCAGCTTATTAATTTTTTTGATCAAATCAAATGAAAATGTATTGTTTAGCAAATTCAAATTCTTGCAAAAATTTTATTTTATAAGAGCAGGATAAGTCTGATGCTTTAATATGTATATTTGACATTGGATTTCTTTGTATGAATCATTTATATATGCATTGACATTCATCTTCGAAATATTCAGTATTTTTTTTTTCTTTTATAAGTGTTATTTAAATTTCGGTGAATAAGAAAGAAATGATGCAAATTTAAGTAAGTATATCTATTTCTTTGGTAAATATAAATTACTTTATTGGACAAAAAGAAATATACTATTAGATTTTTCATATTAAAATTTTTGTATAGTTAAAAATGTTTTTAAACCAGAGTTCTTAAAAGTATTTTTTTGGATATGACTTAATGATAAGTGCTATTAGAATTCATTCAAAATTTTTTATAGCTGCTTGAATGTGTATTATTTATATATTTTCTAGCTTCTTAGGGACACCTATTTTTTTGTTTGAATGTCTAGGTAGAGTGCATTTCACATGGAGATAAATACAGATGTTTTTATATTAAGATGTAGAAATTGTTAAGTTATGCATTTTATTGGAATATATTGTATACATAAGTAGCATGCAGTGAGATTAGGGAGAGGTGGAAGAAATTCAATTTTTCATTTTGAATCAAAATACAAGTTTAAAAATAAAAACACACTCAAGCACAAAAATAAAAACCTCAAATCATGAAATAAGACAATCTTTCAATTTTTCATATAAAATGCCTTAAATGAATAAATATACTATTATTGATGATTATTTTCGATAAAGTTTCTGATATAAAACCAATCTTTTTTCTTCCAGATATCCAATTTACATATAGAAGGTGTGTATGTATATTTATATGTATTAGTTTTCCAATGCATACAATAAATGCATGTGCATAAAATTGTATTGGATTGCTATACTAAGTGCATAAGATCATATAAATACAATAATACTTTTTACATGGAAAAAATATTAACAACAGTAATTATAATCATAATAAATTTTCGATGCCAAGTATTTCCCAAAGACAAATGTTATATGTTAACATTTGCCTTTGGAAAGAATTTTCGACAAAAAAAATGCACTAAAATTGTAGTAAAAGTTCTTAATATTTTTCCCATGTATATATGTATTATTACATTCCAGGGACGGATTTATTACAGTTTGATATAGAAGTGCAAGTACTAGTAAATTAACAGAAATTATCAGGATTATTAAAACTTCTATAACATGAAACCAAAACAGGCTAAATAAATTATTTTTCAAATATTTTTATATAAGAAAAATATATATTTGCTTTGGGAAATGATAGAACTGCAAAACTTAACATTTAATCTTAGCTAAAAAAAAAAAAAACCCACACACAAAGATACAATTCCATCAAAATATATTTGAGTTTTTACATTCACATTTTTTTTTCTCTAGATAATGCAATTGTTTAAAATAAATAACATTTCTATTTTATAATTTTCTAAAAATAAGATATATATTAAAAATGAAATTATATACAAATAACTTCTGCATTAAAAACAGTCCTCTCTTCATCTTCTACTTTAGACATTTTGTAAGCACAAATAACAACGGATACTCGATGCCAGTACAAAATATCAATGCTTATATAGATGTCTCTGAAATAGAATGATATGGAATAGATAAAAAAATATGAAATTAACACTTCTCTCAAAACTTGATTCTTGTTTGATAAGAATCCAAAAGATAAAAAATTGCAGTCATCATTGGATGAAGTTAAAATATTTTTCTTGTTTTAAATTATTATGGTGATATAACATCAATTTTACTATCTTCAATTTGCTTTACAGATGGAAAATATACTTTGAAACAGAATCCATTTCTTGCAAAAGAACCCTTAAAAAAACAACAACATGCAAATTCAAATATTCTGTCTATATTAAATCTGTATTTGTAATATAAAAAATATTTAACTTATGTAAAAATAATAACTAGACATCAAGAAAGAAACTTTACACTTAGAATTATCCTTCAAACTAAATTTTAAAGAACAAAAAGATTTTGAATTATAGTAACAGATTTTATATTTGATAAGAAAATACTTTATGGAAATGTTAAAAAAAAAAAAAAAAGAATTAATCAAAATGACATAAAGATTTAGAATAATTTTTTAAAAGGGATTTGTATGTACATTAAGTTCTCTACTCAAACAGGCGAAGATACCTATAAGCAGTAGATCATTACAAGGGAATAATATCATTTGATCAAGTTTGCAATTTCTTGGCTATTAGCCTTACAATATGCTGATCGTTACGCTATTCTTTCTAAATCAAAGAATATCATCATCAACCATTATCAATCCACTGCAGGATGAAGAGCTCTCCAAATTCAATCCATCTTCTCCGATCTTGAGCTTATCTTCTCCACATCAGCCCTGCACACTTTCTTATTTCATCTATCTCAGTGGTCTCTTTCTGGGTCTTTTACAATCTCTTGGAATCCAGTTTAAGATTTCAATTGTCCATCTATTATCATCTCTTCTAGCAATATGTCCAACTCAACTCCACTTCAGTCTTTTAACTTTTTGAATGAGATCAGTAACACCTGTTTGTTCTCTTACCCATATATTGCGTTTTCGATCCCTTCTTGTTCCTCCCAACATGCATCTCTCCATACTTCTTTGAGTGGTCTGAAGTCTCTGTATTGCTCTTCTATTAAGTGTCCAAGTCTCAGATCCATAAGAAAGAACTGGCAAAACACATTTTTTAAAAACCTTCCTTTTCAAACACATAGGCATATTTCCTTTTAGTATCAAGTTATTTCTACCAAAAGCACTCCAACCAAGTTTAATGCTATGATTAATTTCATCCATTATGTTTCCATCTGTATTAATAATCTGACCAAGGCATTTGTAACTGTTAACTTCTTCTAACTCATCATAATCAATCTTCATTTTCATATTTTGAGAAAATCCATTAAACAATTCAAAACAAAACAACACTACTATATGGAGAATGTTGTTTTGTTTTGAATTGTTTAATAACAATTATTGTGCTAGTATGAGATAGTGATCATGTGATGTTTAGTGGTTTAAAATCCATTAAACATTACTTTAGTCTTTTTAACATTTACCTTTAGTCCTACTTTCATCTGATAACTCCTGCAACATTTCCTGCAACTCTAAAGAATTATTTACAAAAACAACAACATCATCTGCAAAATCTAAATGACTTAAATAATCTCCATTTACTTTCATTCCTTTAGCTTCCCATTTTAATCCACAAAATACTTCTTGCAGCACCGCTATAAAAAGGTTTGGAGATATGGAGTCACTTTATCTTACACTCTTCTCAATGTTGACTTTCCCAGTATCATTAAGTAATCTAATTGCTGCTGTTGCATTTTTATAAATATTCTTTAAAATATGACAATATCCTGGATCTATACCTTGATCATCCAATGCTTTAATCACTGAAGAAATGTTTATAGAATCAAATGCCTTTTCATAATCTACAAATCCAAAGCATAATGGCAATTCATATTCATTTGTTCTTTCTATAACTTCTCTCAATACCTGGATATGATCTACTGTACTAAAACCACTTTTAAATCCAGCTTGTTTTCTTGGTTGGTGGAAATCCAATGTTCTCTGTAGACGAGTTGTAATTATCTTAGTAAAAATTTTGTATAAAACTGATAAAAGGCTGTTAGGTCTGTAATTTCTAATTATCTTCTTTATCACCTTTTTTAAATATTAATATTAATACTGCATTCTTCCAATCATCTGGTACATCTTTATCATTTAGACATTTGGTATATAACTTTGCTAAAAAAATTTCTAGTTCTTCACCTGCTTCTTTTAATATATCAATTATAATTCCATCATTGCCTGGAGCCTTTCCTTTCTTCATACATTTAATTGCATGTTTTCACTTCTTCATTTAAAATTCTGGGCAATTCCGAAGATGTAATAGACATAGGAGGTACTTGTTCTTTATTACTATATAATTCTTGATAAAAATCTTCTACACATTTCATGATGTCATCTTTCTTTTTAATAATAATTCCATCTTTTTTTCTTATTGCAGATATAAATTTCCTACCAATACCAAAATGTTGTTTTATACTCTTGAGACTTTTATTCTCTTCTACAGCTTTTCTTACTAGTTCACAGTTATACTTTCTTATGTCATTTTCAACTCTTTTCTGCACCATTTTATAAAATTCGATATATTCAATCCTTTTTAATGCATCATTTTTGTATATCTTCATATGCCTTCTTTTCTTCATAAATTCTCTAGTCTCAGTAGAAATTTTATTGGTCAATTGCTGCTTTTTTTCTACCAGCTATCTTTGTTGCAGTTTTTAAAAGCGTATCAGTTATTTTCATATTAATTTTATTCAAATCTGAATCATGTTCAAAATCTACTAATACTTGAAACCAATTTGTAAGTTCTAATTTAAATTCATTAGAATGTTTCTGAAGATTAAGAATATCAACTGTAAATATGTTTTTCTTAATAATTTTTGTCTCTCTAGTTTTGCATTAATATGTATCTTATATCTTATTAATCGATGATCACTTTCTGTGTTAAATTTATTAAGAACATTACAATCTTGAAATATGTATTTTCTGTTAGTCAAAATATAATTCAATTCTGCTGTAATTTCATTTGGATGCTTCCATGTCCATTTCCTTTTAACATTTTTCTCAAAAACAAAAAAAAAAAAGGAATTCATAATATAAAGTTTCTCTTTTTCTGCAAACTCCACAAGTCTATGTCCTCTCTCATTTCTATTACCATAACCAAAATTACCTACAGCACTTTCATCTTACATTTGTTTCCCAATTCTAGCATTAAAGACTCCCATAACAATTTTAAAATGTTGTTTACTCTGATCAAAAGCCTTTTGTACATCCATATAAAAATCTATTACTTCATCATTATGAGAACTTGTTGAGGCATAAACCTGAATTATCTGCATTTGATATCTGCTATTAAGTTGTATAACTGATCTTGCCACTCTGTCCAATACACCAACAATCTTCACAATGTTGTTCTTCCACTTTTTATTTATAATGAATCTTACTCCACTTGTATTTCCAATATTTGTGCCTTTATAATAGAGTTCATATCCACAATTTAAATCAATTGTCTCTTCACCTTTTCTTCTAACTTCACAAAGTTCAATAATCTCCCATTTAATATAAGACAGTTCTACTTCTAATTCTTGCAATCTTCCTTCGCTTGAAAGTGATCTACCTAAATAAAAAGTCATCATCAAATGGCAGCCTGGGTCTGCAAACAGATGATTCTTAGCACCCTCCGCCTTCGGCCACCAACCACTGCCTTGGCTGGTGACTTTACAACCTCCTGGGAATAAGGGCCATGCTTTATTTTTGTCTGTCATTATTGTATATAACTATGGGAAAAATATCATTTACACAAACATTCATTCTGTCTTATCAGGCAACTGAGAAGAAAGACCATGGTGTTTCTTGATCTTAAACTCGGAGGTAAAAAACCAATAAACTCACCACGCTGGCTAATGCATGTTGGTGAGCAGCCCATCCATATTCGTATACTATACGAATAATCACATAGTAATAACAGCTGCAATGAAAAGAACGTATGGAGTGGACATTAGGAATTTGCCCTGCTCGGTTTTTTTACGGCCTTCAAGAGGAATCAAAGGGTCTCCTTTTAGTTAATAGCAAACTCCTATATAATTTAATAATACAAAAAATATTCAGTAACTTATTGTATCTTGAATGGTTATTAGCTTGAGAATGTGAATTACAATAAATGCATTAAATAGTATTTTAAATAAAAACTGATCTACAATGATGAGTGCAGCTTAGACTATTGTATTTAACAAATTAAAAAATATAGAGTATTTATTTCATCGGTTATATATTTATTTTTAATTAATACGATTCTCTAAACACAAAATAAAGATACTAAAAAAAATTTCATTTAAGAATGCTTAAAATTTCAAATTTATAATGGCAAGATTAAAAAATTAATTGGTATATTCTTCAGCTAACTAAATGTGATGATAATGAATCTAAAATTATAAAAGCATATCTTCTTAAAATGGATATCTAATAAGGAATGTGTGAAAACTAAAACATGAGCGTTATTCATAATCACAGCATATATTTAGCGACAAAAGTATAAATGATTATCCAAAGGTTTATGATGAAGACAAATACATTTAACTGCTACTAATTTATCTGTTATTAATAACAGTTAAATGTATTTAATAAAGTATAAAGTTTTAAATTAATTTTTTTTTTTACCAATTCAATTATATAATAGAAGCAATACAGCATATAATTACAAAGAAAAGTATAAAACTAATTTAAATTTCCACATACATGTATTAATTAAATTAATGCATAAGATGAAATAAAGATTTTGTTTGACTGTTTAAGCTTGTAATTCCTATGAGAAAGATTCAACAAACATTTAGTTGTTAAAAGGTGAATTAATTCTTTTTATGGTTAAGATTTATCTAATCCATAACTATAGGTAAAGTTCATACAAATATTCACACTATTTAGAATAATTCTATTTTAATCAGAATTCAAACCATATGCAGATCTAACTGGAAATATAAGTCAAACAACATAATTTATTTTTATTAATTTTACAGCTACTCTTATTTAATTATTATTATATATATATATACTGTAACCTACTAGAATGAGAGAGGGGTGTGAGAAAGAGAAAAGAGATAGAGAAAAGAAGAAAATAAATAAAATATAAATGAGAGACTCTAAACGACTCGGCTCAGTGGGGTTACAATAAATTTAAAGAAGAGATGATGATCCAGAGATGTATAATCAAATAAAGGTCAAATCCAATACTGATGAACTATAACTACTACAGCATATTGATATTTTAATAAACCATACAAAAGATTATCTAAAATCACTAATCAATGCTTACCATATTAGTCCTACTAATAGATTATACACTCTCTGAATAAGACCTATGATGCTTTGCTTTAAAATATTATTTTACAGAATTATATTTACTAAAACAACAAGAGTAAATAACCTCAGGGATTTTAAAACTAACACTCTGGTGAAAAATTAAAGTTTAAGTTAAGTTGCCTAATAAAGAATTACTGTGATTAATAAATAAATAAGTGACATCTTGGCTGACCATAAAATAATTTTAACATGTTCAATCTTAAAATAATAAACAAAACAAATATTAATTCACAAAATTTAAAGAATCAACTTAAATTTAACTAATAATGACCTATTATCTAAGATATTACTTGAGCAAAGAAAAGAGCAAGGGTACTTTTAATGCCTTTCCATACTCACAGACAACCACTAAAGACCTCAAATGCAAATGAATTAGAATTCTTGAAATATATCAGATTTAAGATGATGATAGATGATGTGCAGTGAATATAAGATAAGGTGCAGCTTTTAAAATAATATTAATTAAAATATTCTTCTCAAGTACTAATATTGATAATCTGATATTGCATAATCTTTAGTCTGAAAGATATACTGATAATTTTTTAAAAAAATAAACTTTTAACTAAGTATTTAATTAGGTATCTGCTATAATGCAATTATCTATATTTATGATTCAATATGAGAATCATTTACTTTAACATAGCTTTTTTTAATTTTCAAGACAATATTAACTATATTTAATTAACTTAGAATATACTTGTAAATTTCTGAATTGACAATTCAATAATTTTTACATTGTGAACTTGGAACCCAAGACAATAATATATTCTCATACAAAAGCAAAACAAACAAAACAAAACTTTTGAAATAATAATAATTTGATTTATTAATAATGAGAAGAAATGTTTACAAATGTAGTAGAATACAAACAGTGCCAATACCGCATTAAGATTTAATATAATTATTTGAACTCTTAAACAGTTTTATTTAACTTACATTATTAATACACTTAATAACCGACAAAGGTTACTCAATATTACTTTCTTTTAATAATTAGATTTTTATCAAAAAAATACCTTAAACTTTAATTATCATATGTACTTAATTTATTCTTCTTTATTAGACTAATTTATACCATTATTGTGTCATCTAATAATCAGAATAACACACAGAACTAGGTTTATATTGAAAACCCTAAGCTTAATTTTATACTCCTAAACCTAACAAACGCTAAGTTGGAATAAGCATATTCAGCAATACTTTTGAAAAATATCATTACTAGTTTCACGGATATAACTAATATCATAGCTAGATATATGTTTAAATCAGATTAAGCTAATATTAAAATTAAACTAAATTAAGTGTATGGGGCAATCAGAGATCAGTTATACTTTTTTTTAAATAACTTTAGTCCACATAAAATTATTCCCTCAATGTTTTAAAGATAATGATGTAACAGACTTACAAATCCAGCGGCAAAATTCTGGATGAAAATATTACATTAGTATGTGTGAATTGCCACTTATACCATATGCATATTTAACATACTTTAAAATAATTATAACTTATTGTTGGTTAGCTTGTGCGTGATAAAACTATCATAGCAACACAATTCAAACACTGATATACCTATGAGCCTTAAATTAGCTACAACTACCTGAAGAAATACATTTCCTCAAACAAGCATATCTTGTCATAACAAATCTAAAACAAATGCAACAACCCCTACTGTGGTGGAATTAGTATTAAATCATCATGAATGATAAGCAAAAAAAAATATAAAAAAACTAGGCTCCTCAGAGCTGGAAAAGAATGTGGTGGTTTCCAAAATACCTAATTACGAGGCAAAACTAAGATGTCTGGAATTCATCTACAGTACATCTGGGAACAAGAACACACACCAGAAAAGCACAATCCTCTCATGGGATTTCCAATGCTTATAAATGTGATCATCATCACTGAAAAATACAATACAATACTCTCTTTTTGGGGACAAGCACTAACAAATCATGGAACTACAATACAATAAGGATGGAGGATTTTCTCTACTCCATAAAGCATATTCAAAAATTATAAACTAAGCCTAACTCTTGAGGCTAACAAATACTAACTAACAGCAAGATATATACTTCACCTAAATTAACTAAGTTATTCCTAAGAAGTTTAAAAATATAAAACTTATATCCAATGTTTGAACCAACAAAGCAAACTGACTACTGTAGAAAATACTTTAAAATTAAATGCATATGCACACATAACAAAATATTAAATGCTAAAATATAATAACTAGTGGACTTTTAAAATTGTAAATTAAATGCAAGAATATTTACTTCTCAATGAATATAAAATATTTGTAGTTATTCTTAATATAAAATTCATAAAACAAATGAATGGATATTCTCTGATAAACTTCTTTAGTAAATTTAAAATAAAATTGAGTAAAACATCCCAATTATATGAAAATAAGACTGTGATATTTAAATCTCTATAATAAAATTATTAAATAGAAACTAGCTAGTGTAATGCTTAATAAATAAACTAAATCTACTTAAGAATAAAAAAAAAAACATTTGCTCATTCAAATAAACCTATTTCGTTTTAAAATTATAACCCTAGTTTACCTGTATATTTATGCAAAAGTGTTACAAAAAAAATTAATAGTATAAATATTTTTATGTTTTTTTTTTTTAAAACCAATAAAACAGACCATAAAAAAAAAAAAAAAAATACATTAACTCAAGTTCATATTTCGGCTCCATAATGATTTTTCCACTTCATAATGTGTAGACAATTTATCCAGGTTAAGATATTTATCCAGGTTAAGATATTTATCCGAATTCGAAGCTTCAATTAATACATTTTATACACATGGCAATGATTTTTAAACGAAAATGTTCAATAGTTCCTTAATAATACTTTTTTTTTAAAAAAATTTAAAAAAAAAAACTTAAATAATAAGATTAAGCCGGCATGAAACAAAATAAATTCTTCAGCTGAACACACTTTAATTTATTTATAGGATCCAGAGTTCAAAATTGCATATAATAATAATAAGAATATCTTTCTATCTGAATTTCTTTATCCTCTTTTAGGAAAACGCTTCTTTTGAAATAGTTTTTTTTTAAAATACTTTTCCTAATAATATTCCAAGACGTGTTTTATTTTTAAAACCAATTTCCTTTGATTACTTTTAAATATGAGAGTAGAAATGTTTTACCATTCAAGACGTTTCTCCGTTTATATGCTATAATTAATGCCATAAAATTATTTCTAAATACTGGCAAGTATAACCATTTATAATGTACTCAATAACTATAAATTCATTATTAATCATTACAGATTGCTTTAAAGTTTTATTTCCAAATACATGTCCTTTCTTACTGTGTAAATAAGAATTATCCTTTAAAATGTATATATTATCTGTTTGCGTTTAGCTAAACAAATCATTTTCATATATGTCAAGATATAAGTAATAACTTTTCCTTTTTTTTAAAAAAAAAAATCATTCTTTATAGTTTCACTGTAATCAAACGTAGTAGCTTCCTTATAATGTTCTTTTTAAACTTTAAAAAAAATTTTCACTCTTTTTTTTTTTTTTTACATATACTTTTAATCTAACAGGAAAAACAATTAGTATTTTACTTTCGAAATAGTTTAATGCAACCGAACGCTTACCTATGGAAATAATTAATAATTTGTTCCTTAACCTTACTTCCAAGTAAAGAAAAATAAAAAGTTAAAGTCATATAATATGTGAGACACTTCATTTATTCTAGACATTTTTTTTTACTATAATTTTTATGCCTCGACTGAAATTCAAATTGTCAGAAAAACGGATTACCTTTCTTTTAGCCCTCCATCATTACAGGACGATTTTAAATATTTTAAACATACTTGTATTTTTTTTTTAAAATATCAAGTTTTTTTAAACAAAAATTACTTTTATTAACAAAATTTTAAGATCCAGCACCAATTGAATCAAAACAAGATCAGCCCCTGAATGATCCCTCGATCTCCGTTTTATCTCACAATTTTTCATCCACCTACAATTCATTTAAAAACCAATAAAAACTATTTTTTATTAAATTTTAATATTCTGACAAACCAGCTGTGGAATCAATCTACTGACGTAATCAATATAATTTTCCCATACCATGTGACTTTCAGCTGCAAAGTCAAAATTTTAGTATTAACAAATATTATGCAACAATTTTTTTTATATGATATTTTATACAACACAATAGTAATAAATATAAAATTTAAAGTTATACCCTTTATTAAACCCTTAAATATTTCATTTAAAATAATTTTATCCACACATTTGCTTTATTTACTTATTTTAAACAATATGGGAGTTAAATTATTTTTTTATTCTTATGTTTCCATGTCAATGCATGCACATATTCTCACATACATCTGGCCTTACATTAATTGTTTAAAATTATTTTTAAAATTACAACAATAAAATGTTAATGATTATTTAATCTAACTTTTATAACTGGAATGCTAAACTACAAAACTAATAACAAATATTCTTATTTCTTTTTTAATAAAAACTTACATATCATTTTTTAAAATTTATTACTTAATTATTCCAACTTAATAATATCTTATTATTATTCTTTAGACATTAGAATGGATTATACGGTAGTTATTTTAGAATACATTTAATACTATTTATCAATTCACAATTATTTTTTAACATTTGCTTATGTTAAATTATTACCTAACATCCCTTATCAAACCGACACTATTAAAATATTTAGATTATCCTATTTTAATAATTAACTAAGTTAATTTCCATTTTTATCATCATTATTTTTTTTAAATCCGAAATTTTAAACAAAAGGTTAAGTTAAGATAACCTTGATTACCTCTTGGAACTAAGTGACACTTCAGTTAGGTACAATTCCCCCCCCCCCGTTAGAGAAAAAAAAATATAAAAAAATAACGCTAATTATAATTTAAACATATATGCTCTTTTTATTTCCAATCAATAATTAATAGCTAAGTTTGACAAACATTGTCTCTAAATTGCATTATTAACTAAATATACTAGCTTTACAAAATTTAAATTTTCTTGGGATAAGGTATCAAATTTCTGGCATTGTAGGTACCTCTTGTTCCATTCTTTTTTCCTACTTTCTATTACATTAAAACAATACTCCTTACTAAAATTTTTCCTACAATTTGGCATACTATCACATTTAAATTTGGCCTTTGCATTTTTCACTTCTTTCCTCCTAACTAACCTTTCTTTAAAAGACTTTATTTCATCCTTCTTTAGTCTAACTTGGGCTTTTATCTTCTCCAGCATTTTATCTCTAGTTATCTTGTGACTAATAATACTAATCAACTTTCTGTTTTCTTTCTTGAATTTGCTTTTAACTTTTTCCAAATATCTTTTTGAGTTTATCTCTTTCTTATGAATATTCAAATTAAATGTCTCTGAACTTGTCCTTAAATTTTACATTAATTTTACCCACTTCTTTATTTACTAATTCCATGTGTTTTTTAGTCATTTAAAATAAACAACATTGGTCAACATTTCTTCTGCTCTCTTAAGTTTAATACTAGCTTTTACTAGATCTCTCTCGGCGTTAATCTTTTCCTTAAGAATATTTTCATGAAATATCTCTCTTAATTTATCTTTAAATTTTACATTAATTTTACTTACTTCCTTATTACTCAATACCATATGTTCTTTAATTATTTCTACAACTATCCTAACTTCTACAAACTGTGTAACTTCTTTATCTTCTATCTTAATATTGATTAATTTCTCAGGTACTTTATCCATTTGCACATCTACACTAATGTTTTCTACCAACTGTGTAACTTCTTTGCTTTTTACCTCCATATTAACTACTTCAATATTTTGATGAATTATTCCCTCAGTTTCTTGTTGATCTTCATCTTCTCCATAAACTAATCCATTTTCTTTAGTGACCTGTTGAATTATCAAATGAGGATTTACACTAGCAACATTCATCACTATTTTGCTTTCCTCCTGAACATCTATCAACTTAATATCTGGTTTTTCTTCATCTATATTTTTATCATCTACTTTAATAACTTCTGAGCCTGCTTCCCTATCTTCTCTAATTTTCATAAACTCTTGTCTATGCTGACCAAATTTCAAATTTAATTCCTCTCTATGCTGATCGATTTTTAAAATTAATTTTTCACTAGCTTCTATCTGCTGATCAATTTTCAAAATTAATTCCTCTTTCTGCTGATCAAACTTCAAATTGAAATTTTCATTAGCTTCTTTCTGCTGATCAAACTTTAAAGTGAGATATGCCATCATATCTAATAACATATTACTCTCAGCTCTCATAATTCCTGGATTAATAATACTGGTACTTGTTCCTTCACCTAATAGCTCATCCTCTAAATTGAGGGTTGGAGTGTCTGGTGTGGGAAAATCTTGAGATATTCCTGAACTATCAAAAATCTCCATGGTTTCTATGTGGTTATCCATAATATTTTATTTCTTTAAGACTTTAATGATACTCTTTTTAAATTTCAATAATAATAATAAGGTATCCGTTTCCTGACATCTTCTAACAATCGAAACAATTAAAACCACAGCAACAATGCTACAATAAAGAATATTTTATTCCTACAACTCCCATCATTATATGTTTCGTTCACTTTTATATGAGTCTTGGTTCACCATTGTTCAACAAATATTAATAAATAAAAACAATGATTTGTTAATACACTTGATTAACAAAACAATAAGTATCAAATAACAGATAATTCAGATACCCTAATAACATAATATCAGTAAATGCAATACAGAGTCAATTATTTACTTGTATGATGATAATTCATAAACTGCACTTATCAATGATAATATATTGATATCTTCAAAACTTGTCTTTTAATTTAGACATGTTGATTCTAACTAGCTTTAACTAGACTAAGTAACTAGCTTATTTAATTCGATTTTGTCTAGTAAATTGAAAAATTTGCATAAAATCAGAATTAATAGCAAAAATGACTCCAAACCAAGTCATCAAAATCTAATCAATACCTTTCAACCTCGAACACAGGCCTAAGCCATTCAACTGAGACCTATACAGTTGGGCATTAACAAAATAATGACTCCAAATGAAGTCAATAAAATTTACAAAAATCTATTAACATCTAATACAGGTTTTCACAACATAAATCGAGGCCTACACGTTTGGGCGCCAACTGTAACCTACTAGAATGAGAGGGGTGTGAGAAAGAGAAAAGAGATAGAGAAAAGAAAAAAATAAATAAAATATAAATGAGAGACTCTAAACGACTCGGCTCAGTGGGGTTACAATAAATTTAAAGAAGAGATGATGATCCAGAGATGTATAATCAAATAAAGGTCAAATCCAATACTGATGAATTATAACTACTACAGCATATTGATATTTTAATAAACCATACAAAAGATTATCTAAAATCACTAATCAATGCTTACCATAATATATATATATACTTTTAATGTAAATAAATATTTTGCTAAATATAGTACTGTTTTATCAAATAATATTTGCTTTAAAAGAAACTATTGCAAGTAATACATATCCACATTTCATTCAAAACAGAAATTTAAATGTTTAATTCCCCATTAAACATACAGTTAATAATGGAAGTAGTGGCATTTTATGTTTTAATAATTCTTATTTTCTTTGCAAAAAATTACAAAATACCAAAATTTCAATCTGTTGGAGAGGATTATCTTTGCTGAAGTTCTTTTATAGGAATGCACTTTACTTAGATGCTGCTTGTTATCTTTAAAAATATAATGGATGATTTTTGATATCTCACTGTTTAGTGATAAAGATTTGAAAGACATATAATAAGCAAAATTAGCAATAATCATATTATAAACTGCATTACATCTCTTCAAAAAACCAATGCAGTTTATCATTTATGAATTTTGTTCCCTTTAATCTTGCAATACATATGCTAACATAACTTTGTGTTATAAACTTTTAATCTTAATTTAATCTCAATCAAATTTGAAAACAGCTTCTCTTTTCTGTTACTTTTTTGCGAAAATAATTATTTGGATTTGTTCTGCCTTATTTAGACACACCATTCTCTGTAAGAATAGAAAAATAACAATAAATATTATGATGAAAGACTTATGGAGCTCTTTATATATGCATAAAAATATTTTGCCCATCTTTAATATATATTAATAAATGTTAATACAAGGGAAACTTTATTTAGCTAAAATATTTTCAATAATAATTAAAAATGATAGTATTTTCATTTTATACATATGTAAACACATATTGGAAATTTGATGAGATTTTTTTTCCATGTAATAATATAGATAAAATTTCAGCTATGAGTAATTAAGCAAACAATCAATTAAAACTAGTAATGAAATCCTATTAAATTTCAAAGTTTACATCTACTGTAGGATACCGAATTGACAGTTTACAGGAGGCAGATATGTTAACTGAAAAATAGTAATAGTGCTTAATGACAGAAAGCAATGTAATGACTATAAAGATATGATCCTCTTAAGAAAAAAAGAGTATTCTCCCGCTACCTTGAAAAATATATTCACTCATCTAATGCTGCCTGTTATGAGCAATTTTTCTGTCTCTTTGTATTTTTTCTACCATTTTCAAACAATCCTCCCATTAACCCCATTACTGTCACTTAATGGTATAAGACCTGGTTATCATGAATTTCTCATACCATCTCTAATTTCTCAGTACAGACTTGACACTCACTGAGATTATATATTATTTTAAGCACATTTCCATCCTTTCATTATACATAAACCAATTCTGACTCCAATCTTTTTTTTTTTATATATGCAAGTTCTTTAGTAGAATAAAAGTTCTTAATTATGATTATATAGGAGCAATATAATCAATAAGTTGATGTGAAATTGGCATTGGAGAAGTTTTGCTTGATAAATGGTTGTATGTTTGGTAGCCTTATTTAGCACCCTCCCCCCCTGGTAACACAAATGTACTTACTATATTGAAATGCTCAGTGGATTGCTTATTTATATGGTAAAAGTAATTGCAGATTTTATTTGATGTGAATTCTTAAGATCTTATCACTGGACTTTGTAGCCAAAAGTTGTTAAGGTTTAAACTGATTTTAATAAAATTGTCTTTCACAATTTTTTTTTTAATCAAACAGGTAGACAGCTATAAACTTTTTTTCAAAAGAGTAGTTTAACAAAAAGAGACTACATGATTTTGGATTATTTATGAGATCCAACTTGACATCTTTTATTATGAGAATTCCTAGATATATTAATAAAAGGCTATGACATTAAAAACTCTTTAGCATAATGAAAATTATGCCCATTTTAAGTGTTGAGGAAAAAACTTTAATCTTTGCTGGAAATTAATTATTATGGCAAACCAATAAAATACAGAATTTTTTTCTTTTGATTGAATATGATGGACAAATGTTTTAAAAATTATGGTATTAGCTCTATGAATTTGAATATATTTTTTTTGTGAAATTTTTTAAAAAAAATGGGTTCATTATTTCAAATCTTTACCAAGACAGAAAAAAAAAAGCCTTAAAGCAACTTACTTGCACACTTAAATAATGGCATCTTAAGTCAATTTTTTACAAATCTAATAGATGAGTATTATAAATTAAAATGATATAGCATTAAAAACTAGTTCAAATATATTGGTAGAAAATTAAACTCATTCTTTAGAAATAATTGTATTTGTGCTAAATTTAAGTGACTGATTTATACTAAAATTTCAAGGTGATTATTTTGCTAAGGCATAGAATTCTCTTAATGAGTGTATTAAAAATATTTGTGAGTTCATTAAAAAAAATCAGTTTCACTTATAATGAATGCATTATTAGTGACTTGATTTTAAAAACACAAATTGCCATTCTCTATTCGGTTAAATAATAAAATATATATTTTCTTAAACAGAAACCGAAGAACCTAATGGTTGCACAACTACAAAAAAATATAATTATTTGCTAATAGTGATCCCTTTATATCCTTTATGACATAATGAAATTGATATATAACATATAAATAAGTGATCAGCATTCTTTTATACATGAAATAACTATTCAGATTACTACATTTAATAATATATCCAATTCAAATGATTCAGATCTGTTCAGACACATCAAGCTTTATTAGATTAAAACAGTTTTTGGTAATCTTATAAACAGAAAGTCTCTGAATCCTAACAGGATCTCTGGAGAAGTTTAAATATATGTTGGTGATATGTTAGTTTTGAAACTTTAAAATTTTTTAAATAACATATGAATCAATAGTTGTGCCAATTGATTTTAAGCTTTCCACTTCATAAAAACGATAAAATAGACTTTTAATAATAGTCATAGAATATCATTGTTATATACTTTGGTAAAATATTTTTAAGGATTTTTCGATATGGTGTTAGAGAAACAGAATCACTATAGATATGACTTTTTAGCTCCAGGTACTGATTCAGTGAAACTGAAAAGTTTATTCATATTACTATATATAATTGTTACATGAGGGTAAGAGAAAAACAATTATTATTGGTGATAAAAAAATTTGAAATAAATATTATCTTTATTTCCATTTCATCAAATTACTGTTCTTTGGAACAATTCTTTAACCAGTTATCAAAATATGAATAAAGATTTGATGGTGGTTTTAATTTGAAGTAATTAAAAACAAGAACTAGATTTTGAATATTCTTGGCTTTTGTACATACAATATATTGAAAATTCAATTATTCTTACCAATCCAAATGATGATCTACAGAATGTTTTTAATATGTTCTATAATAAATTTAGTTTAGTAATTAATGTCCAAAAAAAAAAAAAAATTTTTTTTAACAGTCAGTAATATAAGAAAAATCTTAAGTAACTTTTAGCATAAGTTATCAATTTGAGCATGACTATCAACTAATAAAATCTTAGAAAGAAAAAGGCTTTAACTTTTTCAACTTGCATAGCCAAATGATGTAGTCTTCTTTGATTATCAAGGGACTTCTCAAACCTCAACACAAGATAAGCACTTTATAAAGATAAGAAAGATCATCTTATCTTTAACCTAAATTCTTACTTATATAGACCAATCTAAAGCATCTTGATTTGAGTAAGAGATTACTCTCTTCATATTTAAATCTACTATTTCCTTTTATAAATTAACTTATGTGAAATCTTGCGATTTACAGTGAGTTAGTTTCTATATTTCTATTTAAAAAAATCTTAATACTAACACTGTAAATCGCAAGATTTAAAGTAAGTTAATTTGTAAAAAAAAATAGCTGATTTAAATGTGAAGAGAGTAATCTCTTTCTCAAATCAAGATGCTTCAGATTGGGCTATATAAGTAAGAATTTAGGTTAAAGGTAAGATGGCAGTTATCTTCATAAAGTCCCTATTTTGTGTTGAGGTTTGAGAGGTCTCCCTATATAGTAAAAAAAAAATACATCATTTGGCTATTACACAAATATTTAAGGTGCATATGGAAAAAGGTTAAAACCTTTCTCTTTCTAATTACGTACTGCTGGTATGTTCAATAAATAATTAGAACATAATAAAATCTTAGTAGCTTTTTAGATAGAAACATGGACTTGAATGTTAGAAAGCAATACATTCTCCAATATAATGCTGCTGCATTTAATAGCTAAAACATAGAATATTTCATCACAATAATATAATTTCTCTAACTAAATTAGTTGTACATAGAACTGTTACTCTGTTAGATTTCTTGTATAGAAGAGAAACATTAATTCCCAACCAAAATGAGGTCAAAAAGTTACAAAAGTTTTGTGCTCCATAATATTCTACAAATATGACAAGACTATTAGATCGATAAATTTATATTTTTTTGGAATTACTCAATTAAAACAGAAGAAGAATAATCGAATTTGTAAAAAAAAAAGGTAACTTTTGGTACAACCAGATCATATTTACAGTATAAAGATTAACTTTTAAGACATTCTGAAGAGAAATTTATTATTTTCATTTGGAGAATATGGCTCAAAAAGAATACATTGGATAAATCAATTAAGTAAAATCCCAAAATCTTTAAAGGACAATTTGTTGTAAGAAAAGTTAAAAAACTAATTATACAAAACGTTGATCAGAAAGGCTAAAAAATCAGGATATGTGTTTTATGGATTGAGTTGATACCAAACATGTCTTAAGTTTTTTCGTTACCCTGTTTTCTTTTTTTCTAGAATTAGGATAGTCACAGAAATTACTATTTATTGATAATATATATATAAAAACATTATTAAAAATACTTTGTTAAATTATATATACAATTTAGTAAAAAAAAAAAAAAAATGTAATTATTTTTATTTTAAAATGCAAAGTTAAAAAAAAAAATACTTACAGGATTTATGACATTACAATCTACACTATTGACAGTATAAGAATCATATTTATCAGCACACACCAACAGATCAGGAAGAGGATAAATTCTTAAAGCATGATCGTATGACCAATAAATAGGAATCACATGTAATGGTAAAGGACAAAGATGTCCTTGAGAAATTACCGTTTTAACAAACTGAAAAAAAAAAAAATTGTAATAAAAATTTTCATAACTGTAATTATAAAAATGAGATTTTTTTATAATCCATTTTAATCAACATATTAAATGCAAAACAACAATAATAAAATAACACTACAATAACTAAAAAAACATTTACAGAAAAAAAAGTCTAGAAATTGGAAATATATTTCAAATAAAATTAATCAATCAAATTATTCAGACATAATCTATTAAATATATGACAGTATCAATAATATTTTACCATTAATTTGTGATTCATTACTTTAAAATATTGAATCCATGTTCAATTTTTCAAATACAAACTATCTGCTTTCAGACAGTAATTCTCTCCCCCTCCAAAAAACGCCTCTGTTGATTTAATTCGATCTGTTTCACATCTAACATCCAAAATATTTATTGTAAAACTCTACAATTAAAAATATATCCAAACCAATTGATTTTTTTTAATACTCCATAGAATAGATTTTCATCTAATCCAACTTTTAACATTTTCTAATTTAATTTTTTCATTAATTTTAAAAACAACAGATGGTCATTAGGATTATATATACACATCAATTTGTAAAATTATATTTAAAATATTCAAAGTAGTATTTCCCATGTAACGTTCTGATTATTCATCATCACCAATCAAGGCAGGATAAGATCTCCCTAAGTTCAATACATCTCTATATCTAGATTCTCTTTTCCAAATCACTCCTGAACACTTTCTTATTTCATCCATCCATCTCACATGTGGTCTTTTCCAATCTCCTGGAATGCAGTTTAAGATTTCAACTGTCCATCTATTATCATCTCTTCTAGCAATATGTTCAGCCCAATTTCAATCTTTTAATTTTTTCAATGATATCAATAACTCCTATTTGTTCTCGTACCCATGTATTATGTTTTCAATCTCTTCTTGTTATTTCTAACATGCATCTCTCCATACTTTTTTGAATGATGTGAAGTCTCTGTATTGTTCTTCAATTAAGTGCCCAAATCTCAGATCCATAAATAAGAACTGGTAAAACATATTTATCAAAAACCTTCATTTTCAAACACATAGGCATATTTACTTTTAAAATTAAGTTATTTCTACCAAAAGCACTTCAAACAAATTTAATTCTATGATTAATTTAATCTATTATGTTTCCATCTGTAATAATAATCTGACCAAAGTATTTGTAGTTGTTAATTTCTAACTCATCATAATCTTTATTTTCATCTTTTGAGAAACATTAGTTTAGTCTTTTTTTTTTTTTTTACCTTTAGTTCTACTTTCTTATTGTCATCTGATGAGTTCCTGAAGTATTATTTGCAAAAACTACTACATCATCTGCAAAATGACTTAAATAACATCCATTTATCCCTTTAGTTTTCCATTTTAATCCACAAAATATTTCTTACAACACTACTGTAAAAAGTTTTAAAAGATATGGAGTCACTCTGTCTTACATCCTTTTCAATGTTAACCTTCCTAGTATCATTATGTAATCATTGTTGCTGTTGCATTTTTATAAATATTCTTCAGAATGACAATATCCTGGATCTATACCTTGATGATCCAATGCTTTAATCACTGAAGAAATGCTTACAGAATCAAATGCCTTTTCACAATCTATAAATCCAAAGCATAATGGCAGCTCATATTCATTGGCCCTTTCTATAATTATTCTCAATATTGGATATGATCTATTGTTTGTTGAAATCCAATGTTCTCTGCAGACGAATGTAAATTATCTTGGTAAAATTTTTTGTATAAAACTGATAAGATCTGTAATTTCTAATATCTTCTTTATCACCTTTTTAAAATATTAATACTGCATTCTTCCAATCATCTGATATATCTTTATTATTTAGACATTTGGTATATAATTTTGCCAAAAATTTTTCTATTTCTTCACCTATTTCTTTTGATATATAGATTATAATTCCATCACTACCTGGCAGCTTTTTCTTTTTTCATAAATTTAATTGCATGTCTAACTTTTTCATTTAAAATCCTGGGCAATTCAGAAAATATAATAGATGTAGAAGATACTTGTTCTTTATTACTATATAATTCTTGATAAAACTCTTCTAAGCATTTCATGATGTCATCTTTATCTTTAGTAATAGTTCCATCTTTTTTCTTACTGCAGATATGTTTCCTACCAATACCAAAATGTTATACACTCTTCTAAAACTTTTTTTGCTAATTCACAATTATACTTTCTTATCATTATTAACTCATTTTAGCACCATTTTTAGATATCTTTATTTTCCTACTTTTCTTCGTAAGCTCTAATCTCAGTAGAAATTTTATTGCTCAATTGCAGCTTTTTCTACCTTAAATGTATCAGTTATTTTCCTATTAATAACACTCAAATCTGAATCATGTTCAAAATCTACTAATACTTGAAAACAATTTGCAAAGTTCTAATTTAAACTAATTAGAATGTTTCTGAAGATAAGGAATATCAACTGTAAATATTGTTTTCTGTAATTTTTGCCTCTAGTTCTGTATTAACATGTATCTTACTTCTTACTAAGTGATGATGATAATTTTCTATGTTGAATTTATTAAGGACATTACAATCTTGAAATATATATTTTCTGTTAATCAAAATATAATCCAATACTGCTATATCTTCATTTGGATGCTTGCATATCAATTTCCTTTAACATTTTTCTCAAAAAAAAAAAAAAAAAAGAATTCATAATATAAAGTTTTTCTTTTTTTGCAAACTCCATAAGTCTATGTCATATCTCATTTCTATTACCATAACTAAATTTACCTACAGCACTTTCATCTTTTACCAATTCTAGCATTAAAGTCCCCCATAACGATTTTAAAATAATGTTTAGTCTGATCAAGACTTTTGTACACCCATATAAAAATCTTCCATTACTTCATTACTATGAGAACTTGTTGGGGCATAAACCTAAATTATCTGCATTTGGTATCTGCTATTAAGTTGAATAACTAACTAATCTTGCCACTCTGTCCGATATACCATCAATCTTCACAATGTTCTTCCATTTTTTATTTATAGTGAATCCTATCGCACTTGTACTTCAAATATTTGTCCCTTTGTAGTAGGGTATGCTATGTATTTGCAAAACAAACTATTCAAATATCACAGCAAAATAGATTAAAATAGTATTCAATAAATTTACAAACCCAATATGCTAAAAGTCTTTATTGATATGACAAGTAAACAATATTCCCCAATGATACAAAATTGTAAACTGCACAAGTTAAAACTGAACTCCCCAATGCTTTTTTACACATAAACACGGCTGTGAAATGTCGGCCGCGTAAACGGCATTTTTTATGTGTTTTAGCACATAAATCACGCCATCCCGCGGCATGGATGTCAACAAAACAACTACCGTCCGTAATATAAATTCCTTCGCTATAAGCTGACTGACAAGGGAAAACAATATCACTGTCGGCTGGCAAACTATTTTATGAGATGACACATCCATATTCTTCATATTTTATCATGGTAAAGTAAATAAAACATTTAAGAGTTTCTGGCAAATAAAACAACTATACTATAATCAAAATACGAGTCATAGATCACATGACCCTATCTCTTAAGCTTGTAAGTTAAAACAATGAGGATTGCCAATTCTTCTACAAGCTATATAAATGCTTAGCCAGAGCCAGCACTTAAAATATCTCTGTCAGGAACCCCCCCCCAACCCTGACCATGGTTTCGTGCTTTGGCACTCCTCAGAGAAGTGTCAGGGTAGGTTCAGACCCTAGATCCAAAAATACCAACCCAACTCTCTGAGGAGTGCCAAAGCACGAGACCATGGTCAGGGGTTGGGGTTCCTGACAGAGATATTTTAAGTGCTGGCTCTGGCTAAGCATTTATCATAAACGTTGTAGAGGAATTGGCAAACCTCATTGTTTATAACTATACAATAACGCTCATAAATATTTTTCTTCAGAATTTTGGATCAGTTTTTTTTTAAAAACAAAGATGTAGCTTAAATAATATCTCCAATTTAGATAGCAAAACAAAAATTTTCTCAAGAGAATTGTTATTAATTTTTCCATCCGCAGTAATATATTGGAATAATTAAGAATGATTGCTGCATTTTAAAGTATTTTAAAATTCTGTTATCAATATTTTAAACTAATGTTAACTCCAGCGTTCCACAATATTAATTAAAAAGTTGCTATCTCCTTTTTAAAATTCAATTCATGCATTACAATATAGGTAAATCTTAATATTCTTTAGAGTAAACTTCATTTTTTAAATTTAAATTCAGAAAGTTTTGTTCTGATTACTTTTAATTTGTTTCCCATTTACATTTGGTATCAATACAAAAATATATATATATATCTATTTTATAAACAAACGCACAGAATACTTTTCTTTTATTTCTTCTTGCCACTCCAAACATATTATTGTTAATCCTTAAAGGTTCATAATAAGTGTAATAACTAAGATTGTAGTAAGATATAGGAAAATTTTATGCCTACAATCTCTTGTCCGGTTCTTAATCTGAAGTTTCTGAACGAAGTATTTGTTTTTCAAAATGGTTACCACTCTTTTTCAATATGAAATCGTGGCGATTGTCAGTTGATAGATCAGTAGGTCAATGCATGGAAAGGAGTGAAATTCTCTACTCCATTATTTTATGGGTCGCAATACAATTACCTATTATTTAAACTTGGTTCAAATTCAATTCCAGTGTTATTTATTTTAAGCTTCTTCTTGGTCTTAAATTTTTTTATAGCTCAGATGTTGCTATCTCTTCTCCTGTTCTTTTAACACCCCCCCCCAACTCTGCTAGGTTATTTATACCGTTATCAAAAATGGAATTGTTGTAAAAAAAAAATAGATCAATTAAAACTTGATATGTGCATACAATTAATAAGTCTCCATCTGTATTTATTAGTGATAACTAAACAAGCTGTTCAAAATTACTTTACATTGCAATAAAAATATGCTTAATGATTAATTATAAACATTAATTTAGAAGAGTTATAATTTTAAATCCTTTTGATTATTACTTAATAACAACAAAATATCAATTGTTTCTATACTTATAAGTTAATAAGAACACGAATAAATTATTGTTTTAATATGATTAAAAATTAGTTAATCTGGCAGAGTGCATATTCGAATCTCATACACATCCTGCCAGAGGACTTAGCATATCTTGAACACACCGAGTCTTTTTCACTCTCAGATTTACTGATAATATTTATCAAATTTTATAATAAGATTTGGCAACCACAATAATATACCATTAATATAATACACTGATTTAATATATTTCAACCATTGTCAATTAAAACTTAAAATTTTACACATTTGTCCACATAAATAAGGCTTGACAAACATCAAGCCAATCATAAGGTTATAATATATAAAAATAATAGTAATGATGAGATATAAATATATAGTGTAAATACATAATTTAAGTTGATAAAATAAGAAATGCTTATTAATGAATATGATATAAAAATATGATTAAGAGTTAGGTGAAATATGCCACACTTAAGAATGTGATTATTAATATGGAGTCATGCAATCAACTGAATTTGAATTCAGGGATATAAACTGATATAAATTGGAAATTCAAGGAGTACATTTATGATCAAAATTGGTCCTCTCTTGTACTGAGCATAACTTAGAAATTAAAACTGGTTTCAATCTTATATTTTTGGCCTGATCTTTTGTGGGATTGGAGTATGAGATCCCTGCCAATTACAACACATATATATTTAAATACAAGTACAGTATATATATTCAAGTTACAGATAATTTGAACCAAAACTTAAGTTCCTTTGACGTCCACTCCATCCTATACATGACCACATACGTGTGAAAAAGACAAATGATCTTCAATAAACATTATTTCATGCTACAGCAGCACTCATCATCATCTTCCACACACATAAATAATTAGCGCTCGGTTTACATTAAGATAGCAAATCATCAAACTTTAATGGACAGGTTTCAATCTTCTCCATTCTCCAACTTTTCAGTCATCTATATTATTGAAAGCTTTTGTTTGCCAATTTTGTTGTCATACACAAGTTAACCATAAGTCATTCTGACTCCTCATATGTAGGACCTTAAGACCATTTAAATGCACAGAAAAGGGATGGGCAGAATACAGGCTGAATCTGTAATATTTAAATATAAGTATAGTATATATATATAATTAAGTTAGATGGAAAGTCTGGGTTCAAATCCCTTCTAATTCCATCTAGCTTAAGTATATATACTATATTTGTATTTAAATATTACAGATTCGGCCTGTATTCTGCCCATCCTCTTGTGCATTAAAATGGTCTTCAGGTCCTATATATGAAGAGTCGAATGACTTACAATCAACAAGGGTATGACAAAATTGACAAACAAGGACTTTGATCAATCATCATTAGATTTTCAATGAAATGGATGGCTGAAGAATTTGAATGAAGACCGAAGCCTGTCCATTAAAGTTTGAAGATTTGCTACTTTAATATAAAACGAGCACTGATTATATGTGTGTGGGATATGATGATTCAGACGAAATGATGAGTGCTGGTTCAGCACAAAATACATATATTGGAGATCATTTATCTTTTTCACATGAATGTCATGCATATTGGTTGTATAAAATGGAAACCTGGGTTCATATCCCCTCTAATTATATATATATATGTAATCTTGTAATTGAATATTTATAAATATATATACTTTGGAAATAATGTTTCCCTTCAATGAGAAATGTGTTCCTCTTTATTAAATGAAGAAACAGATATACCTAAATTCAATAATAATGCATTTCTCATAGATGCATATAAATATTTACACATACACATTTAAAGTTAAAATGTAAACATTCAAATGAATTTATAACTTTTGTATTTTAATAATTGTGAATGAATATTACATATATAGTCAAAAGAAAAAAAATTAAAGGTGCTTCATAAAAAACTTACATGATAATGAATTGGTTTGTCATCGGTTGGAAAATAAATAGAATTACGACACATTTTTGATACAATATCTTCTTTAAATACAATTATTTCTTGAGTACAATATTGAATCCGGCAAGGATTACTGGTAAAAATGGCAGATGGAACAATTTTTAAAAAGTCTTCAGTCAGAGATGGAGGAATACAAGGTCTAATAAAATTTTAAAAAAATTTACACTTAAATAAAAATATATAATGGAAATTAAAATGGTATTTAAAATATGAAATATATGTAAAGATGATAATAAAAGAATATATTTAAAAATAAAATAGCTCAAACACACAACACAAAGATTTATAAAATTTCTTATTCCTAATAAAATAATAATGCATTATAGACAAGTTTTTTTGTGTGTCACAGCAAGTTTTCAAGATTATTTCACACTTAGCACCTGATAAAGTTACAAGTACAGATCTTTAGAAAATAATCAAGTAAATGAAGTAATTCACCATCATAATTTTTAAACTTTATCAGTCCACTGCAAAAAAAAAAATCTCAAAAATTAAAACAGTTTATCCTATTCATAGTATCTCCATATTATTTCAGCAAATTGCTTCATTCCATCCATTAACTTGAGAAACTGTTTCTTTTTAGATTGCTCCCTATCACTGTCAGTTGACTATTGAAATAAGTTTTGTTTTATTAGATTTCAACATAAATTATTAACAATTTCTCTCTGCAGACTTAAATTTCATACTTTAAATAAAAGCACATAATTTAAATATCGAGAGTAAAATTTACTAAATTTTATGGTCTAATTAGCAACAGTCAGTTAGTGCTATAATAACTAACTTTATTTTCAAATATTATTTTTAATAATAATTTAATTGATTATATTATTTTTAAAATAGACTGCATAATTGACAATATTTACCCAGTAAAGAAAATAGATATTTGTTAATTAGCCACTGTACATCGCTTGGTGCCATTGTTTCTGTTTAAAAACATAGCAATATAATGTTCCTGGGCCTGTCTACTTTTCCAAATACAGTATATGGTATTTTTTCTATAAAATGGACATTATATATAAACAATTTGTAAATATACAAATAAATGCTAGTTTTTTGCTGAACATTGGTCGGTTTACATTGCTGTTTTTATATTTTTAGCTCAGGAGAGGCAATCTAAATAGTAAAAAAGTTTATTTTCTGTCCGCAAAGTTAAAAAAACAACAAATATAAGATTTGAATGTCAAGTTAATACTATTATCTACAACAGTGATTGTCAACCTTTTTCTACCCGTGGATTGCTTAAATTCCAGAAAACATTTCCACAGACTGGTAATATAATTAAAATAAATTTTTTAACTGTGACAATATATATATATATTACTGATTCAATTCCTGAAATAAATTGCTGCTTTTTTTTACTCACTTGTCATTGATATAATTTCCTAGTTAATACAAAAAACTACTCGCGTGAAGTCATGTTATTATTCATAATTTAAAATTAGAAAAAAAAACCACAGAATAATGAATACAAAAAATATTGATTACCAATAAAAAATACATTTATAAAATCACAAACTATATAATTATTTGCGCAGAGAAGAGTGATGCCAAAAGAAAAGTCAACGAAGCTTTATACATAGCAAATGATCTCAGTGCCATTAATAGAAGAGGCATGCTTTGCTCTCTCCAAACAATGGACTAACTAATTAAAAATTCAAACTCATTTGCATATGTGTACAATAAATCACAGCAGTCTTCATTTGTAAAGCTATGAGTATGAGATTTGAACATTAAATCTCGAAAGCGCTAAACAGACATATTACACATTAGAGTATAATTATAGCTTCACTAACGTATGCGAAAAAAGTCGCATATTTATAATTACAATTTTTACTGATGAAGAGAAAAACAATTTATTACTATATAATTACTATAATTAACAAATATTCTATAAAAATCAGTTCAAATACCATAACAGTTTTGATGGTTTCATACTGCAGATATTCATTACTGTAACACCTCATGAAGTTGAACACTTATTTAAAAATAAAATAATGTACCTTGCCTCTTTATAAATTCATTTTGTTAAATGTTAAAAATATTTATTATATATCAAATTTATATTTTATATATATTTTTTAACCTTTAGATTCACAAAATGCTAGTTTTAAATATTTAATTTTATAATGAATAAAAAGCTTCCAACAATCAGTTTAAAATGCTCCTTCTCCAGCTTTGTTTTATCAGTGTTATGATTTTGAGGCAGGATTAGTGAGTTTTTAGTGTAATTTTTTAATACAAAAGAAACAAAGTAATTAATTTAAAGAATTTCCTAAATATTTCATTTTGTTTTTATTATTAATACAAATTATTTTAAAAAAATTAAATATTTAACTTAAGCTTTTCATTTTACTGTTTATTATACTTTAATCTCATTTTAAGTAACTATTAAATATACCATTGAATTTTTTATCTTTTACTGCATTTTATAAAATTAAAAAAAGCTCAAAACTATTAGTTATTTAAAAATATATCATTTTGTGAAATCTAACTAATAGTGCAAATTGTACGATAGGCAGAATATGCATGAGATCATAGGCACGTTAAAGTAGATTTATTTCCATTAAAAATTAGTTTTGAAATTTATTTTGTAATTCCTCAAATTAAAAATATTTTTATGGATTGGAAAAAATTTTCCATGGCTCTGCACTGTTATATCATATCCCAAAAAATTCAAAAATTTAACCTAATACTATTTATGTAAAAAAAAAAAAAAATTTAAACTATTACTTAAATATTATACAAAATATGTTTCATTATTTGTTAGAAAATACTAGTTTCATAAATTATTATTACTATGATTTATTTTCAGGATAAATTTACTGTGGAGTAGCAAACTATGCTATATTATGTTCCAAGCCCCTTAGCATTAAACATATGTAGTGTATAGTATTTTTCAACATGTACATATATATAACATGGACACTTTTTTTTATCTGTGTAATAGTAATATAAATCAAAAATTATAATATAGTTATTAATAATAATCAGCATTAAGCTAATGCACATGCGCTTTGTGGATTTTAACTATAAATGAATACTCTCACTTTCCAAACACAAAATAAAATCTTTGTGAAAAGATAGAATGAATCCATCTATTCTTTCGAAAGGATAGAATGAATCCATCTATTCTTTCAACCCAAACGTTTAAGTATGGACAAATCTTAAGTATTGTAAATTCTAGTAAATTTTGCAAGCGTCATTCATTCTAGCATTGTAAAGGTAATTTAAAGTGATTGTTTAATATCTTCACGCTCTCATTTCCAAATACTTAAGATTTGCCCATACTTAAACATTTGGGTTGAAAGAATAGATGAATTCATTCTATCTTCTCACAAAGACTTTATCTTGTGTTTGGAAAGTGAGAGTATTCATTTATAGTTAAAATCACGCTATATAAAATAAATATCTTATTTAAATATATTTATTAATAATAAATTGAAGGGACATAATTACATGTTTTACTGAGTGTGTGTTCACCCATCCATTGACTGAAGCATTAAAAATAAGAAAGAAAAACAAATTATTGTACTTTAAGTAAATAGCGAAATATCTGACCTTGTAACTATTATATACACTCTAAGCCCAATTCTTTTTTTCAATAATTTTCTCCTCTCATAGAAACAAAATAGTGATCTTATTAAGAAATTAGGATCTTTCAAATTATTTTGATATTTTTAAAAACAGTAATAACTGTTAGTATGTTCTAAAACTTTTAGCATTAAGCTCAGAAAATATTTTATTATGCAAAATACGGTACACTTTAAACTTGGAAAGATAATAAAATAAAATGTGCCTTCAATATAAAGTGAAGAAATTTTATTTATACATATAATCACATACAACATTCAGAGAAGGAAAAATGGATACCAAATATAATACGTGAATTTTAATGATCTTTTAAAAAAATTGTTTATTTATATTTATCTTTGGGTAATGAATAATTGAAGCCATGTGTAGATACAATGTAGTTTGTGGTTCCACTGTACTTTATAAATTAAATTTATTAAAAAAATAATTTGATTTATTTGCTTCACACAAAACCACTCATGAAATGTAATCTTTTATTTATAAAGTAATTTAATGAAAATGAATATTAAGCTTTATATTAATATATGATAATTTAAGAATGTAACCTACATACATGTTCATTAAATAAACAAATTTTTTTTTACATAAATTTAAAAAATTACCTAGGGAAAATAACTCCTGGACCAGGATCTTGAGATCCGGGAACAAATATAAATTTTGAATTTTCGATTAAAAATGGGAAATCCTTTATTATAGTAGCAAGTTTTTTCAAACATTCTAAAATAAAAATAAAATTAAAACCAACATTTTATTAAAATAGTATTTTTAATTCATATTTAAAAATTGACATATTGATAAGACGCTGTGTTTTTGATAATTAATTCATGATAATTTCTGAATGATAATCATTTGTAATTAAAGAAAATAATATTTTAATTATTTGTATTTGCATACTTAGATTATAATATAACTATGCATACATAAAGAGAAACACCATCTTCTTTCATATCATTAAAATTACTAATATTTTCATTATTTAATTGGATAAGATTCAGATGGAAGTGCTGTTATACTAAATGAGCAAAAATAATAGTTTATGAAATGTAAATTAAATATATGTCATAGTGGACAAGTTTACAAAAAGGAAAAAAATATAGCAAAGTGAAAAAATTAACTAACTCTGATAATGTATGCTACTCAGATTTATTTAAAATTAAAGCACAAAAATTTCTAAGAGAATGAATGCATTGCAGAAATAAAATGAAATTACTCCTACAAGAAAGATTGATCAATAGAAATATTTAGAATGAAGAAAAGATTGTGTATAAAAATCTAGAAATCATTTGACAATTAAATAAAATAAAGTATATAAAATGGGGGGGGGGGGGATATTTGAGTAGAAAAAATAATTAATACAAATATTTTTCTTATGTATAACTTAAGATTTAAACTAGACTTTTACATAATCTTTATACAAATATTTTCTGAGTATGTGTAATTTCAATTCCATATAAAGATGTTAATCAATTTTAAGCTTTGAAATAGAATTGATAGTATGGATTAATATCCATGCATGTAGAGCACTTGACTTGAATATTTAGTATTAATAATTGTTGTATTATCTAGTTATTAGAATTAATATTTCTTCAAGTTTCTTGAATTTCAATACAAATGTATTATATGTTAGTTATTAAAAAATTCAATTTGCATGAAGTTGATTAAAAGTATAGTGGCCATTATTATATGATTACAAAGTCTTGAGAAAATTATTTAATTAACTACTCTTTCAAAAATAAATATACTTACAGGAAATTATCACTGACAAAGTATTGCTATAATAAATTTATTTTGTATTTAACCAGTTCAATGCTTTTTATTGTACCATCAATAAAATACTGAGATTTGCAATGAGCATGCTTAAGAGAATTAAAGTAGCAATTCAAAGCTTTGAAAAAAAAAAATTTAACAACTATAATGTGGAATCAGATTTATAAAAAACATTCATTTTAGATTTGTTTTGGAGTATTTTCAATATGGATAGTTAATAATGTTACACAAGAGAACTTTTTTTATCTCATTTCTGTTTAATTCAGAATCAAACTTGTTTTAAAAGTTGATGCTTCTCTCATAGAAAATTCAAACAATTCTAAGTAATAATGTTTTGTGTCATACTTAAATTTATTAAGTTTTATAGTGATTATATATCTGCTTTCATAATAAAATTGTGGAATATTTCTATATAATTAACAATGATGATTAATTTATCAATCATGCTTTGACCTTGATTTAGAAACTGGGAAAATGTTTTCAGTTTTACAGGCATACTTTGTTTAAATATCAAGAACAGATTCAGATTCATTAACATCAAATTTGAATTAGAGAAGCATGTAATTCTGATTTAATGACTCTTTTTAGAGCATAATATAAAAGATTGGCAATCTCAATAGATACAATAGCAATAATTAATTTTGGAGAAATCTCTATAGTTACCAAATTGGCCATAGAAGAAACTTGGATCCTGCAAACCTTTGTTTTTCAAGAGGCACTCTTCATTTTTTTCTCTCTCAAATCATCAAAACATTTTATGATTTTCTTCAGCAATTTCTGTATTTTTGGGTAGACATACTGATTACAGAATTTTTCCAGTATGAATAAATTGCTTTCAGTATACAAGAGAGATAGAGTCTTTAGTAGCTGTTGTTATGAATTTGTTAAATCGCTTGAAGCAAAAAAAAATAGGTTTTTATTAATATCCTTTTTAAGATATCCAATTTAGTAATTGGTCAGCTTGGTTTTCAATTATGGCTATGAAAATGTGAAGGACAATAATAGCACATACAATATGTTTCCTGTGGGAGAAAAAATTACCCATAGACTCTATTACTCATTAAAATATAAATCAACTAATGTTTTTGTGCCCTATTTTCTTAAATAAGATTTCTTCTTGCTTGGTAATGTAAAGAATTGTTTAAGGTCACCCATTTTAAAAAACTGAGAACCTCAGATGAGGTTGCATTTAAAATAAATTATGAAAATGGAAGATATAGAAAGATTCAAAAGAGAAAATAAATCCTGGTCCAGTTTACATCGAGAAATTTGCGAGTGGTTAAATAGAGGCTATCTATCTGGATAATGATTGCAAGCATGTTTATCTTAAAAAGGTAAGAGATATTTTGCTTGATAATTTAAAACAGATATATTATGTTTTACATATATTGGATTAATCACCAAGGTGAAGCCAGAAATTAAATCTCTGCTAGTAGAATTACTGCAATTTTATATTGTATTATTTGCAGAAAATTATCTTTTGAGATCCTTCACTGTTTAGACTGAAAATAATTTTAAAGTACTTCCTGGTTGAAGAAATCTCTAGCCAGGATAGAGGGCAGAACTGCAGCTAATATGTTCTATGGGTTCAACTTCGTATAATAATATTCATTTCAATAATTTAGGATTCTCAATTCAGTACTCTTAGTATGATTACCCCTCTAATATTATCGGAATAAAAATTAATTAACATTGTAGTGTTGTTAAAACCAAGATTTTATCATGAGCTTAATTTCCAAATGGAAAATGATTTCACATGAAGAGCTCTGATACCTTCACCTCTGAGTACACAGTAAAATATTAAACATAGTAAAGTATAATCTACCTATATGAACTGTTATTCAGGAAATGTCTAAAAAGATTAGGAAAAGACTAATGACTAAAAGTCCAGGATAAATATCTAATTATTTTTCACTGCTTTTTTTTTTTTACATATTGTAATGTTAAAGTTGTAAAAATCTAACAATATAATAGTTTGAATACATTTTTTTCAACCAGTACTGTTTTTAATGCTTGAATAAAAAAAAAAAAATATTGAGTTTTTTTATATTTTTCAATCTATTTCTATTTTATAAATACATCCATAGTGTTTAGAAACATTTTCTATATTTGATTGTAATTTTGTACTGTTTCTAGTCTTAAAATTTTTCATGAAGACAAGTTTACATGAAAGGCCATTATCATAAAAATAAAAAAAAAACAAAATTAAAGATGGTATACATCCCTATGTAATAATGGTTTTATTTCAATTTTCCACTAATAATGATAATCTTCATGTCACACCATCATATAACATATAATACAAATAAACTTTTATATATAACCAGATATTTTCAAAACAATGCCACAAACATTTTTCTATAAATTAAGACAAATGGTGTGACCAAATTGATAAAAATATATGTAAGTGGCATCACTGTTCATGTAATTTTTTTTTTTGCATTTATCTAATAATAAGAACTACAACTATAATATCATTTTCCTGAAGGTTTGTGATGATGGAGTTCTAGTTGTATTTTTATATTGGATTATTTCCATCTTCTAATATGTGTATTGAATGTCTTTAGAAAAATTTAACTTTATTTAAATATTGTACAACATTTCGAGATATTATTTCCCCCTCTTCTTCAGGTATTGCTGGCCTGACGAATGACAGTACTAGCAAGGGATTCGAACCTGGACCCTTAGATTCTTGAGTATTGAATTTTAAGGTAATGCTCTAACCAACTGAGCCATCCTGCCAAAGGCAACAGTCTGCAGTAATTTCATATACTTATCTATGAGGTTCCTCATGATTTCTCCACTTTTTCTTAAGAACAAAGTTGATTAGTGGCTTATGAGTTTTTTTTGCCATTGATGATTAGAAGAGAGAAAACAGATGTGACTAAGGTAGCAGACCCTATATGTGCTAATGAACATACATTCAATTGAGAAAATACAAAAATATTAGATAGAGAAGAAAAGGTACAAAGAAGAAAATTTAAGGAAGCTGCTCACATGACAATGGCAAAAAATCCCATAAGCCAACCTAGTGAGACTATACATAATGTATGGAAACCACTAATCAACTTTGCTCTTAGGAAAAAGTGGAGAAATCAGGAGGAACCTCATAGATAAGTATATGAAATTACTACAGACTGTTGCCTTTGGCAGGATGGCTCAGTTGGTTAGAGCGTTACCTTAAAATTCAAGAATCTAAGAGTCCAGGTTCGAATCCCATACTAGTACTGTCACTGGTCAGGCCAACAACACCCGAAGAAGAGGGGAGAATAATATCTCTCGAAACGTTGTGCATATACTAATCTGTTTGATGTGCTATGGAAATAGTCCAATATAAAAATATAACAACAAATATATTACTAATTCTTTAAAATACTTAAAATTACTTTTGCTGATATGATAGTCATTGCAGTCTTTTTTATCATCTTTACATTTATAAACTGGACAAATAGAAGCATTTTTAAGATTAGTTAACATAATTTCATTTGGTTGCTGTATTCCTAAAAAAATTCTTATAATTTTGAGATTTACAATAATTCAGCAAAATATGAAATTTCTATGCGACCCTCAGTTCTTTCCATTTTTAAGATTACAAAGAGATTAATACCTCTGATCAAATGTAATCAACACAATGGATATCTCATTATATGCAATCATCTGATTTCTTTAATATTATTTCAAAAATAATCAAAACACTCCCTCAATCCATTCTAATTATCATTATTATATAAAAGAATTTCAATTACTATCTTGATAAAATTATAATATTGTTTTTTTCAAGTCCAATGTTATTTTCAATATATCATTAAATGAACTTAAGTGATCATGATAAGCAAATGACTATATTTACAGAGTTCTTTATTTTTATTCTTTTCATTCATTATTCAAGCAAACAAAGTGCCAGTTTTTTTAAAAATCAGGTTATTAATACTACCATAATTTCAAAAAAAATAATCAGAATTTTTCCTTTTAGTGAACCAAGAATAAACTCATGACATGGACAACATATTCCTTAAAAGAAATTTCTATCTTAATAATGAAAATCTCAATAGGAAATTTTGGTGTTTATTAGATACTTCAAATTATTATAGGACCTATTTTTAATGACACTGTCTCTTTAGTCATACAAAGGAATGATTTGTCCAACAATGTGCACTCATAAATGCTCATGTAATAATGACCATTTTTACATTCAAATTCATAACCATATTAAAAATGTAATTTTAAAGTGGTCATTTGGCTAAACAAAATGTTTGACTACTGTCTAACAATGAGAAAAAATTTTTACCTCTGAAATGTGTACTGATAAAATAGACAGATATCATTATAATTTTTATATCACCAGCCTTACACTGTTATACCTAGAAATTCCAGGAATAATAAATAATAATACAAAATTAATGCTCTAGCAAATTCAATATCATGCAATTCTTTTAATTTAATAAACTGCCATTCCAAAAAAAAAAAAACTTAATAGTTTAATGAACAAAAAAAAAAAAAACAAATTTCAATAATATTGACAATTATTCATAACATGTGCTGCTTTATGTTTAGAACTTGAAGAATCCACATCAAGTGAAATTCATACATTTCACGAACTTCGAAAAAATTGTAATATTTATGATATATTTTATATATATTATGAAAATAAATTAAAGTTTTGTTTGTTATATACAGTGTTACATAATTTCCTGCTAAAAGAGAAAACGAGTGTGAAGAAAAAGAGTACATTTCTATTTAAGCAGGGATTTGGACTGTCACTGCTAAGAGTCAACACGTATTGAATAGGGCAGTTTGGACAGAGGATTTTCCAGGCAAATTTCGCCATAGTCCTAAAGCGAACCTAAGGACAATTGTAGACTGCATAGGTCTTATTATTAGTTAATTAAACAGCAAGGCATTTGTAAACATTTATAATACATAAATGTACCTAAGAATTAATTTTGTTATTCTAATAAATTCATCACCTAAACTTACTTATGTGTGCAAAATTATTTATTAAAATATTTGTGTTAATTATTAATACATAGCAACTTATTTTTATCATTTCTTTCTATTTCCTATCATTATTATTTTTAATATTTCAACTATTCCTTACCATTTACATCAGCAATCTACTAAATGTAATGATATAGCTAGATTTTATAAAATAGGGCATTCTTCTTTCATATTTGTTAAAAGCAGAGATCCCTAACTAAAACTGTCCAAATGTATAATAATATCACAGCAAGATTTTCCATTCAAATACTCTTTCAAAATGTTTCCTTACTGCTTTAACATATTTGCATTAAAAAAAAATATTGGCATAAATAGTGCTATGAATATAATTAAAAATATGGAAATGCATAAATACACAATCCCACTATGAGTTAGCACAGATGGCCAATGGTATGAACTCATAATGGCCAACACAAGTGTATAGTAAAAAAAAAAAAAACTTATATCAAAAAGAGCACTTAATCTTTGATAACCGATATCATATCTTACAAGGCAGCAGATATTTTGATCAGACAATACTGATTGTTTAACAATCACGCTTCATATTTTAGAAGTTATTCCCTATCAGATAACTGTGGATTAATCAGAGTATGAAAGATATATTTATAATATTAAAATGTATTACTCAGAGTACATTTATAATTAAGATTTGAAATCTATATGTCAACAAAATCCTGTAAATAGTAAGTCATCAAAAATTAAAATCCATTATACTAGTTTCCGAACTCGACCCTTCTTCAACAATGTCAAACCTTTCAATAAAAAATACTAATAAAATTAGATTTAGCTTCCTTTATTTTCAAATGCAAACATTTAATTACCCATATCTATCTATATATAAAAAAACAAATAAACATAAATGATAAAACCTTGTATAATTAGAGAAAGTGACCAGCAATTTGCTATTACTAAATAACAAAATAAATGCAACCATCATGCTAGCCACTTGATCATAGTTGTATTCCAAAATAAGTCTAACCCAGCTTGACTTTTATCTTAGAAAACAATAACTATGATCATATTTCATGTAGTTGCTGCATTTTCAATTTTTATCTCGGAAAAAATAGCTGTGATCAAATGACACTTGTTATCTAACAAAAGCAAATTATTGGTCATTTTTACCTAATTATATATGATTCTACCCAATTTCTTCTATTTTTTTACATCATATATTTATTAAAAATATTATATCTGATATACTGTTTTTAATTAAAAAAAGCACAGTATGCGTCTTAATTTTTCCGTAGATTTGCTTTTACTTAAAATTTTAATTCAACAATTCTATGAAGATTGCTTATTTGTGTTTTGTAATAAAATATCTGCAGCACTGCAATAAAATTATATTTATAATTAAATATGGCAAGACTTAAAAATAATCTTATGAGAGGCCTATCATATAATAAAATACTTAATTTATTTAAAAAAAGAGATTCCCACATATTCAGTAGATATAAGCAATTAAATCTTCACATTTAAAAGTTTAATATGTAGATTTCAAATTTTAAATTATTCTATGTAAGGCACTTTTCACTATTATTATAATAATTTTGTAGTCTTTGTTTCATATAATTACATTAATAATATTATAATTTGCATATACTGTATATTTAAAATGTAAATAAACAAAAAATGTATACCTTTAAATAATTTATTTTGCTTATTTCCATTAGGAGATGACAAAAAACTTCCACAAAAAACAAAACAAGTGGGAGGTGCTTTAGCTAATCCATCAAATAAAATTTGCAATTTCTCTAAAACCTGAAGAAAAAATAAATAAAATTAATCTTTTCAAATAAATATTATCAATTTATTTTATAAAAAATTCTCTCAATGTTTTACCTTAATTTGATCTAACCAAACGTCTGATAAAAATACAAACATAGCATTCAGATCCCTTTTTTCAAGGGAAAGCAGTTTTGTTGACGATTTTATACTTACAGGAGATGGACCACCAAAAAAATTAATATTTCCAAAATATGCTCTAAAAATAAAATTAACGTTTTTTTGTATAAATTTAGATACAAGTGGGTTGTTATACATAATTAATTATTAACAAAATTGAATAAAATAAGAATGGTTAAATAATTTTAAATTCCATTACAAAATATATTTAGAAAATGTAATTTTATTTTGAAAGTATTAAGACAAAGAATAAAATCAGTTTTATTTAAAAATTTATTGTAAACACCACATTTCTGATTTTGCTAATGTAAAAAAATAAATCCATTTTGATTTTTAATTACAATTGTGTAATTGTGGAAAAAAAAACAAGTAGATTAGTTATATTCTTTGTATTTTAGACTAACAAATATTTGTCAAAATATTCTTTTGACATTTAATATTGATTAAATCTAAGCTTGGAAAAATAATAAGTCAGAATCAGTAAGACTATTGTAAATAGTGTAAGAAATTAATGACACAAGAGTAAGGATGTAGAATTTGATCTTGGATTGTCTTTATGTAAGATTAACTGGTGTCAAAGTAAAATAGTTATCATTTATGCTGGATTAAGTAACAGTGATACTGACTTTAAAAAAATCTAATACATATTGTTAAATGGATGGGAGAGGATTAAAATTCTAATTTAAGTTGTGCTGATTTAGTTCATTTAATTATAAAAATATCAATGGAGAAATAACTATTATTTTTTCCTAAAAATAAATGACTATATGTAAAAGTATGTCATAGCATATAAGTTATTTGATTAAATAATTATATGAATTGTATAATGTAGATATGCTAACTTTAGAGATATAGTTATAATGAAGAAGAGTAATAATGACTTGTAGAATTTGTATTTTGCAAAATTTCATGACTTAACAGTTAAAAATGAATGCTGGATATAAGGATGAAAGTAGTACAAAATTCTAACAAAAGCCAATATCTAACAAATCAGCCTAGGAATATGAATGTGGCTTTACTATTAACTGTCCATTGTTAATATATTTTTTACAAGAAGTTTGAAAAGTAATGTGCTGCAATATGGTATTTTTATTGTGTTGATTTATAATTTGATCAAACAATTATGATATGACTTTTTTTTTAAAGACTGCAGTACTTTACAAAATTGAATCTTCTACTTATTCTTTTCTCAACAATACCATCTCAAAGATAGCAATCTATTTTGCATTTCTTTAGCATGCCTGAGATAATTTTTACAATGCAAAAGAAATCACATTTAAATTGAATAGATCAATTAGATTTAAAATATTACCATCATATTTCCACAATATTACAAAGCATACTTAAATAAAAATTTTCCAGTACACTTAAGCTATATCTTATTTTTTAAAAATAAATTTGAAAAAAATAATATTATATAACTAATTTAGTTGAAGTACTGTATCTTATAATATGTCAAATGCTGCAGTAGTAGATCAAAGTTTGTGTTACATGTTAATAAGCAAATCTGCCTTTCAAAACGCTACTGTAACATTTAAACTTAACATTTTCAAATCAGATGTTGGTGAAGATTTTTCTTCTCTTACTGATAAAGTACCTTATTTTTTAAATATTAATTACTAAATCAAATTTTTAATATACTATTTAAAACATTCCATAAATTATATTTTGAACTGATAAAAACAACAGCCAAGATGATGTTCATCATTTTAGTCAGTTTACATTAAAAATTCTATCATCAAAACTATACTGCATTCAGATATCTGCTTCATATATATATACTCGAAACTTCCAATACGTTTGAAGCTGACACAACACCACATTTTTTTAAAATATGCTAGCAAAAACCACAAGAATGTCCTTTTTAATGTTTATAAAAAGTTGTTTCAACTTCAACTCACTAGATATATTTGTTCAAATATAAATGAGTTGATAGGATATATTATTGAAAACAATTATAATATATGAATTTTTTCTACAGTAAGGTTTTTTCATACCTGCCATTATTCAAAAGATATCAAATTTTTCCAAGGTATTCAAAATAACATTATTTCAAGTATCATCCATTGAATTAATATATAATTTTTTTTTAAAAATCCTTGTATTACTTATGAAGTTTCATGTTCATTTTATTATTCATCCAAGAATAGAATCATTAGTAAAGAAAGATAGACTATTACTTTTAGTATCCACAATATATTCCTTAACAAAATTTCAATTTGCCATTTGGTGTTAGAGACTGATTAAAATTTAGCAGATGGCAAATGCTTCGAAAGAACAAACATCAAATTTCTAAACAATATGTTAGACAAGACTCACTTTTTAATGTGTTATCATTTTAATTTTGGAGTGAATTAATCTATACCAACAATCTACACATAAATACTCATATGAGATTAAACTCTTCTGAATTCTGATTCTATTTATAATATACTTTATAAGATACTATTATTTTTGCATGTAAATATCGCCTAGTTCATTTGTAATGATAAACCAAATATCATGATATCGAAAGTTTAGCCTCTGTGTGGATAAACCAAACATTTGTAACAGTCAATCTAGGCATTGCACAAAAATTCAACAACATATTATTTAAACAGCATTACTACATTATTAGTAATAGGGCCATTATGCTATTCCTACACTCATTCTTTAAAGACTTCATAAAATAAGACTTAACCTTTCACTGGTATAAAAAATAAATTAAATAATTCAATTATTTATTGCTCAATTCGTATGAAATTGAGTAGCAAAATCACAGAATCAGGCCACGATCTTTAACTATTACACTAAAACAAGCAGCCTTTATTGATGCAATAGGACTGCAAAAAAAGATTTCATTGATAAATCTAGAAAGTCCAAAAACCTAAGATTTCAAATTAATCCTCACTATAAATTCTACACCATACACTCTCTATTTGATAAACTATCTACAAAAAATTTACTTATCTATCTATTCAATTAAACTTCCTTTCATTACAAAACAAATTTCATTAAAAGCACTTATTATCTTAACCCTGGTTAATTTCTTAATTATAAGTATTGCCCTCCTTTTATGATTTAAAGAATTCAAAACAACTATGAAAATAAAATAATTACACTTATTACTACTACTATTCTCTATCTTGTAACTATTATCATAGCTTTTAATGATACTAAAACTTTTCCTATTGCTTAAATAAATAATTCATCAAGCACGATAGTCTAGACAGATTTTATGAGACAAACCACTTTTAGACCATTATTTGTAGGTTCTTCTGTATTTGTGGAGTATGAGATTTCTAAATAAAGTTGCAAACATATAACATAAATATAAGCATATAAAATGGTGAGGGGGGATTCTATGATGAGTGAAATTCCTATCTCAAATCTAAATCCAAAGAGATTCAATACTGACCATACTACTTTGTGCAAGATCACAGCTACAAACTCCAATATCTGTCAAACTTGCGTTCAATGCTGTTTTTTCAACAAGAAGCGTTTTGTATATTTTATACATAAGCATATATAAAATATTAGTTTTCCGCTTCACCTTTGATTAGTAAGTAATTGAGATTGCGCTTTACACATAAAATTTACATAAACCACAGCTAAACTTCAGTTAAAAGTAGGCTATGATTATGGAGACTCAAGGTCTCTGAAAGCGCTAAGCCATATAACTTTTTAATAAGATTTAGACAAGCTTCACTTTTTTGCGTAAAGCGCAATCTCAATTACATAAGCATATATGTAGATTAGAGTCAAAATAATATTTTGCACAATTACATAATTCCATTTTATATGCAAAAATGATTGCTGATATGAAAGCTTCATGACAATCAAGCCCTATACTAACCTAAGGAATTGAACATGTTAAAGTAAGAAAATAAAAGAATTGATAAAACTACGAAAGGCTTGTCTGCATTGGAAATAGAACTGGGCTTTTGATGACTTAACACCAAAAGCCAGACCACATCCTACAAAGCAGAAAAAGATACATTTGAAGAGACACTGTTTAATTATTTGCAGCAGACAGCTTCTAAAGATTACTCTACTATATGTTAACAGTGCATCCTATCAATAGTCTCAGGTTCAACATTCATCATAGTTGATGAATGTGCTATATAGTGGAAGCAAAAGTTCATCTAGATAAAAAATATAAAAAGTAGATCATTTATAGCAATAGTTCTATATATATATATAACACTTTTACAGAAATGCAATAATAAATATACCATATTTTCATAGAAATATCAAATTTTATAAAATAAAAAGTGGAAAATGGTTCTATTTTTGTCGTTGTTAAAGTTGAAGTATATGTTTAGATGTAATAATGATTTTCAAATGTGGAAGACAGAATCATATAATTCACAAATTGTTGCCCAATCCTATAATTTGATAGATTTAAATATTAAAAATTTCTTACTAATAAATAAAATAAAATAGCTAAAGCTTTATTTGCAAAAAAAGAAGAATAACAATTTTTCAAAAAATAAAAAATGATTTTTAAGTTTCATGTGGGGAAAAAAAGCTAATTAATTATACTTAAATAAAATTCATCAGATGCTCCAAACATTAGATAACTTACAGCTTTTATGTCATTCACAGACACATTATGAAAACTGAATAATGGTATACTTTTTTTAAAAGTGAATTCTATTGTCAAAGGAACTATGTGATTCCCCAATGAAATAAATTATAGCCACATTTCTCATGGTTCACAACTATTTTTTTATTACATCATTGTAAAATAAGCATTTGTGGTTATTGTTTCACTAAAATTAATTAAAACAATTCTCATTTTTAAATCTGTTGGATATTAAACACAGGTTATTGACGGAGTTTCATAGTGATGGATATGATTTAACTGCAAATAACTATTAAGCAATGTCCAAACAAAAATATCATGCTGTTTTGTAAATTAAATGTTAAGTACTCTTCCAATATTAAGTTTTTTTTGGTTTCTATGTTCTTTTTCTCATTTTCTCTCTTTGTTTTCATTTTATTATCTTAATACTTTCAATCAGGGTTAATATAAGGCATAGCATCATGTGTTACTTGTAATGGTAGAATGATGTAAATATGTATAAGAATGTAATTATGCAAAAATTCCATTGTTGCAAGATTCCTTTCTTTAAAAAAAAGATTTATTTCTTTAGATGTCAATTAAACATCAATAAAAACAATTTCAATTTTCAGAAATTTTCATCAAAAATTTCTTTCATCAAAATTTTTATTCAATGGTTATTTTTCTGCTGCATATATAAGATTTATTAAGAAATTTATTTTAACAGAAGTAATATTAGTTTCTTAATAGTCTGCAAAAGTAAATATAAAAATAAAAGTGCAAATATTAATACATTATTTATGAACAAAATTATATTTGTGATTTAAAAACGGGTATGCCAAACTTTTTTTTTTAAAAAGAAAGCCTATCCTTTTGATGAAAACAAGCACTCAATCACATGATATATATAAATATATAATAACAAAACCAAAAAAAAAAAAAAAATCAAGCCCAAACAATTTTATTCACTTTTTAAAACAAAATATCAAAGATTAGTGTAATTGTGATCAAAAGTGCCAGTAAGTAAAAAGAGTAATATATATGTAATTACAAATTTATTTCATTAAGACATAAACATAATTAAAATAATAACTTAAGACTATAGTTACACTTATTTATTAAGTTAAAGATTCAATATAAAAAAAGTTTATATATCATAAAGAAAATAGGATCCAAATACAATTACATAAAAAAATCCTCACCTAGTTATTGATGATGGTTCAGGAGGAGGAAATCCTAAAGCATTAATATGAAACAGTTCATCTTCATATGAACCTTCTGCCAGGACAAAGCAATTTTCAGTGAATAAACCTACATGAAAGCTGTTTAGCAAGTCAAGTTCTCAATTATTCACTTTTCTTAGAGCAATTAAATTATATTCAAATAATAATTTGTTTAAAGATGAGATTAATATGATAAAGCATAAGTGTTTTATAAATGATTATCCTAGAGATATTAGTTTATTTTCTAATAAAAATATTGATAAAATAAAGAATAGAATAATAATAATAAAAAGGTAATTTATATTGGTTTCAATATATCAAAAGATTTGTTTGCTAAAGTTAAAAAATTATTTAAAATGATTAATAAGAAATATAATGTTTTGATTTATCCTGTTTATAAAAAGAACAAAAGTTTAAGTTGTTTAATTAATTATAATAGGGAATGTTATAATTTAGAAATTATAAATTCAATTTACATAATAAAATGTTTAATGTTGGGACTACAAAAAATAAATTAGAAACTAGATTAAAACAGCATTTTAGTGATAAAAATTCTGCTATTTATAATCCTATGAAAAAATTTAAACATAAAGATTTTGAAATAAAACTTTTAAAATGTATAAAGTCATACCATGAAAGAATAATAAAGGAAGGGATTTACATTAGTGAAATTAAACCTGAATTAAATACAATGTTAATAGAAAAGAAAAAAAAATAGATTTGTTAATTAAATGTTTTTCGGATATTTTTGAATGGCTATATAAATGTAAAAAATTTAATAAAATTTTAAGATTGTTTGTAATAGAAAAGGTGTTAAGGTAAAAAGAATTATTATTATTATTTTTGAATGTTTTTAGATTTGTTTACAATATGTAATATTTATATTTATTATTAGATATTTTTATTTTTTAGAGTTCCTTGAAAAAGATTATATTATAAAATAGTCGAAATGTTGGGTGTGTAGTTTTATTTTTATAATAGTCACATAAAAAACAAGTTTTAAAAAGAAGTTTGGTGTATTCATTTATATATACTTTCACATTTATATAGTGTAATGTTTTCCATGTTTTGCTAGATCTGGTAGGCTTCTGCACGCACTAAACTGTGTGAGTTGATCAAGATATGAAAAAGAAGAATGTTTCATTCTTATTTCTAAAAACATAACTATATTTCCTGATGAACTCTACCTAGAAATTGTTACGATTACGATTGCCAACCGAATCAGCTTTTAATTTATAAATGAGGGCGCCAGAGTTGTTAGACTCGGTGATTCTGCATCAAACATATCGTAACTTAACAGAAAATAAAGTAAATGATCGGGATTTTGGTTTTCCGTAACTTAGTTATAATTTATAAAATTATTTACCCGGGGCTTAGTTGCTAAGTATTGGCAAAGGTAAATTCTCTGTTCTAAAAAACTAACCCTACTAAATTTAATAATAAACATTAATAATGTACAATGACAAAATTGATGAAAGCAAAATATTTTATTCTAATAACCTTAAAATATTTTTAAGATAAATAATTAAATAAAACTGGAGAGTACACCCATTAATCCAGATATTAAATCAACTAATTAGATAAAATAATTAAAACCACTAAACAATATTCACTTAGAAATTTCTTCTATAAAGTTCCTTTAAAATGACAGTCTCTTTAATATGAAAATTAAAAGTCTATATCAGGATTATATTATAAGCTTATATGAAGAATTAAACAATGAGGATTGCCAATTCCTCTACAAGCTTTGTGATAAATGCTTAGCCAGAGCCAGCACTTAAAATATCTCTGTCAGGAACCCCTCTCCAAACCCATGACCATGGTTTCATGCTTTGGCACTCCTCAGAGAGGTGTCAGGGTAGGTTCAGACACTAGATCTAAAAATACCAACCCAAAGCCAAGCACTTATCTAAAAGTTATCTATTGAGTAGAAAATCTGAAATTTTCAGACATCTACATGTCTTCAAATCCAGCTATCCAACTCAAATAGCTATATGGGGCTGATAGATCTTCAGCCATACCATATATTAGTAGTCTCAGCAATATAAAATTGCATAAGACTTATGGCAGAGACTATAAATAGTCAAAATAAGAGGCATAGATCACATGACCCTATCTCTTAAGCTTGTAAGTTATAAACAATGAGGATTGCCAATTCCTCTACAAGCTTTGTGATAAATGCTTAGCCAAAGCATGAAACCATGGTCAGGGGTTTGGGGAGGGATTTCTGACAGATATATTTTAAGTGCTGGCTCTGGCTAAGCATTTATCACAAAGCTTGTAGAGGAATTGGCAACCCTCATTGTTTATAACTTACATGCTTAAGAGATAGGGTCATGTGATCTATGACTCTTATTTTGACTATTTATATGAAGAATTGTTTGCAAACTTTAAGTCACAATCAGGGTATGGAGAATTTTAGCTTACCAGTAAGTTTAGCAAGTTTACGAAGATTGTTGAATACTATGCAGGCTAGTTATGAAAGCTTTTCTGGTGGAGGTCTTCATGAACGATGTCAGCAAAAGCCTTTGTCTACTCCTGCGTGATGAATTATTTTCACATAGAGTGATCCTGGATCCTCTTTAATGACCCAGGACCAGCCGAAAGAAAAAACAGAGAAGACAAGACGCTGATCAAACTGGTCTCATCCTTTTTATACTCGATGTCCAGTTTTCAGACTTCTGCGCATACTTTTTGCTTTTGTTAAAAATACACGATAATCTTGTGCATTCTTTTGTATTTTAGTTACAAAGTTCTCCTTTTCATAGTCTTTTTGCCATCTTTAATTAGCTAAAAAGATTTTTCTTTTAGCTTATCTGGATTAGTAATTTGTGTGTCTTTTGTTATTTCCAATTTTTACTTTTATTTTTAATTAGATAAAAAAAAAATATGAATGAAAAATTTAACCTATCATTGTATGTTTTAAAAAAAAAAATGATATGAACTAAAAAAAAATTTTAATTGCATCTTTTACTAAGATCGCTAAATTTACTTTTTCTTTTAGCTTTTACCAAATGCCAATATATTTGTACCATATATACATAAATGGTACAATAGTAATATACTTAGATTCAGCCAAACATTTCCATTAAAAAATCTCAGTAATGAAAAATGTCAAAAAAATAAATGTTATTACTAATAAAATAATAAAAAGGATATTGCTTTGGTTAAATCCAATTGAACGGCTCCTGTAAGATCTTCCAAGTAGTATTTACCCTATAAGAATAAATGTACTTCATTTTAAAAATATATATATATATATAAATAAATTAAAAGCAAAATTCAGAGAACATTATGTACTAATCCTAAATGAAGAGAAATTTTCAGTCTATTTAAATAGATTCTATTGCTGAAACTTTTTTTTTTAAAAAAAAACAACCCTGAAGAAGAAAAAGGAATGAAATATGACTGACTGAATCTGAAGGGAATTTTTCTATGTTATTGGACCAGACTATTTTTAAAGACTTGGAGCAAGATATTTTTAGTAAAAATAGTAAAAAAAAAATTCTCCATTTAGAGTTAATACACAGTGTTCAGATCTAAGCATAACTTCAACCACACATTACTAATATTAGATATTAAATTTATTACTAACAGATAAAAAAAAAAGGCAAATTTAAGTACAATTCAGGTTAAATGTTTAATTATTACATAAGTAAAAATCAGTTTTAAAAAGCCTGTTGCAGGACAGCAGCATACCATAATCTTTCTATAGTGTTGAGAAACATTGGATCTGACATTACTCACAAAGTGTTGACTGACAAGGTTTTTCTTCTTTGCTTTACGTATTTCAAGCTAACAATAATTAAGTTATTTATTTACTGAATTGAATGGCTAGAAGGATTAGGTAGACAAATAGACTTATTATTATAAAAGGCTTTATAAGTATCAGATGCACACATATATACACAGAAATAATAGAAAATTAAAAAATTTACTGAAAAATGACTTTAAAAAATCAGAATAAAAGTATTTTAAATTTTAATTTAATTTTTAATCTCCCTATATTATTAGAAAATTATATAAAAATATGAAATAATAATTTGTAAAAAAATCAATATTGAACATTAGAATAAAGAATATTATTAACAAGATTGGAAAATCCCATTCATCAAGAATTTGTATGACCACAATCAAATAAATGTAGAACTTCATAAAAAAAATTTCACACTATTTGATAAAAATGTATTAAATATATTTATTTCACAATGCACAACCTCACATACACACACACAAACGTGACTTGATTTAAAATTATGGTAATCACTTCTGTTAACATAAAAATAACTATAAAATTAAATACTTAATATTTTAATAGGGTAATAGTGCTACATAATAAACCATAACTAGTAATAAATAGTTTAATATATAAAATTTAAACAAAAAAAAAAAACACATTATAACATTATCCATTTAATATCACACAGTAAGTATTTATTGAAAAGGTAATTTTTCTTTTTACTTTTATATCTATCAAAACAAAAATATCAACATTTTCCCTTACCCCTTTACATTAATTGCTAGTGACTTGTCACTACTGAAAAAAATTATAGTATTTAAATACAAGTATAGTATTTATATTTAAGCTAAATGTAATTAGAGGGTGTTTGAACTCAGACTTCAAGCTTCCTTTAGTCATCTACTCCAGTTCATACACAACTGATGCACACGATCACATACATGTGGAAAAGATAAATGATCTCCAATATATGTATTTCATGCTGATGGTTCAGATCATCATCTCCCACACACATACATCATCAGTGCTCAGTATATATTAAAATAGCAAATCTTCAAATTTTAATGAACAGGCATCAATCTTCTCCACTCTCCAATTCTTCAGCCATCCATATCTCTGAAAATCTGATGATGGCATGTTCAAATCCCTTCTTTGTCAATTTTTTATTGTCATACTCATGAATATATAATATTTAATACAAGTACAGTATATATATTTAAGTTAGATCTAATTATAGGGTAAATGAACTCAGACTTTCAACTTCCTTAAGTCATCCACATCTCATACAACAGATACACCCGACCTAGCCAATTGTCTAACATCTTTTCCTAATAAACAATATTTTATTTGGGCTTTTCAAGATATAAATAGATTTATTTTGATTAAAATACAACCATAATATAAATTTTTATTAATTTAAAATCTAAAAAAATCCAATTCTTATGCACTTAAATTTAAGGCATTTTATTATAGCTTTTATTGTTAATAGTTTTGACTGATCTAGTCTTCATCAGACCAAACAATAAGCAAAAAAAATTATAATAAAAAACAATAAATTCAAATGTGTAAACCTAAGACTGGATTTTTTAGATTTTGAATCCATGTTAAAAAAAATTTAAGAAATAGATTATATTTTTATTTTTTATTAATAAAAACATATTCTTTTTTTAAAAAGTTTTAGAAAAATTTGGTACATATTGAAAATATACAACATATAAAAATAAATATACAGTTTTAATGTACTATAGTCCCAATTAAATATTATCATTATTTCTAATCAAATTATCCTTGATCTTCAAAAAAAATTTTTATCATATTTTTTTCTCAGAATTAAATGATTGTGATCAATGAGAATTCTCTGCACTCAAAAATATTTCATTACCTCTTTCAGCTGTGACAACATTCCTAGAACAATTACTTCTGTAAGTTTAGTTGATGATCCTAATAAATATTCAATCTTTCTTAGCTAAAACAATAAATAAATTACATATTAAAATAATAAGTTACTTGCTAAAAATATATGTAATAGTTTTAAATTATAATAACAATAAATAATAATTATATACAACATATACTAAAAATATTTTCGATTATGTTGTAATCATTATCAATTGAATTTATGCAAATAAAAAGCAATATCATATCAAAATTATTAACAAATTGTCTATTTATTATAGAATCTTTAAATTGATTTATAAGAATTGCTTTTCTTAAAGTTTTCTTTTTCTACTATAATATTCTTTATGTAATATTCTTGCATGATTGGATTTCTTAAATTTAAAATTACAAGATTTTTCATGGTCAAAGAAACTGAAGCAGTCTTAGACTGATTATCTGTAACATTTTTTATATGGCTATAGAGTAGAAGCCCATTTCAATTTATCAAATATGATTTGATAAATAATATTACTTTGCTTTTTTTAGAATCCTATGGTTTTTAGAATTATTAAATAAATAATTTGTTTATATTTGGGAGAATATAAAAATGAAACACTGTATTTCTCATCAAATATATTTTTAATAAATTTAGATTACATATTTCTTTAAAAAAGGTTTAGATATTCTTTTTTTAATTCTTATTTATATTGATGTTGTAAAACATTATTAAACTTATTTAATGTCTTAGTCCCTTGAAAAAAGTGAAGTGGATGTTTCAAAATGCATCCATAGTGAGAGAAGTTGATCTGACTTCTGTACAAATGGATGATTGCAAGGTGGTTGGAGTTAAAGTGAACAATGCAATGAAAAAATCAAAATACTTGAAAATTATTTATAGTATGTAGAATTTGTCTTCTCTTATATCCTATATTTATAAGTTCTTGAGAAAACAATTCCACGTTTTGCATTTTGCCACTTTTACAATTAATAATTTTTCATTATAAAGTAAAAAAAAAATTAAATAGCTATTTTATTCAATCTCAATTTATTATAAAAATATTTGATAAGAAATAGTGTCTAATTTTAAAAACCCTATTCCTAAAAAATAAAAAAGGAATATCATTTGTCAAATTATATGTGGATGCAAGAAATTATATGACAGTGAATCAGGATGTAACATTAGTTACTTTATAACCATATAAAAAATGCTTCAAATATTCAATATAAAACTGTTTTCAGTTTTCTTTGACCATGATAAATCTTGTAACTTTAATTTTATTTTCAATTCAGATCCCACATGAATGATATGAATAAACAATTACTGAAAGAGAAAATTAAAGAAGCAATTCTTATAAATCAATTTAAAGATTTTATGATAAACAGGCAATCTGTTAATATTAATCTTCACACTTCCTCGAAATCAAGTATAATCTAATTTTTACTTGCATAAGTTTAAGTGATAATGATACTCTTGTATATATTCTATATAATTATTGTTTTTTTTTTTATTAACACTATAATTTAAAATTATTACATATATTAAACTTATATAATGATAAAAATAGTAATAATTTTTGGTAAAATAAAATGATTAATCTTTGCAGTCCTTTATACAGAAAATAATTCTGGGTAATATATATATATTGAGGCAATAAGTCATGATAGTTATTTTAGTAAAAAAAATTAAAATCAGTAATTATAACAAAAAAATATCAGATTAATTTTATTTTAAATTATTTAAATCAAAACACACTATTGCTATATATATGACTAAGCAACATTTTCTTAATCGGTTAAACTAACTCTTATTTATATATATGGAGTCACTAATCTAATTTTAATTAATTAAAAAAAAAAAAAAGCTATGAGGATTGCTACAATTGTTTTATAATTTTGTTACATGGTATAACATGATATTACACTGGTATAAATTTGACAAAACAAAACAAAAAATAATTACAAAATAGTAAATACTTTGACCAATATAAGATATAGCAAACATATTAAAAACAAAAATTTAAAAAGTTGATACTTACTTGAAACTTTCGAGTGTTATCATGATAAGACCCAATAGTAGGAGGAGTAAAAAGATCATGACGGCATGTTCTCTAAAGTAAAAAATGGTAATAAAATCTCAATTTTATTCTAACTTCACTTGCAAAGCTATTATTCAAGATCATACTAATTATTTTTCTATTAAAAAATTATTACCTGAAAAAGAATTTTATAACGTTCCTGAAAAAAATCAGCTTTACTTTTAGCATTCGCATGTAAACAAACTGATGATAAATTCTGAGATTCTGCTCTATGAGGAAAAAACAAAACAATTAGAAAATGAATCGATATTAAAAATTTATTAATAAATAATATTTTAATACTGAGCACAACTAGAGCATATATACTGTATTTTATTTTACAAAATATCTGAAAATTTATTCAGATATGTATAACTTACAAATCAAAAATAATCACCTAAAATAATGATTTAACAAAACTAAAACTTTATAATTTATATGTGATTTTAAAAGTATATATTATGTATTCTTATTGGGTGAACTCAGATTATTTCTCATCTTCATACAATTTTTTTCACTAATAGTTTTAAATAACATATTATAACACTTTTGGGTGACTTGCAGTCTTCAGACAAAAAATAAACTTGCTTTGATGAAGACTGCAAATCAGTAAAACTATTAGAATATGTGATAATAAAATAACATTTAAAAAAATGTGGAGTTTATATAGATGTATATAGTATAATCACTTTTAAATAATTTTCTGATCTGTTTAAATTTCTTTTGTCTTTTAAACTTTTTTAAATGTATTAATAAAAATATTAAATTTGTCCTATTTTATTCACTTGTATGTTAATAAAGACAGTCAAATATCAGCCTTTCACGCTAATTGTGCATACGCTTTGCGAGTGTTAATAATAATAAATGAATACTTTCTCACCAATACAAGATATAGTATTTATGCAGGAATATATTCCTTTTATTCCGGCATAAATACTATATCTTGTATTGGTGAGAAAGTATTCATTTATTATTATTAACACTCGCAAAGCGTATGCACAATTAGCGTGAAAGGCTGATATTTGACAGTAATGCAATTGTTTACATACGCTATATAAAATAAATGCTTATTTACATATTATTAAGTTACAGTTGGAATGACATTTAGTAAATTCTAGATAATTTCACCGATGTCATTCATTCAGACATTATATATAGTAATTTAAAGTGACTGTTCCATCATCATGCTTTCTTTGCCAGTACTTCAGATTTGCTCATATATAAGCGTTTGAGTTGTAGGAATAAGAGGATTCCTTTTATTCCTGCATAAATACTATATCTTGTATTGGTGAGAAAGTATTCATTTATTATTATTAACACCCGCAAAGCGTATGCACAATTAGCGTGAAAGGCTGATATTTGACTGTAATACAATTGTTTACATACGCTATATAAAATAAATGCTTAGTTAATAAAGACAGTAAAATAATACAACTTTAAACCAGCACATGATCTGGGTGTGGATCTTGGCAGAGTAAAACTTTTTTCAGGATCAATCAGACAGGGATTTTTCTTTTAGATAATTGATACGTAGACAATACTGGTTGGTAAAAAGGATATCAAACTATTCTTAGCTAGATGATAAAACAAGGATAGAACATAGCACAAATCTAACAATTGACAAATCATATGAATATTACCTTTTCTTCATTATTGTTCATCAATGAAAAAAAGAAATTGCTGTTGGATTTCTTGCAGTGGACTATTAAAAACTGTCTTGCTTTGACATTAACTAAATCAATAATTTCATCAATATGATTTGATTAAAAACTATTTTAGGATTTTATATCAGTGAACTGGTAAATAAAATTAACTAAAACATTAAACTACCATAACATCATATGACTACCATTTCTTATGCTTACACAATCCATTACCACAATGCTCTCAGATTTAAGTCTACTCATTGATGAAAGCCATAAGCTAAAAACTAGTCTGAGGATATTGGATGAATAGGTATTAGATAGAGACTTTGAAGCTCTAACTTTCTAGCATTCCTTGATTACTCTGGTTTGCACTAGATGCCAATATTGTATGAAAAAGTTACTAGTGCGTTAACATAAAATATTTTGAAATATATATATATATTGAAACTGTAAGATTCAAGTTCGAATCTTAGTTTCACCTCAGTCATATTTGTTCTATCATCTTCTACCCACTCCTTCATTCCACCTAAATTTAAACCCTCAATATTGGACTGTGTGCGTATAATAGTATTAATTATGTATATAAAAGCTTGTTAAATATGCCTCATGCATAACGCACTGAAAATAATTTATTAAATTTAGAATATTTAATATTTTGCATTAATTATTATTTAGGTCAAAGTTATATAACATTTTAATTTATAAAATCTAAAAGTTGTATTTAACCTTTTTAAATATTTAAAAATAGAAATTCTCCTGCTAAGTAAAATTGCAAGTCACAGTGGGTGCAGAGAGACAATAGAATACTGAGAAATATTCCTGAAAGCTTTTAATTAGTTTTACAGAAACATCTGCAGTATAATGAGGTCATAGGTGAAATACGCAATAAAGTAAAGCAAAATATTCAGATTGAAATGACAAATGGAACATGTGCTCTTAATGCACTATTTTACCTGCTGATATTTGAGCGGTCCAAAAAGGCAAACAAATACATAATGTCAGCTGGATCTGAAAGATAAAGAGCAAGGGAAACAAAATGTATATAAAGTCTTGTTCAAAGTAAAATGGGGTTTATCTATCTCAATCTGGTTTTTCTGTGATCTGCCTTTTGCTTTCATTAGTACGTCAAATTATTAAAGTATGTTATTTATGTATAATATTGCGATGCCCGAGTAATCGGCGTGCGCTATTCTTCTCTGGAGAATGTGAGATGTGCTGGATCCTTTACTTGCTTTTAAAATGAACTGAAATTGTCTATTGTAATCCGTATATTGCTGCCTAATCAATTGCTGCTTATAATCATGATCAATAAATGAACTGTTAAGGAAAAGTTACTGCGCCATACTTCATAAACAGGAGGATCACTCAGAAAAGTGCACGTTCAGCTTAAATCAAAGATAACCACTGGTATCCAAAATCTTTCAGAACTTTCATGCTCTTTTATTCAAAACTAGAACTCGTATCTCTAATTTGTAATATTTTATTCATAATTTCTACTCATGTAAATCCTATTTAAAACCACTAAACTTCTTAAAATCTGTAACCTGGTTATGTTTAACTACTATACAATCTTTCCTTTTCTTGGGGTATCCAGATCTATTAATATTTATTTATTGACGTAATTAATTTCATGCTTCAATAATTTCCAACCTAGCCTCTTAACTTTATTAAATGTTAGCCTTCGCCAAAATGCGCGGAGTCATTAGATAATATATTTATAATAAATTCATCTTATATTGATAAAGCGGCTAGCTCGGGAATTATATAATCTTTATATTTTATAAATTATTTCTCGGATGCGTCTCATTTTATATTAATATGCTTTCTTGTATTGTCTTATATTTTAATGAATTATCTAAGCTTCAGAGATGCATCTAACTTTCATGAATAGCTATGAATGTGGGTATACCATAATTTGTGTGGGCTGATATTTTAACTTAACAATAGAAATATGATAGAATTATAATCTTTATCCTTTTATTATTAGTATCGATTGGTATCCATTGAATTTAACTTTATAATCAAACCAATCTCATGTTATTTGAGGGCTTGTAAGTTAATCACTCATAAATGTGGGCCTCGGGAGTGAGTCATCATTTATTAGCAATTAAACGTATAAATCATGTTCTATTATCAAACGTTAGGTGTTATTATTGAGCGATGCCAAAGTTTTCTCTTGGTTAAAGTCAGGGAAATCACCAGATACCTATGTTTAAGGCATCGTTCCGCTCTATACGGAAGGGCACAGTTCAAAGTGCTCCCATGGAAAGCTGAGTCCGTCATGCGGTCGGGTAGTAACAGTTGCAGAAGTTCCCGTACACCTGGATTTGCAATTATGACCAGTCTCGTAGGGTTCCCGGCAGAAAGCCAGCCCACGAGTTTATATTTCCCTCCTGGCTTGCATTTCAAAGTTCGTTCCGTTATTATTCTATGGCATCTCTATCAATACCACCTCTCGTCCAGTTAATTATTCTTTTATTCTCTGCTTATGATTTCACTTCCCAAGCCTCCCATGTTATTTGCCCTCCAATAACAGGCCCTCTTTAGAATTAATCATGTAAATAAAACTTTATATATAATCTATTGTTGGGGTGGGTAAATTCGCAGCTGCATATCTCGTTCAAGTTTACCTCACACGTTAGCTAATGTACTTAGTCTGGGGCATGAAATAAGGGCTTGCTACCATTAAATACACAAAGGGACAGGTCGAATGATTAATGGTTTAAGAATGTAAACTCATGCCATATTAGGAGTATTGATTAAGATCAAACTCCAAGCTTGTAATAGATTTATATCAATAATAAATATAGTTTAAATTATATCTACGTCTTCGGGTCTATTGCTTTAATACCTTAGAGCCATAGTGTCTTGTTTTGAAATAAATTAAATATAACTAGGTCATCATTAGATTAATAAAAGATTAGTTGTAATAGAATTAGAACCTCTTTGCATCTTCCTGACCCCGTAGCCTAAAAGATGTTTGCTAATATGGTGGCAAGTATGTTATCCTGTAGTTATATGTTGTGTAGTCAATCTACTAGATTCGAACTCAGCATTGCAAGCCCTGAATCCACCTGTAGTGCTGCTCTTCGACTGTAGTGGAGGGAAGATGCAACTGGTTAACGAGATATATGAATTCTGACCATTACAATATATATTATCATTAGTTATCAAATTACCACGGTAAATTTTATTACAATGCAAGAAAAGTCTTAAGTAGTTACATATACTTATAAAAAGTAAAATGAGTAAAAATATCCAAGATTATTTTTGATTACTGTTATTAAATATTATTAGAGATGTACTATAAATGAAATAAGAAGTTTTAATTTTTCAAAACTGTTTAAAAGCCCATCTCACTCCTTTAAATGATTATTTAATCTATCATAGCACTAAAGCTTAAACTAATTTTACAAATTCAAAGCAGAGGGGAAAAAAAATTATTAAAGAATCATATGACTTTCCCAAATTATATGTAGCATATGCATTAACAGCAATTACCCATCTTACCATTCTACTTTAAACCATCTATATAAGCATCAGCAATAAATAATTGGGACTGCCACCTGATATTCCATGTCTACTCATTCTTACATAAATGACTCAAGAATAATTAATTATTTCTAAACTGATTACTTTACAAACAAGAAATAATTCTATATATAAATCAAATTATAAAATACTTTAAATCAAATAAAATAAAATAAAAAACTTACGTCAAGAATTTTTTTCTTTCCATATTATAAACAAATATTGGAATGTCAAATGCATTAATAACACTGAACACTTTGGAACTACAAAATGAATAGAAAATAAATAAATAAATTTCTATAATATGCAATTTTTTAAAAAAAGAATTCAAATTCACTTGTGTTAGTAATTTATGGTAAAATCTTTGTTGGAATAATTTGAAAATGTTTTTATAAAGAACATTTATCTTAATATTATAAGGCTATTATTCAATTATTAATCAAATATTAACACATTTTATAAAGAATCTGAAAAGTTCATCAGATGATACAAATCTTTAAAATAATGTGCTAAGCTATCAAAGAAATCATTTTCTCAACAGCTCTTTTATCTATTTCTCAGACATTCAGTATCTTTTCTTAATTTTTTTGTGGTTCTAATAATCCATATACTTATTCTCAAAATATTTTCTAAATCTAATTGTAATATGATATTTAAAAAAATATATTCAATCCAAGTAATTTACCAACTATTAAAATAAATTTTTATTTTATTCTATAATATCATCATCACTACAGCTTCCAAAACATTAATATTTAAACAATAGTTGATGATGTTCTTTTAAATCTGCTTAGTCAACATATAAATTAATTCCTTCTGCCATAATATAATTGTTTTCTATAATTTTAAGTATAGACATAAACTTTAGTTAATAAAACCAGTTTTAAATAAAATTCTATTAATTAAATATAATGAATCTTATTAGCATGAGATGGCCATTCTAACTCAAAAAGAAAAATAATAAAAAGACAAAGTTTCAACGACTTTTACATTTCATTTCTTTTTGAAGTAGATTCATTCTATTCTTGATTCCTTTGTACAACATTTAGAGTTTTTAAGTTATTATCTGGGGGGGGGGGTGATTTACTCCCATCCATTGAGCTATGTTTAATTTAAAGTTTACATATTAAATCTTGTTTAATTATTACAATCAACATGTAAAAAAGTGAGATGCTGTCTCCAGTCTTGTATAATTAATTATGAGTCTAGTAACTCTTAAGTGCAATATTTCATCTGGTTGATAAATTAATTTCACTCTGAATTATCAACAATGTTGACAAAGGTATGCTTATAAACACCAGAGCTACCAAGAATAGGTGGATTCATTCCATTCTTGATTCTTTTGTTCAACATTTGGTGCTTTTAAGTCATGGCCTGGAGGAGTGATTTACTCCCTTTGTTTATATATGCATTCTATTATGTTTAATTTAAAGTTTATATATCTATAGTTATAACTCCAAATTCAATCCATCTTCTCAGTCTTTAGGCTCTCTTCTTCACATCACCCCAGCATACTTCCTTATTTCATTCATCCATCTCACATGTGATTTCTTTCTAGGTATTTTACAATCTCTTGAAATACAGTTTAAGATTTTAACTGTCCTTTTATTATCATCTCTTCTAACAATGTATCCAGCCTAACTCCACTTGAGTCTCTTAATTCTTTCAATGATATCAGTAATACTGCTTATTCTCTCACCCATGTATTTTGTTTTCGATCTCTTCTTCTTACTTCTAACAAACATCTCTCCATACTTTGTTCAGTGATCTGAAGTCTATGTATTGTTCTTTTGTTAAGTGTCCAAGTCTCAGATCCATAAGTAATAACAGGCAATAAACAATTATTAAAAACTTGTTCAACCTCTTAGGTATATTTCCTTTTAATATTTAAATGATTTCTACCAAAAAGAACTCCAATCCAGCTTGATTAATTTTATTCAATGTTTCCATCTGTAATAGTAATGTGTTCAAGATATTTGTAGTTATTAACTTCTTTTTAGAAAATCCACTGAACATTACTTTAGACTTTTTAACATTTATCCGTTCATATGATAACTCTTGTAACATTTGCTGAAACTCTAAATTATTATTTGCAATGGATCGATAATGGTTGAAAATAATGATGATGATATATATTTATAACTAAATGAATTTTTTTTTTCAATCATAAATTTTGATACACTAGTTAGAAATTATAATTTTTTAAATTATAAGGGTAACATGATCATCAATCTTTTTACTTTTTAAAAAAAAAAACTCACTGCTTTAAAAATTATATATATATATTAAAGCAGTCTTTATCTTTGACAAATATAAAATAAAAATTGCAACCATCTATAATTATAAACTACAAAAGACATCAGATATATCTTCTATTTTTTTAAAAAAAAACATACCACACACACAGATAATAGAAAATGTATCATTAACATATAAAGAATTTTTTCCAAAGCCATACACTTTTTTTCAATTATATTTTCAGTTTTAAAGAAGAAGAATGGGAATACAAGAAAAAACAAAACAACAACTTTAAATATAAAATAATTATAGTTTATATCAAAAATTACAAAATTTATTTGACCTATCAATACTCTTTTCAGAAAAAAAATTACTCAATGACCTTTTTAAAATGATCCAACTGCAAGATGCAGCAATGAATTTGCATTCGTATTGTATCTATAATTTTATTTTTATCCTACAATATAGTAAAAAAAGATATTGTTAGTAAAACACTTGCACTATACAACAAAAATTTATGATAGCAAAAGATAATATTAAAATAAAAATCACGAACAGCATTAAAAATAATTCTAATAAGAAAGATGACACTAGTGTGTTGCTATTAATTTATTAATGTTTGAGTCTATTTTTGTTAGAAGCATTTTTAAATCACTAAGATCAGCTATTTGCAGTTGGATGCAATCAACCTTTCTAAAAGACTTGTCATTCTAAGCATAAAGTTTTCACTTTCTGTTGACTTTGGGCTGTGCTTGTCAGTAGTATGTGGGTATCTGATTTTTTCGCATTAAAAAATAATTCTAGTTACAGTTATCGTATCTTTTAATAAAGGCACCAAAAATCACTGAAAATTCTAGATTTCTAGCTATTATAATGTTAAATCAGTTCAAGATCTGGTTCAGACATCTCATCCTGTCAGAATTTAGTTTAGATATAAATTTTTTTTGTTCTGTTATTTTTCCTATCACATATTCTTAAATTAATTTTTCTTAGATTAATAAACAATGAAATTTAATTATGATATACATATATTTTACATTTTGTATTTCATACCTGTAATGTCTTCAGATTTTCCAGCTTATAGTCTACATTTTTATAATTACTAAAGCATCACATGACCACCGTTTCCTATGCTTACACAAGCTGTTAAAACAATAGCAAACTCTCCAGTCAGTAGTGCCACTCATTGCAAAATATAGTAACCAATGGATGCTGCAAGATTTATGCATATTAGTGCCTACTCAGCGAATACCTCACACTAGTTTCTAGCTTGTAGTTTTCATGAGTGAAGAGCTTGGGATCTGAGATACCAAAATGTACAGATACTGAACTGAGTTCAGATTTATATGACTATACAAGCAAATTAGTTTGGATTGAAAACATTATTATATTTTCATCTTGGGCTCTTAGCTTTATAGTTAAATAAATAGATAAAAGATAGTTGCTAGAGAGTTGCATTAGATTTTAAAATCTAGGTGCCATGCTCTCAGATGTAAAGCTATTCACTGAGGAAAGCCACAAGCTACAAACTATCTGGGATATTGAGATTTATGCACAAAGCTCCTAGAATCCATTTATTACTATGATTTGTACCGGATGGCATTACTATCTGGAGAGTTTGCTACTGTTTCTACATTTTTATAAATTATTCAAAATGTTATACTTTAGAAATTATAATTTTATTATATTTTAAATATTTACAATTCATAGAAGTTTTGATAAGTACTTTTGCGTATATATAATTAGTTTTGTTTTATAATATGGTAAAAGATTAAAAAAAAATAATTTTTTTTTTATTGTATATACTGTACTTTAGATGTTACAGATATAATTTTTTTTCTTTTGTTATGTAAAAATGTTAAAAATTCAGATAATGTATATTTTTTATCTATATTTTCATAAAGATTTTTGATACATATTGTAATGGCCAGCTTATTACCGCTTCTTGCGATGCGATGCACTGTGACTTCTCCTTATTCAGAGACAGGAATCTCTCAGCCACTATGCCCAGCGATACCTGTTAGCAACTTTACCTTTCATTTCCATCACGTCTAAGTTTTTCCCATATTCTTTTTTATCCTGTTCCATCCCATCCACAACATAATATTTGTCAACTCCATGGTCTTTATATCTTCATTTCTCCTGACTTTCTCTTTAAACTATCTACATTTAGAAATCACTTTTTCACCTCTTTTATCACATTTACAAACTATCTACTTAACCACAAACCTGTTATATCCTTCCTAGTTTTATTTAAAAATCTTGTGATGTGATTCACTGTGACTTCTCTTTATATGGAATCAGGAATTTCTCAGCAACTATGCCCAGAAAAACCTGTTGGCCACTTTACCTTTCCCTTCCCCACTCTACGTTTTCCCATAATCTGCTCTATCCCATTTCCACAACATAATTTTTGTCAACTCCATGGCCTTCATATCTAAATCCCCCAAAATCTTTTCCCAAACCCAGTATAAAAACCAATAACCCACTTTCTGTATAATCATTTTGTTCATATTTATTCTTCCATAACTTCATTATTTGTACCCTTTCTGTTTTCAAACATTTACATTAAATTAACAAATGCCTAATATTTTCTCTGTCTTCCTTAGACAACTTGCAGACTAAATCACCCATATTTTTCCATTTACATGTATATTCCCTTGTACTAAAGATCCCGTTCAAGCCTTAAACAATAAACTACTTTCCTTGCTATAATCATAAATTAACTCACACCCAATGTTCCGTTTAGTTATATATATATATTTAAACTCTTTTTACTTCCATACTAGTTCTCCATCTCCCTATTCTTTATTAATGCATCTATTCTTCTATCCCATTCCTTACCACTATAACACTAAACAATTCTCCTAACACAATCATCACACCTTTTGTACAAGTATACCGATATAAATTCTTTATCCAAATCTTCTGCATACTGCATTACCTTTCTCACCCATCTTTTTTGTCTGCACCTTACTTGTAACCCACTTAAATACTATTTTGGTTATTCTTTTATTATCCATAAACTGCATCTACCGAACATTTTCATTTTGCATCTCTCATATAAAAACCTGACCGTTCCATTTCTCTTTGAATTGTCTCCTTTGCTGTACTCACATCTGCATCTAATGCATGTCTTCCTACTTCCCTTTATATTTTTTCCAAGTAATCTAATACCCCTTTACTAATACATAACACATCATTGGCATATGTTAACTCTGCTACTACAACTCCCTTCCATACAATTCTAGCAAAATCATATTTATTATATAAAAACACTGTTAATTTCTTTATCAATCCCTTCCTTTTCTTTGCTTCATTTATCAATTTTTTCTCCCATTCATCCAAGCAATTTTTCTGATCACTTAAGATGATTCCCAAATAACTATATCTATCCACACACTTAACTTTATATCCCCCAATAAAAATTCTTCATCTTCTCTTTCGCCAGTATTAACCATCATTATATTTGATTTTTCTTCACTAAATTTAATCCCCATCTCTTTACTCACCCTTGTGCATGTCCTTAGCATAACTTCCATATCTTCTCTTCTTTCTGCACACAAAAAGACATCATCCGCAAAAAAAAAAGATCCGACAAAGTATATACTCCCTTGCCACCTATTAACGGCATCTCTATGCTTCTTCCTAATCTTTCTATTGCTCTCTCCAGTTTACTCAAATACAACAAAAACAAAATAGGTGACATAGGACATTCTTGTCTTTGTCCCATCCCATTTTACCTTATAGCAGTTATTTTCTCTTAATATGCTGATAAAAGCGAGCAATACATAACCACTATATATAATATTAGGTTAAATCACATAAATCATAATAATTAATTTACAAACCGATAAGATAATTAATTATTAGTACATTATTATTCATTTTGCATAACCAGATATACTTTATTAGCATTAAAACTATCTAATACCATAGTTTAATCTAATAAAAATTAAGTAACTAGTAATAATATTTCTATAATAATCACTTCTAAATTAGTATTTAGTTCATTTTCCCAACCAAATAAGGAAATATTATTAAAATTATAAATTATCATATTAATCATACTTCTTATAGAATGTCCAAGATTTATTCTGATTAACTGTAAAATATTAGTCTTATAATCACAATTTAATCTATAAATATAATTATATGATTTGAGTATAATTGCTGTAAATAGATCCCACCAGACCATTAGTAATATCACAGATGTAATCCTGCATGCTGTTGACCCTCATAAATATAATTTATTCTATCTATCTTCATAGCCAACACACAAACTCACATATATGTAGAACAAAATTTCTTAGCCAGGTGTATACTTAACTAAATATATTTACTCCTTATACTAATATAATTCCAAGAGATAGTCCTGGGTTCGATTTTTTATTATTATTTTTAACAATAATATAGACTTAATTTAATGAGTTGATTATCTCAGGATCCGATCTTAGATATACGAAATTGCTACTACACAAATCGTAACAACATATATATAGTATACATCTAACTATAGAAACTAACAACCTAAAACTCTATATATTTCAAGTTTAAATTCACATATAAATACCCTTTTATGTAATTAATGCTAGGGACAAATTCAGGAAGAGCTCAATCATTTTAAAAGATGTAATGCTCAATTTATCTATTTAAATTAAAAATTACAATGGTTATAAATAATGCTGTGTCCCCCCCCCCCCTCCAGCAATACTTTATTCTAATACTAAGACATTTTACATATATCAAAACATTTTCCACATGAGAGTACATAATATATTTATTTACTAGTTAGTACTCATTGCTATAACTATTATACTGTCTGATTATTTACTTAAATTTAAATATTATATACCATCAAATATTATAAGAAACCTTTTTTTTGTTTTTTAATAAGATTATCAGATTTTTTTTTTGCAGTATATATATCTGAAAGGAAACATTTTCAAATCAAACCAAATAATTCTAAGAAGATAAAAGCAAATTTCTGTTTTTGCCATTTTTTTTTAAAAACAACTATGGAAGAATAACAAACTTATATAAATTAAATAGCAATCTCTCAAGATTTTTTTTATTTAAAAAACAAAACGAACAACTTCACTGCTTTCTCCCTTATAAATAAATTCTAATAAATATATAGTTTAAATATAATAAAATTTAGTTAACTACAGAAATAATATATATATATATATTCAGAGGTCATCTTAAAAGAAAATTAAATTATTAAAATTCTTGAAATCTATAAATAGTTTTTTTCTGCATTTACTTTATTTCCTATTCTTTTTTTTTTTTTCTTTTTTTTTCCAAGCCAAAGTAAAATGCTAGTTATGTTTCCTAAACAAAGATGGAATTTCCCTCCTCTGGGTTACAGTTTTGTTTAATATGTCTGCTTGGTGATGCATTCCTAGTTAGTCTTCCTTTAACATAGCATTTCAAATTCCCAAATGTTGATCTAAAGTAAACTTTAGACAGCCAGTGGTTTTCCTCTTCTAATCAGTCAACATAATAACAGTTAGATGCAGAATAAAGTAAGAAACAAGAAGCAGAATTAAAAATAACCTCTCTATATATTACTGACCCTGTTTAATGGTCTCTTCATTTTACATAACTATGGTGACCTCAACATATTTTAATTACATTTAATTATAAATAATATCTTAATTATTCAACTGATTACATTTTTATTTTGAATTAAAATTATTTTATCTTTATGTAATTATAGCTTGGTTTCAAATCTTTCTATTTCCCAACATAAAAAAGTAACTTTTAAAATTAAAAATCAGTCTTAACATTTTTAATCTTATTATTTAATTTTTTATTTAAACCAAAATGTGAATTTTTAATTAAATTTTTTAAAATCGTTTTTTTTTTTTTTTTGATTATTAATGTTATTTTTGCAGTAAACAAACATAAATTCCTTTAAATCTAGTTTTCTAATTTTAAATCATTAATAAAAAAAACTAGCTCCATTATTTAAACCACAATAAAAACCTATCACATATTCGCCTGATGCTTTTATTCCAAATATTACTTTTAATAATCACTTAAAACAATTTCAATGCTATTTATTATATTATTATTTCTAATAATTTATTCTAAAATATTTTTAATAACTTTTTTAAAATTTTTGTAATGCTACTTTTAGTTATCCTCATAACAACTGTAAACCAGCTCAATTGCCATCAATATATTATACATATAATTAAAATTTCTAATATATGCAATGAAAATTTTTTAGGTTTTCTGCTTTATAAATATCAGATTACCTAGACAATACATTTTTATAGAGTACTGCATCAATATCCATCACTGTTTTCATATCTGAAATGAGCTTTGATTGCTTTGATTTGGAATGCAAATCTATCAATTTTAACAGTGATGATAATATGAATAAAAATGCTCCAAGTATGAATGAAAAAAATAACGATGGTGAGAAACAAGAGAATATTCCATTACTGTTCCTCTTCATAAAGTGATCAGGTATTATTATCAACATAGAGATGGTAAAGCATATGATAACACATTATTATAAAAGATTGTGAATGGAAACAACTATGCAGACCAATTTTTATAAACATGCATAGCAGGAAATCCGTATTGCTAATGAATTGAGACTCTTTTTTAGGATAAAGATGTTACAAAGCATTATCTATATTTATAAAATCCCTATTTTCTCTGTTGTTTGAATGGTGAATGTGTTAGTCCGTAAGGCTATCATGTATAAAATACACAACCAATTAAAAAAAAAATTACGTTTGTTTAAAAAAAGTAATTCCACCAATAATAAATAAACTGTAATATTTATTTGTCAAATTCACATATCAAATAGAACAGGTAACAATTTCAGGCCAGCGAAATTTCTCACATTTATTTATATATTAAAGTCTTTTATTTAATTTACATTAAATCTTCAAAAAAATTTGTTAAAGCAACAATTAAAAAAACTATTATAAAAACATTGTATGTAACGCTGTCAGAATATATGTTTGTTTGTAATGTTATCAAATTCATATATTAAATATAACATGTAAATATTAAATATAATGGAAAAACTTTATATTTATTTATATAATATTAAAATTTTTTGTTAATTTACATTAATCTTAAAAAAAAAATGTTAAAGAAACAATTAGTATGTAACACTATTAGAATATGTTTTTTCATAACATTATCAAAATCACATATCAAATATAACATATAAATATTAAATATAACAGGGAAATTTCTCCCATTTATTTATATATTAAAATATTTTGTTTAATTTACATTAAATCTTTTAAAAAAATTTGCTAAAGCAACCAAATAAAAAAAACTATTACGAAAATGACGACCTAAAAAAGCCGTTGTTTTTGTATTCCACCATTTGGAATTTGAGTTGTTCCTAATGCTGTCAAATTCCATATCAAATATAATCGGTATATTTAAAAATTTTAATTTAGTTTTATTAATAGTTTTGTGAACCAGGCCTTTGGACAGGTACATAAAACTATTAATAAAGCTAATACTTTACCTGTCATGTTCCAAATTTTTTTTTTATTTTATTTGTGAATTTCTCACATTTATTTATATATTAATTTTTTTTTTTAATATACATTGAATATAAAAAAAATTGTCAAAGCAACCAATTAAAATATATTTAATAATATGTAATTTTAATTACGAAGAATTTAATGTGAAGGAAATAAAGCTGTCAAATTCACATATAAAAATGACAGCCTTTCAAAAGGCTGAGCACATCTGATTATATTATTAAAATAAAATACCAGGCTTGGGGATGGTCAAAAAAGAATATTTCCCATACCTTTTGTAACCGGTGACAGGTATCAGATATGTCTGATCAGGAATTTAATTTTTTTTCTTCTGATAATGAAAATGATTAGCCATATCCAAAGTTCTGTAAGTTTTATGAAAATATAGATTTATTTTAAAGAATGATTTAGTTTTTTATATATTCCATGTCACAGTCTTAGTTTAGATAAAAGTTGATGATATCCAAACGCTTTCATAGTTGGAAATATAAATTGTTAAGAAAAGGATTCATTCTAAAAAAAATTAATGACTTTTTTCTTAATTCCATAATAAAATAACCACTGGAAAAAAAAAAAAAAACTCAGTTTTTTTTAACAAACACACTCAAAACTGAATACATAAAAAGTTAACAACTTTTGTACTGAAGTACATAACTCAGGATGAGGTGTAGATATCTGTTTTTATAGTCAGAATTGTTGGTAGTCATCTTCGAATTTAAATTTCCAATTCCTTATCTGTTATTATTTCTATCAGTTCTTTTGTAATTTTGAAGTCTGTATTTTAAAAAAAATCCACAACTCAATTGGTTATGTTTATTTTAAGAATATCATCAAATCATTGATTGATATCACAATAGAAACTTTTCTAATGCTGACAATAGGCAAAAAAATCTTCATGTTTTCCTACTGTTGAAAAATTTGAAAACTAACTGAATTCTGCTAGTCCTAAACATTGCTTGTATAGAAGTTTTAACACAAATTTGGAAAGGATTAAACTTTAGCTCATTGCTTAGGAACTGTAGATTTGTTTAAACAAGTGATTGCATACACGTATTCCTATAGATGTGTGATGGACTTCCCAACAATGCATAAGTTTATTTGGTAGCACTTGCTTGTTAAGACTTGTCAGCAGAATTTACCAGATCATTTATACCATGCAGTTTGCATGCTTATTTAGAAAATAAAGTAATATCTATGACTTTAGCTTTTATGCTATACAACTGATAAAACATGTACATAAATGGTTTTTCAAAATTGTCCTCTCATTTCTTTAGCCTTCTACTACCCCTTATTTTTACTCAACACCCATCAGTTGCACCTGAGACTATTACAGCATCTCTAGGTCATTCCAGTATTCCCCCAATGGGAAAGCACTAATTTAGATAGCCAATGCTAAGATGTTTATTATAATTTTTTTCCCTTTCCTTTGTTTTTTTTTTTTTTTTGCCAACTTTTAATATCATATTCACAAAAAGATGATTTAATGGGTATTCATGTTTACATTAGATGAAGCCGAACACAATTTAGTAAAAAAACAAAAAAAATCTCACCTTTCAGTTTCCTGATTTGTACATTCTTGAATTGTAGTTTCAATGATTCCTTTATCAAGTAAAGATGAGGTTACTAAAATAATATTAAAAGGACAACATTAGTTTTGAAAAAAAAAACAAAAACAATACTTATAAGATTTTCTTCTTTTCAATAATGTAAATAATGATAATATTATCGCGTAAGTTTTACATCAAGATGTAAACTAAATATATCAGATTCCTATTTTCTTCAAACTTGAGTAATTTTTATTTTTCTTTATTTGTTATTATTAATATTTGTTAAAATTAGCTGAATTATATATTTTTTTAATTTACAAAGTTTTATAGTATAAATATCACAATGGGTTATTTTAGAACATATACAATTTGAAAAGGAGACACAACTCATTATATCTATCCAATTTCCAAATTGTTTATAAAATCAGAAGGATTATATAAAATTCCTTTAATATTATTGACTTTCTTAACTTAGTCATATGCTTTTAATGTGATTCTCTTCATCCCATTCTAGAAACATCTTTAAATTTGAATAAGCTATGGATATCAGATGCAACAGTGCTATAATATCCACAATCCCAGACCAGTTTATGGTTTTTGCATTCATAAGTGAAAACTTAAGAATTCAAAGCAGGAACTATAATACACCTATAATCAACTTGCTCACATAATTACATAGATTTGATACCGGATCAGTTTTTATAGAAATGCATAAATTCACTAATTGTAAGCCCTATACTTAAAAAAATAAAAAAGCAGAAACCTGCTAGAGCAGGGGCTCCTATGCTCATGGACTGATTTATGTGTGCCCGCCACTATTAGACAACCGCAAAAAAGATTTCATTTTAACTAGTCACCAAAAACAAAGAAAGCAGACAACTCAAACAATGAAAAAAGGAGGGCATCACTGATGCCATTAATGCAGATGTAATGTTTTTCAAGCTAACAGCAATGCAATATGAATCAACAGTTGGCAATTAATAATATAATATGAAAAACCAAAATCAAAAATAATACATGTAACAGATACAGCATCAACTCCAATGGCAACAAGAGTTTAAGTTGCAACTATGAATTATGATCATTATTATACATATTTTCTATTAAATTTGTAATTTAAACAAATTAAAAATATTTTTTCGGAAACATAATTTTTTATTTTAATAGTACCTATGCAAAAAGGAAGCCTTAAAAATCTACATTTTGCCTAAATTTATAATATAAAGAACAATTGTGCATTATTAAATCTCAAATTTTTCTTAGTTTTAAAAAAAAATTAATAATAATATAACTTTAAATTTTGTGTTGCCAATCGCACCTGAAGACTTTTTTTAGAACTTAATTATCGCTAGAGTAATTTAGAAACTAAAAAATAATTTTATCAGTATTATGAGAAAATATAACAAATAATTTTTTAATTTCTCTTGCTTACAATGTTCTATATAAATATGCTTTGAAAAAAGATTATGATCACTGCTTTATCAGTATTTTAGAATGTGCTCTAGGATATGAAAAGATTGGGAACTCCTGTGCTAGAGTATGGATATTATAGCAATTGTTGTCCAGTGATGACTCAAGCTTAAAATAGATAGAGTAGGATATGAAATGCTTTTCCAATTCTTTCAATGAGTATGTGTTTTAGCAAAATTTGTTTATGAGATCAATATAAATATTGAATAAAATTCTTTATCATTTCTCAAAAGATCAGAGAAAATAAGTTATATATAAAAAAACACAAAATAGAATCTTATCAAAAATTAGAAATGAGTCTAATTTAATGTGTATTCTCTAAAATACATGTAAAGTTCAACTCAAATTTTATAATTCAAAACATTCTATATCTATTTCTTGCAGATGTGTGTACATTCTAATGGTCAGGAAATAAGCAGATGAAAAATCTTTAATCAATCTTATATAATATAATGATCTACTACTTATAATATATATGAATTTAAAATTTATTTATATATATTGAACCTAGCACAATGATTATCATAATCATATTTTATTGGTTATTGGGTTTCCAGCTTATCTATAAAATACTAAAGACTGGAAATTCCTTGTAAAGGTACTAATCATCTGATAATCAGGCCATTTAAAAGCCATCAAATTCTTGCATATATTCTAATGATATATATTTATACATTAAACATATAAAAAGACCTAATAATATAGGACAGCGATTCTCAACTTACAGTATGCATACCACTGGTGGAATATGAAAGAAAAAATATATTTAAATGATTTATTCAAATAATGTAAATTTTTAGATTCTGAGAAATAACAGTTTTAAAGAAATTGCATATAAAACTATTAAATTTTTAATGCCATTTTGTATCAGCTATTTATATGGAAAAAAATTTTCAACGTTATATTTAAAAAATAAATACAAAACAAAATTAATACTTGAGCCTAAGTTTTGCTTAAAACTAAGTAACATGAAGTTTGATATCAAAAATTTCTTTGCAAAACAAACTCAAGATTCTCATAAAATTTTAATTAAAAAAAATTTTTTTTAAAAAAATATTTTGATAGTTTCTTTTATATACTGTAGTTGTTTTATGTAATAATTTTGGAAATGCTAGTAAGAATAATAGATATTTTATTTCTAAATAAATTAAATATTTAATTTTTAATATGGTAATTATGTTTTGGTTACCAAAAACTAAAATAAATATTTTTTATGTCTACCTATTTTTTTATATTTTGATATCAAAATTTTTTATGAAAAATAGTAGTATAGAAAAATTTTGATATTCTTCGAATGATATGAAGAACCCAAAAGACTGAGTGCCGCTAACATAGGGTAATTAATTTAAAAAATCCATAAAATTGTGCCATCCTTTTTAAATTTTCTTTTAATTTTATTGAATTAACATATTAAATAAATATTATTTTATCTATGTTTTGATTATTTTCATAGGTTACTATTAAGAATCCATAGCTTCCCAGTTTTTTTTAAAAAAACTGTAAGTTACTTTACAAAAACCACATGAAAATGGTTTAAATGTAGAAAAATTAACAAAACATTTATTAACTCATAAAGTAGAAAGTGGAATAAAAATTTTATAGATTATTTATAAAAGTTGGATTGACAAATCTCATCACTATCCATTGCTTTAAGATTTTGATCTTTATCTTTTCCCATCCAAGCATGGGACTATTAATAGTTCTTTTAATATCCTTGATTCAATTAACATTAAGCATAAGTATTCTATATTTTGATTATTATTTAATTACTGTATATGATTCTTGGTTCTTAACCCATTCAATAAATGACATCAAATAGTAAACATATAGCATGACCAATTTTATTGTATATATAAAATTATGTTAATAACAACAAATAATAGGATTAGATAATGTGAATGTTACGTAATTAATATTACTATCTCTTTATGCCTTACCTTTCTGAAATATATTAATTCAAAAATAAATTCCAGTATTAATTTATGAAATAAATTATGTAATTTAACAAAATATTTTTATTAAGACATACAAAAAAAAATCATATTGAAATGAATAATTAATTTACCATATCCTTTTTATTATATTAAATAAGACAACATTGATATTTATTTATGTTCATTTGTATATACTTTTTGTAATGTTTCATATTAAGTTGAACACAGTGAAGAAAATAAACCATTAAATAATATTTTATGAATAAATTTCTAGACTGCCACATACAATACTTGGAATTATGTTGCATATCTGACTAAAAAATCTTAGCAATCATGATAAGATAAATGGATTAAGTAAATCTAAATCGAGTATCTTTTATCAACATTTGTACCCATGAATTTTATAATTAGATAAATATGTTTTTTACATTAGGTTAAGATGACTTTCATCTGTAATTATTTTATATCAATCCTTTCTTAGCATAAGTTTCTACAGCAAGATTATAGAAAATTAAATTATAAAATTATTAAGTGCAGTAGTTGTGGGTTACCTAGTAAACATGAATTAATATAAAATACATAGTTAAAAGTGTAAAAGCCTTGCTATCTACATACACATTTGCAATTGCAAATTCTCAAATGTAAATTTATATTGTATATACCACATAAGAAGCTGCCTTAAATGTATGTCCTCTATGGTCATAATGGACAATGCCCTCTATTAATATTCAATAATCTAATTACCATTCTAGCATTATTAGTAACCACTAAAAAATCTTAAAAAAGAAAACAATTCTTGCTAGAGATAATACTGTACTTAAATAGTTCTTACCTAATAATCAAACTGGATATTACATATAAATCCATCATTACAGAATAATTACTTTTACTTATAAATTTAAGAATTTATAAAAAATATTCTGCATAGACCTACTATGTAACATTATTATAGCATTCATATTCTCAAAGTCTTAATTCATATTTGCTAGCAATAATAAAAGTAATAGCTAAATCTAGAATAATTGTCCATTTTGTATTGAACTCATATATATCTATCCAGTTTAGTTATTAATTTTATTTACATTAAGCTCAACTTAATGTCATTTTGGACAATGTTACATCTTTCTTTTACCTATCTTATATAAAATAAAGTTTAAATCGACATTACTTTGCATTTTATATACTTTAAAAAAAAATATTAATCAAGTCTTTCTTCCCTAAATTAGGAATTTTTATGTGAACCAATCATTAATATTATTTAAAGTTTTATAATATCATGCAGAACACAAGCAGATTTTAAATAATTAATCTTTTAAAATTGAAGACCTTAAGGATCTCTCCATTCAAACAGTAAGTATTTGTAAAATTAAAATATGCTTGCTTTCCCTACTTTCCAGAATATATAAATATAAAAAAAAAATATTTTTTTTTTTTAAGTTTCTAAATGTCACTCTCTTGTTTCATTTACTCCAAAGTAATCTAGGGATAACTTTTGTAGACAACAACAAAGATATCATCAAGTAAATTCATTTGCATATTCCTCAATATATATGTTTATTAACAATTTCATGCATGTTCACAGAAATTGCAGATGGTTTTATAATATTAACAAAACTCCTATTAATGCAAGATAATGCTGTAATATTTATTCAAAAATGTGGTATTAGTAAGTCATTAGTATATCAATGAATAAAATAGGGATTGATGAAATCCTTGTTTTATCATTATCCCTGGTTACAAATTTCATTTGAGTTAGTGTAAAGATCTAGTTTCAGGCATTATTATACGAAGCAACCTTTAGCAGAGACTTATCCTTTTCTTCTATTCATTTAGTCTTTGTTTAAACCTTTTACAAGATGATAGTGAAGATATTACCATTGGTATTTATAGAAAAAAATATTTTAACTTATTTACAAGATATGTAATTTGATTTTTTGACAGTAAGAGATATCTATCTTTTCTTAAAGCAAAATCTTTAAAAAAACTATTAATTGAATAAAAGACTGTATCAATTCAAATTCTTTTGCATTGCCGTTTAAAATAACAGCATAAAGAATATTTAAAATTTTTATTTTATGAAAAATGATTTAATAATGAAATGTTTTTCTCCTTAAATTTGTTATTTCTATGAAAGTTCAATTTATTTATTTTTATTAAACTTAGCTTGCCAATGAATTCAATAAGACATTAACTGAACTACTAATAAATGATAGTACATGTACTCATATGTAAATATTTTCATTTACAACTGATTGTATTGTATGATGAATGGATAATTTAGTTATTTAATAATAATTTCTATCACTTGAATTATTCAATATAATAATCATTACAGAAATGAATCAGATTTGCTAAATAAAATACTTATTTTTTGAAGATTAATAAACAAAGTTTAAATCTTTTATAATGATTTATATTATTATATTGTTTCTATAAATCACACAAACATATAAATAGCTATATTAGAACGACTATCAATATATAATTTTAATAAAAATCACTTTTAAAATATAGTTTGCCCTCCCCACATGCCAACTTGTTTTATTTCATTTAAAAATAGTTAAATGAAATTTAAAAGATTTTGAATTGTTTTGCTATTTCAAATTTAGATTACTTATAGCTGATTCAATCTGACAAATTCAAGCATTACGTATAAAAATAATAAAAAAAATAGCAATTAGTGTGATAATGAAAATATAAATATTGGAACATTACTCTTTAACAAAAAACTAATTGTAATATATGTGCACATATACATCAATATTGCATGTCCATTCAAATTTAAAAAAAAAAAAAAACATGCTGAAATATATTATGGTGGCATCTTAATTTGTCAACGATAAATGACAAAAAAAAAAAAGTTTAAAAAACAATTAGATGCATATTTCTATAACATACATTTCTTCAATTCTTAATTCAGGATCAAACAAAAGCAAATGCCACACATCAAAAAATATTTGCATATCTGGTCTTATAGGCTGTGGGGTTTTTTTTTTAATTGATTGTTTTAACAATTTTTGTTTAAGATTTAATGTAAATTAAACAAGATTTTAATATTATATAAATAAATGTGAGAAATTCACAATTGAAAAAAAAAAATCTTTGGAACAATCCGGCTTGTTTGATATATTTCAGAAATATACCTGGCAAGGTATTAACAATGCTAAATTAAAATTTTTTAGTATATCTATTATACATCACATGATCACATTTCCTATACTAGCACATTAATTGTTGATAAACAGAGCAAAACTCTCCATACAGTATTGCCATCTGTGCTAAACAGAGTAATCAATGGATCCAATTGGATGAGTAGGCATTAGATAGGGATTTTATGCACAAACCTTCTGGCATCCATTGATTACTCTGTTTAGCATAGGTGGCAATACTGTATGGAGAGTTTTGCTCTGTTTATATCTATTATATTTGAATTTGACAAAGTTATGGATAACTATAAAAAATTACGGTTTGTTAATGGTGGAATTAGAATTTCTTTGCATAAAATGCTAGTAATATAAATTATAGTATAGTTATTTATTTATAAAAAAAAATTAAATTTTTTTTAATTTTATTTTTTCAATTGTGAATTTGATATGTGACAACCTTACAGACAAACATTCATATGAATTTTATATATACCAATGCTTTAAACATTGCTATTTATTCAGAAATTATTATTTCTATTACTATATTATATTTTTATTATTAGACTTTTATATCACTTTACATCCTATTAATTATGTAAATTTTATTTATTTATTTTATATATGACTTCCACAGAAATATATATATTCATTAAAATAAGCATATAGTACATATGTTACCATAAATATGATAAAGCAAGGTTGTTATTGTGAGATCTGCAATGGTAATGCCAGAGAGCAAAATATTCAAGTGATCTTTCTTGGAAGAAAATGACACCCTGAATGTGCATTCACACAATTCAAATCCTATACATACAAATATTATTAGAAATAAATGTTGAGATATTCTAAAATAAGATTTGGTGTATGATAACCAGAAAATATAAGCAGTGTTCTTTAAATATGTATTTATATATTGATAAAAAAACTTGATCATCACATCATGAAAATTCATTTTTTAATTAAATGCCATTAATTGAAATTCAAATGACTAATCTTTGGGTAAACTGATGAGATACATATTGTTTTAAAATAATTCATATACACACCGGAAGTATTATCTGCGTGCTAATGTATGTATTGACATATGAGGCATCAGTATAAGTACCATCAGCAACCACAGAAAGAGTTCTAAGTACAATATAATATAACAAAATATAATTATCATAAAAGTGTATAAGATTAAAAACTCTATAAAGAATTTTTATTTTTTGACTTCATTTATTTACTTTTTTGCACAAACACATTCTCTAGTTTTTAATTATTTACAAAACTAATTATATCCGTAATTTTATTTGATTTTCATTAATAAATGTTCATAAAATCTATGCAATTTTAAAGTGAATGTATACATGATTAATCACATTTAATAGCTGGATTTCTGAAAAAAATAATATCACAATTTTATTTAATTTTGTATTGATGAATTAAGATGATTTTAGATTTACTTTCAGACATTATAATGGAATGTGTTTAACACTGGCTAAATCCGTAATGGCTACAAGAAAATATTAACAAGTGATTCAAAATATATTTGCTGAGTTAATTTCCCCGTTTGTTTTTCAAAGAATGATAAAATAAGTTCAATGGATTTAAATGAATAATGGTAATTGTATTAAAAATTAAAATATGAAAGAGCATTATAAAGATTAAGCTTTTATAGGTATCTTAAAATTTTAATTATGCATGAACTTTAAATTTAGTATAACTTAAAATACAAATAGTTGATAGAAAAACATTTGGCTATCTTCAAAATTTAGTTCTGGGACAGTTATTTCAATTGATTAGACATTTAATTTGTAAGATAGCTATATTTCATTAAATTGATAAAATTATTTTATATAATTAACAAGGTTTCATGTATGAAATATATATAATTATAGATAAATAAAAACACTACAGAATTTCATTACATTTATAACAAAGCATGATTACCAGAAAAATGCATAACAAAAACAATGGAGCAGCAAACTGCTTTATTTTGTTCCAACCCTCCTTGTGTACAAATATATAGAGCATATAAGAGATCATGTTTTATTAATAAACATTGATTAGAATAGAATATGTGTTTATTGAACTGCAAGTATGCATTCAACATATGCACATGTAAATTAAAATTTCATATAAATAAAATTTTTAAAAACTAATAATAGAGCAAACACATTTACAGATATTTTTCATTTATTGATAAGAAAAAAAAGCTTAAGTAAACAGTGAATTGGTTGACTTTCCTTAAATACCCACTCTGGGCAAAATTTTTGATTTTTTTTCCCAATAATTTTCTTTTCTTTTAGCAACATAATAGACTAGTCTCTTTATCAAGAAACTATGATCTCTAATTGTTTTGATGTTTTTAAGTCAGTATTAACTTTAAGTATGTTCTAAAATTTTCTAAAACTTTTGGCATTACACTTAGAAAATGCTTAATTACATTAAATATTGCTCATCAAATTCAGAAAGAATAATAAATGAAGAACAAAATCTATGTGATTTGAACATACACTGAATAAATTTTTTAAAAGAACATGATTGTTTATAGCATTCTCAGATGAAAAACAATTACTGGAGTAATTTAAAATTTATTTACAAGTACAGTGCTTAGGAATGGAAAATGACTACTTGAGATCATAAAATGGATTAAATTTGCAAAATTTTAATGTTTTTTAGTTTGTTTACAATTTTTGAGGGGGTAGTTTATAATTAAAATTGTGTAATTCGATACAGCATAGTTTGCGGCTTCACAGTATGTGTTTCAAGGATTATATAAGAATTAAATTTACATATTTTAATAGTTTTATAAATGCATAGAAACATGTAAGTATGTAATATGTGACAAATCAGATCTTGAAGCATTTTATATATATTCTTTGCTCATGATTAGCATATCACTGCTTATAAATTTGCAAAAAACTTATTCTCATGTGGAGAAGTGAAAGAACTGTATAATAGTTACTTAGAAAAGAGTTTATAATGCCAAGTATTCTGATTAAGCCTTCATTTGACCATAGAAATATTAATAGGTTGTAAGATTACTCTAAAGACACTGGAAGCTTTTGAATAAGCAGAATAATAGCCAACCAAGAAGTTAACTAATGCATAAACATTTCAACAGGCTTGTAAATCATTATCAGTCATTTCAAAAAACAAAACATTTCAAGAGTTTTATTGGATACATTTTTTCATCCAGAAATCATACTTCAATTGAGTAAAAAAGCATTTAGAATAAAATATCAACCATTTCTAAAATTTAATTTATATAATAAAATACTTATGGGGCTTAATTTTTTGGCACACGATATATATTTCAAAATTTAGTGTGCAGAAAAATCAGAAGTACATAATGTGTATATACTATTTATAAATAAAAAAATATGCTTATCTTTATAAAATACTTCCAAAATACAAAATAATTCATCACAAAAAAAATTAATCATTAATATAAAAATTTTTACATTATTTGTCTATAGCTTTTTAAACAGCACTAGTATTTCTTATAAAATTTTCCACTAATTATAGAGTAAATGATGTTAGATTCACTAAGTTGTAACAAACATGATTATAGATTTAAATAACTTACATGATTGTTTCTGAATAGCTTCTACTATTCTATCCAGCCAATCTTCAAATTCAACTTCATTTACAGAATTTAATGAACTCGTTAAATAATTTATGGCATCACTAAAAAAAAAAAAATCATTGACAAAGTTACATTATTAAATGTATACTGCATTATCACAACAATAACCATTAAATCCAATAAAAACAAAAAAAAAGATCAATAATGTAAAACAGTGGTTTACTTCTGATTTCAATCACTCATACGTTTATATAAACAAGTAATTAAAAAAATAAATTTATAAAAGATTAGATAAATGAAAACATCAATATTTCTTCTTAATAGTAGCTATCTTCTATTGGAGTTTCATTTAACCTCAATGAATAAAAGATTTAATATAAAAAAAAATATTGGCATTGATTTCATTTTCCATAAATTACATTTAAAAAAATAGAAGTACTCAATAATAATAAAATAAACAAAATGGATATAATAAGCCAATATATAACCAAGAAAATTAACATATAAATGATCTATACAAACATATGTATATACATAAATATATAAACAACTAATGATACATATATAACAATATATATTGTATACCAGGTTTAGGCCCCATTCCACTTAAAATAAATTCAATTTGACTTTACAAGATTTTCATCTACACACTAAAATAAGTATGTAAAAGAGAAAATAAAGAAATATGAGCAAAAGTATTAATTTTATTTTTTTATAAAAGCAAGCCATTTATTTTTTTAATTTTCCATTCATATCATCAAGATAATTTTTTTTTTTTTTTTAAAAAAATATATAATTAGTTAAAACTAATTACCCGGATTTGCGGCATGTAATCATGAATAGCATTGACAAAAAAAATTGTGATAGACACTAATTTTTTTAGTTTTGTTTTTAGAAAGATAGCCATAATCAGAGGATTTTTTTTATCACTTCAACTGAAAACTGTTAAACAGCATTCCAAAAAGTATACTGATTAGAACATTTTCAGTTATTTAAGAAGCAGCTAACTTGTGAATTATTACATATCTTAATATGGAAAACCATGCAATAGTTGAAAATCTCGCTATGTTGGGGTAAAAAATTTTATTATTATAACTTGTCAGTTAAATCTGGAACTAACTACATAGCTTCTGGCAGATAGCAATTTTAAAAGTGTGTCATTTCTGCCATATGTCAATCATTGATGAACTAGAACAAACAATACCTGATGTCTATCACACGATTTTTATCAGCCTACTCATGATCAATGCATAATCTGGTCATACCATCATTCTACCTGGAGAAGAAATCAAGAAAAATACCACAAATGAAAACTTGAACTTTACCAATAGTGACTGTTATATAAATCAGTTTTCCAAAAGGGTTCAAGTCTATATTTTTTAATCAGTTAAAATCAGAATTCTGATTTGATATGATCAATTTTTATTTAGAATAAAGGTCATTACAAAAAAATAAATTAATAATTATAGCAAAATTAAAATTTTCTCTGAATTTTAACACCCCCAATATATATTTATTATTATTATTTTTTTAATGTAATTTTTTTCGAATGCTGGGCAAATAAAAGTTAAAATTAATTTATTCAATTATCAGTATTTATTATTATATCTTGTATATGTCTGTTTACTGATTGATTTATAGTTTTGCCAGAGCTCTTAATTGAATTCAATCTAATCAAATGAACTTTTTCCGATATCAATACATACTCGCCTAAGTATATATATTTCTTTATGCATTGGTTTCACCTCCACGTATTATATACGGCAGGGGTCCCCAACCCTATGCCCGCGGGCACCATGGTGCCTGCAGACCATTTTACATATGCCTGCCACTGTCCGAACATGATAAAAAATTATTTATCTGATACAAATAAATTTAATTTTTAAGATTTCTTATAAATTATTGTATTATATTGTAATCAAATTGTAGGTCATACTATACTTTTACAGCATAAAAGGGTCTATCATTAACAATATCCAACTATAAATTTACATTGAAAAAATAAATGGTGCCCACCACCTGGCCGGTATTATAGAATGTGCTCTTAAGTGCAAAAAGGTTGGGGGCCGCTGATATAAAATGTGTAAATACAGTAAATATGTAATTTTTTTTTTATTATACTCATATTAAGTGGAGTTGTTCATTTCTCTCATTCCAAATCTAGTTAAATATAGCTATTATACCCACCCTGTGATGCATTGGTATGTTTTGTTTTTCAGAGTTAGTAGCCGATAAATGGAAGGATTAACATCTAAGAAGATAAGGAGGGATTTGAACTGACTATAGATGTTTCTAGTTTTAGAGATAGTACCCTATTCTGCAGAATAGTATATAAATAAACAAATATCTATAGTGATAAGGTATGTTTTATGGGAATGCTGATCAGGAAATATAGCTGGATATCTAGTCTATCATCATTAGCTAGGATATTCAGTCTAAAGATAGATAATGTGATTATACCCATTATCTCTAGGGTTTAAGTTCTAGTAATTCTAATATATCTTTAAAAAAAGGGGGAGGGTATAAACATTTAGACCCATTTTATTTGCCATACTTCAACATGTGACTGATAAATTTGCTTTAATAAATATTTGAGGGCTATGATAAAATTTCTACATATATATACATACCACACCTAAAACTTAATTTATGTCTTAGTCCAGTAGTTTAATCTTTTGTATCACACTATAATTCTTTTTTTTTTTTGACCGAGTGCTTGTTAAAATTTGAAAATAAATTCTTTAAAAATTTATATAGAGCTTCAACTTCTTTTGCAAGCATAACTGGTTCCAAAAGTGTAATTACAAATCAAGTATTTGTTAAAGAGACATCATTTTAAGAGATAAAAAAGGTTTATGTTTCTTAGGATTTTTATGTAAAAACTTAGTAACTAAACCTGAAATCACAGGATGATAAAAATATAATTTTTTATTAATTAATATTATATCCTATCTGTCAATTCTGGTACTCAAATTTTTTATAAATTCCCCAAACACTAAATGATTCAATAATTATTATTAATTTCCACAATAATAATCCAAACATAGATAATTATCGTTGTGGGCATAGTTCAAGTATAATTCATTCACAAATTGTTGATGACTAAGTTAATAAATATTAGCATAAAAATAACAATACTATCAAAAATTCTAAAAATTTTCAATAAATATTGCTAAAGCTCCCATTTCTATTAAAGACTTCTTAATATTTCCAAAATCATAAAATTAAAGTATCTGGATAGATATATTTTCCAATCTTGATATTTCAATAATTTTATCAATATGATCCTATTTTTGTTAGAAGTTGTAACTTCCCAAATCTTTTCGACCAATTACTTGCATAATAATAAATTATTATTAAATAAATACAATACTAATTAATAATGTTCCATCTAAGAGTAGATTGACTTTGAGCTAAATATATATATATATATAAAGATATCAAAATATAGCATTTATATAAAATAATATATAATGAAATATTGTAGAACATAACTTAAAAATAATAACAAAACTCAATAGTGATAATTAATCTTTTATTTTTCACATCATTTTTTCCAATTTATCCAGATTTTATAAACATCTAGGTTTAACTGCTTCTCTGAAGAGATATAATGCTTTTTAATTTTTATTAAATTATTCAAATGTTCGTTATCTAATCTATTATGGGATTTTAATTTTATTATATTCATTAAAGTAAAACCATATTCACAATTGGCACTGGAAGCTTAAAAAGTTGCACAAATATTGAAAAGCACTGGAAGTTCTTTAGATTCTTGGTCTTTTAAGTCATATGTAATTTAAATCATTAAATAATTCAATTTTTCTAATTTTACATTTTTTATTTATTAAAAATTTCAAAATACCATATTGTTGAAATAAATCGAGATACTGCTAAATCTCTAGCGCTTGTTCCAATACTTAACTGACAGCCAATCAGATGTCTAGAATAACTGTCTAAATGACATCCAAACCTAAATACACAACAAAGATTTTACAAGAAAAAGGTGGCTATCCTTCTCTCAACTTTTCTTTCTATATATCTAAGCCAGTCGTAAGCATTTAGGTTTGAAAGCTTGAAGCTTTAAATATCTTCACAATTAACTGAGTCTAAATCATAAACGTACAATGCGAAATCCTATGATTTACTACGTAGTAGTTTTTAGAATACATAACAAACAGTAAAATATGTAAATAATATTTTAAATTGCAAAGTGCCGATAGTTGAAAATTGAAATAAATAGAGATACTGCCAAATCTCTAGCGCTCGTTCCAATACTTAACTGACAGTCAATCAGATGTCTAGAATAACTGTCTAAATGACATCCAAACGCCCTTTTCTCATAAAATTTTTGTTGTGTGTTTAGGTTTGGATGTCATTTAGATAGTTATTCTAGACATCTGATTGGCTGTCAGTTAAGTATTGGAACAAGCGCTAGAGATTTGGCAGCATCTTGATTTATTTCAATTTTCAACTATTGGCGCTTCGCAAATTAAAATATTTACATACTTTACTGCTTGTTATGTATTCTAAAACTACTTTGTAGTAAATCATAGGATTTCGCATTGTATGTTTATGATTTAGACTCAGTGAGTTAATTGTGTAAGATATTTAAAGCTTCAAGCTTTCAAACCTAAATGCTTATGATTGGCTTAGGTATATAGAAAGAAAAGTTGAGAGAAGGGTGGCTGCTCTTTTCTTGTAAAATTTTTGTTGCGTGTCATTTAGACAGTTATTCTAGACATCTGATTGGCTGTCAGTTAAGTATTGAAACGAGCGCTAGAGATTTGGCAGTATCTCGATTTATTTCAATTTTCAACTATCGGCGCTTCGCAAATTAAAATATTACCATATTGTTCTAAAATTGTATCTAACGATATATGGTTTTATCATTACAGATTCATATTTTACAAAGAAACATTTTAGACTATTTTTTCCATACTCTAAAGTATTCCAGTCATTTATATCTTCCTCTGGAAATTATTCAAATGATTACAACGCTCTTGAATAAATTTAAATATTGGTGAAGTAACTACATAAATATTGGAATTTAAATTGTTTAAACATCCACATTCTAGCAGATATTATCTATATATTACAATCTAAGTTTATTAATTTTTGCTTTTGCAAATTGGTGTCATATCTCACTTTGCCTTCAAATAATGGACTAGTGCAGATTTCATCTTATCTAGATTTGATTGAGCATTCATTGCCATGAACCTATGTGCATAGATAGTTAACGCATAACCAATGGCAAAAAACAGGCCAATAAGCGATGAACCTCACTGAATCTGAATGTTTCCATTAAGGATGCGAATTTGGAAATAAGAATTAAAATCTTTTGAACGTGGACTCCGAGTACTATTGTCACATAATTGATGTACAAAATACACATTTTGAGAGAGCAGCTAAGCTAAACAACTGACGCAGTGAGGCAAGTCCACATTCAGGATTAGAAACTGCTACAACACAAGGCAAGCTGTCAAATACAGCAGTGTCACTATGGCAGTTTGTCACAATATAGCTGGAAGTGGTAAGAAATCTATAGGGGCATGTGCAGTCCTTAGTCATACCCCAACAGTAGAAAAAATATAATTATTGTAAATAGTGTAAATATGCAAATGCATATGCGTTTCCATATATCATTAATATAGTATAAAACATGTTTATTTATATATAATCTAGACTAAATACAACAGTGTGCCTCCAATGACGATAAATTTGTTTAATGCTGATAATTCTGCAAATATATTTTGAAGAATCACACATGCTACTAAATATTGTGGTTTTTTAAAACATTTATTTATTGGATCATTCAATTCTTTGACTTGTACTATGCAATAACTTATTAAAATATAATTTCTTTACTAGAGCATTTAGTACAAAATATCTAAATACTTATTTTACTTCACTTGAGAGTCAATTTCTGAAATGTTGACCGATTCTTTAAGTTTTACAATTGTTCTAGATGATCTACTAAGCATTATTGTCCTTAAAAGGGTTTCAATATCTTAATAAAAGTAATGTATTTTTACTATCATCTATTCTGAGACTTTTCCTGTGAATCACAGTGCTATTGAACTAAATGTTAAATATTATTTTGTAGACAAGCAACCATACTATTTAATTTTCCTCACCTTATAAATTCTCTGAGATAAACAACCATTTTTTGTAAATCAAAGTTTTCTTCATAAAACTATTTAATCCCTATTACAACAGGATGACTACCACATGCAATAAGCTTAATAATGCTGACAAATTTTGTCCGACATTAATTCACAAATAATGAAATGAAGATGTTCGAATTTCATCAATAATCTGCTTATGTAAGACTAAATTTATACATTCTGTAAATAATATTTACTAAGGCTTTAACCTCAAAAATATGCATGTAAAAATACAATATTAGTGACCTCTACAGGTCTTAACCACAAGCTTACGCCCTGGAAGAAATTCAAAAGAATAATCCTTGCTATGCCATGATTTTGGAATATTAATGTATTTTCTTATATGATCATGTATAGAATGCATAGAAAGTATTGAAGATAATTGCTAGGATAACATAGTTTATTAGAATTTTAATTATGTTTTATGTGCATTTTCTTGCAGTTTTCTAACTGGAGATTACGATCTTCCAGATTTTCAGTTAAAATTCTCCCACTGTTTTTATTTTGGATGACAATAAATGAACTTTTTGACTAAAATGCCACTCTGTTTATTTTCCATTCAGCTCATTTTTACCAATAGTAAATTCACCTTATAAATTTGAGAGCAAATTTTACAAATGTCATGCATATTGCTTCGATAATTAAAAACGTCCCCAAGTTTAAGTTATAATTTTTGATGATAATGGCATTTCAATTTTAACTGATCAGGTGAGCCATTTATGTTTAAATTTGTTTTTCTTATGTTTAGATTGACTTGCTGAATATTTTAATATTTGTAGGGTCTAAAATAAAATATTTATATATTGCATGATTTTTTTTTTTTAAATTACAAAAAAAAGTCCCATTGAACTTAAGTTGCAGTTCCAAATGCATCAAATGTCCTGCTATGACAATGGCCAGTGGAGGAAAGGCAGTGTTTAGTTAGAACTGTTATGTAAGTGCAATAGTATTGGAATCTATGTTTAGTTGTTTTGGTCATGGAACACACTATTAAACTTAAGATCCCCATAGCAATATCCATGCATCACTGCAAGTATAAATAAAATTTATTTATTAATCTTTTTTATCAAAATTATTCATCTGGTTTTGACTTGATGTGTTTAAATGTAATGTAACGATATATAAATATGCCGTTACATTAATTTAAAATAAAAACTTAAAAGTTCGCAAATAAAAATAAATTTATTAATAATCTAAAAAAATTAAAGAATTGTAAACGTATATATATTCGCACAGATTTTTTTTATAAATAAAAAAAGTATTTGAACGTACTTTTTTATAAAAAAATACAAGATTTAATATAAAAATATTTTAATAAAAAAATAATGTAAGTAAAAATAAAAACAGGTATTAATTAATTCCTGTAATCTGTAAATGGAAATGATTGTTTATTAATTGAAAAGCAAGATAGCCTTGGGGCTCTTGTGTAATTAAAAAGTCAGATGAAAATTAGATAAGAGAATAAAGAGAATTTAGCTTGACCAATGGAAGCACCAAGCCTCTCAGATCTTAATGAAAATTTGGATTAGTGACGTCTTTGTTCGTGCAATCTGGAGATTTACTATAAAAAGAAAAATATTGAGTTCCAGTCAGTTTCCAGCTTGATTTGGTAAGAAGAACGATAAGACGCACTTGTCGTTCTCTCTCACTTGTTTTAAAAATGAAAAGACTGTGATACCAGAATGGAACCAGCTAATGCCACCTCCAGAACATTATTTTCCAATGGAGACGTCGCGGGAATTAAAAACAGGAACCTGGACTCTTCTACCGTGAGCTATGAACTTTTCAAATTAACAAAAAAAAAGTAATTAAAAACTTTCGTCATTGTTTTTTTTAAAGATTCAGCTAATCTAAATTTTAAAATGAACTCTTATTTGATTTTCAAATTAATAATTGATTGTTTAAATTTATATAGTTAAGTTTTGCTAAAAAATCATTTCCATTTTATTATTTAATTTGTATTAATATTTATCGTTTAAATTATTAAATTTCAGTTGGGCATAGACGCTTGCATGGATTCGTTCACGTTAAATTACGTTTTTGTTTTCATATGTGATTAAAATATATAGACATTTGGTAAATAATGATATCTTACGGTGAATATCTAAAATGTATTTATTCGGATGTCTTTGTAGTTTTTGGTGTTAATGCGGCATCTTATGATGAATGCCAAAGGGTTTCTTGTGAATTCCCTCATGCAATTACATCAATGACTTTATATTTTGATCATTTGTTTATTTTGAAATGTTTTTGAGTGTAATCTGTGTAGTCGATCTATGCTCAACATTAAAAAACAAACTTTAATAAATTCATCTGTGCGAACGTATCTAAATGTTAAATTTAAGTCGGGCGTGAATGGCTATATAGTTTTGTAAAGTTATATTAAGGGAGGGTAATCTTAGGTTATTCGTTTCGTAGTTGAATTAGGTCAATGGATTGGATATATTTGTGTAATTAGTAGATGTAGTATGAGTTTCGCTACATGCAGAATCACTATATACGCCGCACAAACCCTTTGCCTATGGATGGGATTGTAAGTCAGCAAAAAGGACCGCGGTCCCTTCCTATGGAGTTTTTATTTTATTGTTCTTCTTGCCATAGATATGACATTCCTGTATTGGACAAGAGTCAATGTCTTCTCTAACTATACTGTTCCGATGTCCATCCCTGACAGTATAGTATATATGTGCTGTTGTATTTTCATGCTACATTGAATACATAAGTGTATCAGATGGATTGACGCCGGTTTGACTGCGAACTTTTGGCCTAACGTTAAATAAGGGAAAGAATATTTTCTTTTCAAATGCAGATCTATGTAGTCTATTCATACTCGACCCACTAAATATTAAACTCATTATTGCAATCTATTTAAAATTAAGTTAATATAAAAATGTTAAATGTATTCCTCAAAATTTATTTATACGTGCGTTAATAAATGTTTGTTTTTTAATTACTGGCAGTGGCTTTTATTTTTTTATATATACAAACTAAACAAGTTATTTCTTATCTCTGCGTCTCCATGAGCTAGTGACAATGGGCTAATGGTCTAAATATTTAAATAAAGTGGAATCTTAACAGCGCGTATCTGCCTACTTTATAAATTTTTCAAGGCTCAAATGCCTAGATGGCGCCCTTGTAGTGCACATTGCGGTTAGATTCGATCTTCACTTTCTTTTGGATCGTTATAGTAAATAAATGGGCGAGTATTTTGAGTATTGAAATGTCTGAAGTGTACAGGTCTTTCAAAACTGTTGTGCGATTACATAGCTTAAACGGAACATTGCTAATTAGGAATGCTGTTTCTTTTAAATCTAATCCATACAATTCTTGATTCCAGTTTTAACCATTTCAACTCCTTTATTATCTGTTTTTCATATCTGAATTAGATTATAATTTTTTATATTAGTACAATCTATATAAGATTTAACACGTCGCTTATATAAAGTTTGATAAATAGAAGGATTTTAAAAAGTTTGTTATGTAATAATTACCACATTTAGTTGATATATTAGGAAGTGGAATTGTACTCCAATCAGGTAACCATTGGAAATTTTTTCAATTACAAACAGGATTTGGATATCCAGAAATTAGTTATTATGTGTAGCTGAGAGTAAAAAAACTCAAATTAATCTGCATTGGTTAGTCAATGTATTGTGTGTAATGAAAAAAAATAAATATATTTTTATATGACCTTCACCATTAATGAGGATGCATCGTACTTCTATATGTACTACGTCATGATTTTTCTTTAACTTTTATTTAATAAGAGGCATGAAAAACTGTCAGATTGCATTTTATTTTGAAGTTGCTAATTACTGATTATTACCATTTAGTGGCATCAAATGACTTATTAAAATAATGTGCAAAGACTAGTTAGTTAATCTTCATGAGGACTCAATATGAATACTATTCATTATTCTAAAAATCCACATCATATTCATACGGTTGCATCGTGCACCATTTGGACTTACAGACACACAAAAAATTAGTTTATAATATTTATTGAATTGAATTCTTGAAAAACAGAAGTTATATCTAAAATAACAAAATAATATTAAAAACAAAAATTTATTAATGTAATAATAAAAACCATCTTAAAAGTAGTTCTCAACATCAATGTTGTAATATTTTATTAATTAATTTCAGTCATTTAAAGATTATTATTCAATAATCAGAAAAATAATTTATGAACACAATAAAACTGACATAAATGCAGACCTACATTATCACATCATGGGCATATAAATAATTTAAAAAAATTGATGTATTAAATCAAGTTAACACAGATTTATATGTTTTTTCTTCTGCCAGTATCATTTCTTATCCATTGCAGTGTTTATTTTCATTTTTTTAAAAAAATATTTCATGTTCTAACAGTCTTCAATGGTTAATATGCACCTGAATAGAAATTCAATTTAATCAAATTGTAGAATGATTCACTTAACATAAACAGAGAGCCGTCTGTATAATTTTATTTGGTGTGGAAAAAATGCATTGGACGTAATCTAATTCATGACCATTCATCATTTTATATTTTAATATAGATTTAATAACAAATCTTTATTTTTGATTCATTCACTTATAAACTATGCTGTAGAATATGATTTTTAATCATTTTGAAAACAAATTTTTGAATACATTCAATTTATTCAGAACATACATTTAAATCTGCTGGATCAAAAAGTACACCTTTTTTGCAAATAAATTTCCATAAAGTTGTAAAAATTACCAAGCCCTATATTTTATACTAGCTTCTAAATTTTTGCATTTCATTTTTTTTTTTTGTTCATAATTTTCTTTTCTATTACAATTGAAATGCTATTTCATTGTTATTAATTGTGGGCTTAGTAATATTTCTTTGATGTTTTTTTTTTTTCTTCTGTGCACTCAGTAATTATTTAAAATAATTTACTTTGTATATATAATTTCATATGTAAAAGACTGTGCATGACAATAAACTAATTATTCAAAATAATTATTGAAAATTAACTTTTTCAATATTTTACTGGGTTTTAGGATCTTAAAGGTTAGATCTATAGCTAGGAATTCAATGTATAATATAATCCTGATTATACAATCTGTATGAATGATACACATAAAATTAATGTGTAATTTGTTACAGGATTGTGACAGTTCTGGGTGCAAGGCACCTAGCAGCAAAACAATATAATTTATCTTATATAAACACATACAGATTTTCTGTTTTAAAATTCTAAATAAGTCATGTGATTGATTTTATACTATATTTTAAAATAAAATATACCTTAAAAAATAAAAATTTTTTGGTGAAATTTTACCACATAGTTTAAAATATGTTTTTTCAAACTTAGATGATTAAATATTAATTCTTATTAAATGCAATGTCAGCATGCAATATTTAAAACTATGTACTAACATTGCGCTTAATAAGAATTAACCATTTACAACTTTAAATCGATTCAAAATATTTCTAAATTTAAGATCTATTAACTCATTGTAAATCAAAAGATTTCGCGATCGTTAATGTTTAACAGAAATAGTGGACTTAATCAATGAAGAATTTATTAGCTTCACACTCCCAAATCAAAATGTTTTAGATTTGCCTATATATTTAGAAAAATAGGTTGAAGAAAAGAGTGGCCGCTCTTATCTTTATAAAGTCGAATCTTGCGTTTAGATTTGTAGAGGTCTCTCTTGTAATAAATTAAGCACTCAAGGCACATGTACTAAGGTTATAGCCTTATTAGATGATTAAAATAAATCCATTTATCTATTATTCTAATTCTATCAAAACTTATTATTATTATTATTTATCAGAAGTTATAAATTTTTAATCAACATTATTTTTAAAAATATAAGAAATTAAATACCTAAATACTATGTAGGAATAATCTGATTACTATATCCAATTAGCTTTTAACTTCATTCACTGTTTACAACAATGAAAGTTGTAAAAGTAATCATAAATATTTTTTTAAACTTACATCTAATATGTGATTAAATATAATCAGCAATTTTACAAAATAGTTATTTATGCACAGAGTTATCAGCAAAGATTTGTGGCTAAGATAATAATTTTGGTAACCTGATGAGATAAATTATAAATTTATTTTATTATCAAAAATAAGGACTTATTCCACATAGATATACAATGCTTTCTTCACTAACCATTTAATCTTTCTCTTGCAAAATTGAGTGAATGCAAATTAATGCTACCTGTCCTATTGTTTATGTAACCTCACCCCCCCTCCCCAATATTTTTAATTCCAATCATTTGATGTAATTAAACAAATAATTTTTTCCAATGGAATATTTCTTCAATCCACTTTTTGTACAATTACTGCAAACTTTTTATATCAATTCTCACTAATTTCCTGTAGCATGTTCCTTCAAAAACCAAGATTCTTCTTACTAAATATTTGTCAACATCTCTTGTTTTGCAACAATTCACTAAACATACACATGTGCAATATAAATAATTTTGGTTTGTAAATAGATGACTACTTTTCCAATCATTTAAAATGTGTTAATGTTCCAGTTACTCTTAACTTTACTTTTTGTGGCGATTTAGATCATTAGTAACAATAATTCACATTGTCTAATTCAGTTTCTTTAATTTGAATTTTATCTTTCCAAAGCAGTTTTCTTAAATTTTAATGTTTGTTTTCAAATCACAATTCTTTGTCTCTTCAGTCTAAATGTTCATCAATGATTATTGTCATTTGCATTTCTCAAATTATTTATTCTTATTCCATGCACAGACATTCCTGCATTATTTTGATCTTATTAATTAGTTTCAAAATATGTGATGTTCCTCAGGCCCCCCTTTCTTTTTAGTTTTTTTCCTCCGCCCGGGGGGGGGGGGTTTTTTTTTTTTTATATGGGGCCTTTTTTTTTTTTTTTTTTTTTTTTTTTTTGATTTTTTTTTTTATAAAATAAAAAATATTTATAAAAAATAAATAAAAAATTTAAAAAAATGGGGGGGGGGGGGGGGGGGGGGGGGGCTATACCTGATAAGACTGTATCTTCTTGTCATATCTTTTCCACTAACTCTACACATTCTTGGCTCCTTTTATATTATCATTAATATTCTTTACAAAATTAATATATTCTCAGCTTAATCATTTTTTGGTCAATTCTTTGAAAATAACAAAGCACAAATATAATTTCTTTCCTTTTTTTTTTTCTTGACAGAAAGCTTAATATCACTTGCATACTTCTTTACTCTTTAAAACATTCATTAAGACTATACTAACTCTCGTTTCTTTATTTATAAACTGGCACAGACAATAATTTTGTCCAAACATTAGACACTATAACTTCTTACAATGCTGCATCCTTTTTTAATTTTTACAATGTTTTATTTTCTATCAAGATTCAAAAGAGTACACTTCATAACTGATTAAAATTTTTATTCTTGCTAGCGAGTTTTTCCATGTTCGCCTTTTGTTATTATCTTCTATTAAGATTTCTTATCATTTTGTATATTTTTCTGAATAAACACAATATTTTTCTATCTCCCTATATTGAATTTCCATATCCTCCCCCTCCCCAATACCTTTTTTACTTATCAATTTGTTTTTATATTGTTGATCTGCAAGATTTGAATTAAACCTGCTTTTCAGCATTCACTTTTCCTATATCATTTTCTTCCAGATGAGTCTTGTTGGCTTTTAAATCTAGTTGTTTTTTGTCCATTAAATACTAATCTCTCACTGTTTCTAAAAGTGAGATAAAAAAAAAAAATTAAGCTTGATATTTGCAACAACAGCTTCATGGTTTAAATTATTTTTGGAATACATTATCTCATAACTATTCAACTCATTAGTCAGTTTAGCATACCTCAATAAATCCAAAAATATCACATTGGACCTTCCACTTTTTTAAAAAATCTAGTGTATCAGATCTTATTAAATTATATTAAACAGATTTACACAAACAATATGATTTGCATACCAATTAATCCTTTGAAATATGTTATAATCCAGTTTTGTAAACTTATCCAACCAAATAAATTATATAATTGCTTCAAAGATATGTATCTTTTAATACAGTATTAATAAAATCTTTTTTCTTAAAAAAAAAAAAAAAAAGCCTAGCTAGATTAAAATAAATCTCTTAATGCTACAAAACTTGACAAGATATGCTTTGTTCTAAGAAATAAGATTAATCTGCATTGTGGATCAAAAATTTACCCTTTCTCTTGCTTTGTCCCCGGGAGGTGCCCCCCCCCCCAAAAAAGGAGGGGGGGGGGGGGGGGGGGGGTTGCGCCCGGCCGGGTATGACATATGAAAAAAAAAAGCTTTTATGTTAGAAACGAACTCTTTTGTTTGTTACTAGTAATTCAGTTTGCAACCAAGTAGCGTTTTCATTTGAAACAACTATTGATTGATACATTCGTTTTACAATATGGTGAACATTTGATTAGTGAAATATCTTTTATTCCTCTCCAGTTCCAACTAAGAATAGATTTTGATCTGAAAGTATGATTTTATTTAGGTGCGATTCATTAGATCTCCAGTGTTGGTATATTAAAATAACGATCTAATCAAGCATATACATATATTGTATTTAAGAGATCTGAATAAATTTTAAAAATAAAAAAATACCGAAGAGATATAAAATCAACATCTGGAAAAACATTTGTAAATTAGAAACAAAAGTTTGCATGTCATGCGTATTTCATTATAAAGATGAAGCTCTAATTATTAAAACTTAGGAAATTTGTGAAGCATATTAAAGAAAATAATTACATTGTACTAAGATGACAGCGACTATGATTAAATGGTTCGGATTAATTATTGCTGAACGAGCTTTCTGAAGTAAAATTACAATACATAACAGAGGGAACTATGTGCATATCATAAGAGTTCGAATCCATGCAAAGTAAACTCGAAAAGCTTTTTAACAGTCCCAAGATTTTTCTTTCAAGTGACTAGCCGATAGCCAATTAAACTAAGGATCCAATATTGGACGATTAATGATATTTTAATTATACTTATATGGATGATAAAATGCAAATATTTAAACCCTCATTATCAGGCAATGGACAAGCGTAGTGAGTACTATCTTTTCCTTCACTACTTCTGTATTTGGGATTCCTGGAGAGATATTTTTTCTGCAACACAAAGTCATAAGTTAAATACTATTACAATATTTTGTGTTTTTGATGCGAATGTAAATAATTAGAAAACGTAAAATGTAAATCCGATGAAACGTTATGAATAGCCGAAATAAATAAACAGTATTTTATATTTAATTTCAAAATAAATATATCTACTTAAAAAATAGTTACGGACCTTTTAAGTGAAAAGCCATGAAGTTTCAAAACACATAAAATACGAGATCGCTTAGCTTTGGAAGACATTTTTTCCCGCCAAAAGAATTGAAGCGACATCTGATGATAAGAAAATTGAATTCCGAACATTTTATCAATAAAATTATTTAGTATTAATACAGTAGTGTTTGAAATAAAATCAAAACATTTAAAATTTCTAAGATTTTGTCATGCAAATATATTAAATTAAAATTTCACAATTACCATAGAAACGATAGTTAGCATAATCATGTGACTACCTTTATTTTTAGTTTTAGTTGTTTAAAAACTATGGTAAGTAAATATGTTTACGAATTTTTAAAAAAAAATAAATTTAAATTTGCATTTGTTACTTGCTTTAAGTATATAACATTGATAATTTATTTCTGTAATTAAAATGCCTAAATTAATTAATGTCAAAAAACTACTATAAATTATATGATTTCATTTTTTTAAATAAAAAGTCATATTAATCTTCTTCAAAATTTTTACTGTAATAAAAAAATAGAAGTGAAAATTTTGTTTACAAATTATGAGTTAGTTTTTAAATATTTTTATTATAAGCTACAGAATTTATACTCACAATTTTCTTGTCCCTCATTCCAGTTAAGAGATGCTATTTTTTTATTATACAAAATAAGTGACCATAACACTCAAGAACTTATAATTTTATAAAATAAGGGTTTTGAACTCAGACTTTCAAGTACCCGTCAACTATTCACACTATCTCATACCACTGATACACATGACCACACACATGTAGAAAAGATAAATAATCATCAATATACGTGTACTTGAAAGTCTGAGTCCAAATCCCCTATATTTATAATTAAGCTCCAGATATGTGAAGAATACCTGTATTTCAAATATTTTTATAAAATAAATAAATAATCTCGATTGAATCCCGATTTGTGCTATTATTCAAATTTATCATTATATGTAATAGCAGTGTAATATACTGTAACAAGATTTAATCGTAACTCCAAACGAAAGATAGGTGATAAACATGCTGAAGGCTTTATCAGTTCTTAAATTCTCTTGCTGATATGTCTGCTTAACCTCAGTAATATTTTCTTTTTACCATCGTTCATGAATGTACATGCACCTACCATATATATATTCACTGCATAACTGATTAGTATCCCATCAGGTATCATCTTATTAATTCTCTGAATAATATCCAGAAATACAGGTTCGAATCCTTATTCTTTAAATATTCATAATCCCATTCACTACCAAGCAGTTTTGTGGACACATTAAATTCAAACACGATAATGCATAACTTAAATATCCAATCTAAGTAATTTATTCTATTAATGAAATGCAAGAATGGGAATTGAGACTTGAGACCATATTTAAAACTTTACAATAATTTATTTCAGGCAGTAACAAAAACAAAAGAAAAGTATCAAAACTGTCTTCATTATGTAATTGACTTTAAAATTTTCTAAACAAAAAATATAATGCCATGAGTAGGCATTTAATATTATGATTTATAATATTTCCATTGTACTTTATTTCTCAACAATTTAGATTAGAGATATTACCCCATTCCCATCCCTAATCGATATTTCAACTACAGGCATTTCAAAATAATAAAAAATAATTTCAATAAGAAAAAATATATAGAATATTATAATTCACTCAAAAGAAATGTATATAAATGTACAATCCTTTTCAGAAAAACAAAACAAAAACATTGTATTATAGTATAATTTTTAAAAAAAAATTGGAATTTATAATTTAAGACTTTTTGATTATATTATTGATGGCCTTTAAAAATCATTTTATTTTTATTTATATAAGCATTTATGATTACATTTGTTAACCATCAGAAACTCTTACTTTTATATATTGTATATATATTATTGTTTTTATTTTATTTTTAGTTAGTTCCTATATTTATTATTTTCATATATATTTTATATGTAATTCTAGAATAATTCATTTATATTTTATCATTTCGATGATCCATCTTCAGGTTTCTTAATCAATACTTCTGGCTGGTTATTATCAGTAAATTTCTACCTTCCTTATAATCATCATTATTACTTTTTTTTAAAATTGGCCACTAACAGTAAATGTATACTTTCTTCAATAATTATTTCAGGCTTTTTGACACTGGTGTCTTCCTTTTTTCCTCACTATCAACTCACTTGGTTATTATCACTTTGGTTAATTTTGGATATGTCAGCAATTGTCAAATAAATATCTGGGCAAGGATAAACAAATCTTTGGTGATGATGGGTATTAATTTATTTTTCTTTTCTTACTAGAGCTGGACTTCCCGACTTTGCTTCTTTTTTAATGCTACATCATATGGTAGAGGTATACACATGTATGTATGGATTGATTAGCTACTCATGTTAAGGAAGCATAAAGAAGCATGACTTATTAGTTTGTTTGATCATTTTATAATTTATCAATACTAAAAGTATTATTCTGTAACACTTTCAAATATAGTTTGCTAGATTTGATTTCACTGTTTAAGGTTGCAGCTAAATATATGTTATTCTGTTATGCTTCTCTAGTTTCTTGCATTCATTTTCACTAAACAAGCACATTTTGACTTAAATTATTCACCAAATTCCCTTTTATAATTTCATTGATATATTTTTTCAAAAAATACATTTTCAAAGCTATGCCTTTCCCAATTTTAATTCGACTATTTCCAAAAATATCTTAACTATTATTGTTTTCCTGAAAGTTTGTGACAATGGTGTTCTAGTTCTATTTCTATATTGGACTATTTCCATAATCTAATATGAGTATTGAATGTCTTTAAAAAATTTAACTTTATTTAAATATTCCAAATACCTTCAACTGTTATTAATAGCATGTCAAACAGGTTAGTGCACAATGTTTTGAGAGATATTATTCTCTTCTTCTTTAAGTATTACTGACCTGACTAGTGACAGTACTAGCATGGGATTTGAATTTGGACCCTTAGATTCTTGAGTATTGAATTTAAGATAACACTATAATCAACTGAGCCATCCTGCCAAAGGCAACAGTCAGTAGAAATTTCATATACTTATTTATGAGGTTCTTCCTAATTTCTCCACTTTTTCCTAAGAGCAAAGTTGATTAGTGGTTTCTATACCATATGTATAGTCACAATAGGTTGGCTTAAGGCATTTTTTGCCATTGACATATGAGCATCTTATTTAAATTTTCTTCTTTTTACCTTTTCTTCTCTATCCAATTTTTTGTGTTTTCCCAATTGAACATATTCATTGGCACATACATGGTCTACTACCTTAGACACATGTTTTCTCTCTTCTAATCATCAGTTTATGTTCTTGTAAGCATTTTCCAATGGTACAACTTCTTTCACCTATATATATTCTTCGACATTCACATGGTATTTCATAGTTGCAATTTTTTCTTTTCAGCATTTCAAGTTTAGGCTTTGAAGATATTAGTGGATGTGACAAGATTCCTTCATGACAAAATCAAAACTACAGTTTACCGAAAACTTACACATATGGGAAAATCCTAGCCTATACATCTAATCACACCAGAAGCACAAAACATGGAGTTATACTATCACTATGGAAAAGAGCAAAGGAAGTTTATTCAGAAACCAATGATTTGGAAAAAGAAAAGGTTTATATAGAACAAACTCTTATGAAAAATTGTTATCCACCATCTGTTATTAAGAAAACATTAAATAGACAACAAAAAGGATCATCACAAGAAAAGACAATTATTGGTACTATGGTGTACTCGTACATTCCAAAAATAGAAGACAAATTAAGGTAAATCTGCAATCAGTATAACATCAGAACAGCTTTCCAGAGCCACACCACACTACAAGGAATCCTAACATTTACAAAACCTAAACTTGAAATGGTGAAAAGAAAAAACTACATCTATGAATGTGAATGTGGAAAAACATATATTGGTGAAACCAGTTTTCCCATTGAAAACTGCTTGCAATAACACAAACTGATGATTAGAAAAGAGAAAACAGATGTATCCAAGGAAACAGAACATGTATGTGCCAATGAATATATGTTCAATTGGGAAATCACAAAAATATTGGATAGAGAAGAAAAGGTGCAAAGAAGAAAATTTAAGGAAGCTTCTCACATGACAATGGCAAAAAATCCCATAAGTTAGCCTAGTGTGACTATACATAATGTATGGAAACCACTAATCAACTTTGTTCTTAAGAAAAAGTGGAGAAATCAGGAGGAACCTCATAGATAACTATATGAAATTTTCTACTCATTGTTGTCTTTGACAAGATGCCTCAGCTGATTAGAGTGATACCTTAAAATTCAATACTCAAGAATCTAAGGGTCCAGATTTGAATCCCACACTAGTATTGTCACTGGTCAAGCCAGCAATACCTCAAGAAGAATAATACCTTTCAAAACATTGTGCATATAATAACCTGTTTGATGTGCTATTACTAACAGTTGAATGTATTTGGAATATTTAAATAAAGTTAAATTTTTCGAGACATTCAATACTCATATTAGATCATGGAAATAGTCCAATATAAAAATACAATCTTAACTATTAATCTTTTCATTACTGTTGAGTTCTGACCCTCTGGGCAATTGTGGATATCTATGAATACAAGTGCTTAGATACATTTCATGATTTATTTTTCATAAATAGTTACATCAATATATATAGTGTAACAGTCAGAATCGTCTATCTCGCTAACACACTGCAGAATTCAAACCCCACACATGAAACTGAACATTCTAGGAGGGGTTGCCTTCTAGATATACTAAGTTCGAATCTAAAGTCCAAATTTCACAGTGCCATCTACGTGATAACGCATCTGATGCCACTACTAGTATAACCTTTGACCGGTGCCTGGTGGTCAGGGAAAAACAAAAGACTGTATACTAAAAGAAGCTTGGGTGGTGAATTAACATCTATGGATTTACAAAAGAAATGCAGAAAATATATATATATAGACCGAGACAGTGATAGGAATCAAATAAAATAAGAGATCAAATTTAGTTTTAAATAATTTCACAAAATTTATTTATATAAATTATATATATAATGCCACTGTCTGCTTATATGAGACAGGGACGCGTATTAAATAATTGTTGGCATTATATTCCAATAAATGACAAAAGGTTTTAAAGCAAAGTGATCTATTCTATTCCTCGGGCTAATAGCACTACGATAATGTGCTTGATGAGATAGGAACATGTGTGAGGTGCTTTGAGTAAATTATACAAGTTTAAGAAAATATTTGAAATTAAGTGTTATAAAATATTTATTGATTTCGAAAATAGCATGGACAAAAGCTTACTAAGCAACAAAGTGGGAATGTGATCAAAGCATTTATTTGAGAATAATAATAATAGAGTTGCATTGGGAGGTCAGTATTGCTGATAATGAATTTATTAAAGTTGGAGGATGTGACACATTTAAGTCATGGATGCTTTGTAAAAAAATATAAAATAAAACAATAATGGAATATTTGGAACGATGGCGGAGGGCATCTCGCCGCTAACCCATAGGAAAGTATTTTATGAACAGCCGAAACTTAGCGACTGGGTGACGATTGCGTTTAATTCCCAGGTGTGTCATTTATGGACACACTCTGCCTGGAAACTGCAATAAGCGAAGAGAACGGACTTGACCGTGTAAAGAATCGAATCCTTGGAAAAGTAAAACAAAGCGGTCTCAACAACCAATTCACTTACCAGCAATACGAGACTAGTGTATATAAAACATACTGAATGGGTTTTACTTGGATTAAGAGAAATGCCCAATCAAATTCCCCGAAATTCATTTAAAAGGGTCCGCACATTCTCGACGTCAATGATGAACTTTGTAATTAAAGTAGAACACGGTAATTAAAATAGGAAAATGCATGCTTGTGGGTTTGAAAAGTAAGTATAGATTTATATACGCAATCATGCATTAGGGGACACATTTAATCATTGACCTCGCACATACTCTCATATTAGATTAAAATCAATAACATGTAGATTTTAAACTATGTGATTATATTATATATTAAAGAAAAGAATCGCCCTCAAATGAGTGATTTGCAAGATAATAAAACTTGGAAATTATTTAGAAATTTAAAACATGCCTTTATTGCAGCGTCTTAGTTTCAACAAAAGGAATAATTCACTCGGTCAAAGACGATTCTGACACATTATCATAATAAAATAACAGAAAGCTTAATAAATAGAAAATATTAACCCAAGGATAGAGAGCAAAATGTTGATTATATTTAAAAGAAATACATAATAAAGTTATGTGAAATATCAGAAAACAATTTAAAATAGCTATAGCATGTTAGTTATCACAAGAGCTCTTGGGTTAATTTAGGGTTACCTCTGGAGAAGCATTTTTAGGTAGATTGATGGTCGGCAGGTTTTTATATAATTTAACAGCAAAATCTGGAAATGTTCATATTTTTGACAGCAGCAGCAGTTTTGGGGTTCCTTGTGTGATAACTTCCGATGGTCTACGGCAGCATATGACCATTTCGGAGAGAAATAGCCTTCTTGCGCTCTACTCCATCATGTCAAGATTTACAAATTACTACAATAATTTTGGTTAGAAACATTAGACATCAGAATGATTTCTCTTAGAAACATTAGAAGAATGGAGAACAAAAGAAAACCCTCCTTTTTATAGTAGAATTTGACAATAGAACTGCCCTGGAGTGTTACAAAAATATATCGGACTTATCAGCTGTAACTAAATCTATCTGAATGTCTAAAGGAATTCAACAAAATTTTAATTAATTTCTTTTGCCAATTTCCCTGTCGACTTTCGAATTACAAACTAGATTTAATTAAAAATTACTCTTATTAATTAAAGAAAACCTTAAGTGGACATCTGCTGTTTTTAGATAAACTTATATAACATTAACTAATTAAACTATTGTCCCTCATTTATTTTAACAGAAATATTTGGAATGACTTTTATTAAAGTAAACGAAAATTATTTTACTCTTAAATTGCAATATTTGAATCTATTTACTAAACGAATATTTACTAAATGAATTTTATTTTAAATCAAAAATATATTACGACGGTAATATATATTTGTAAATAGATTCAAACAAAATAACTTTAACAATTTATCATTTTGATATGTTTAAAATGCATATCATAGTGTGTGCGCAATTACGACTTATATAACCTACTTTTTAATAAATCAAAATTATGTGACCATATACATAATCTATAATCTTTTATTGTTTCCATCATTATCCATGTCTCAGATATCTTTTCTTTTTCCACCATTTTTAAAACAAAATTTCTATTTCAAAGTTGTTTTTCTTTTTATGTTTATTAAACTAACACTTTCGTTTAAAATACATTTGAATACTAACTATTTATTTATTTTCTTAAATGGAACATATGACTGACTCCACCACCTTGCCCCTTTCTCTACCCATTCTTAATGCCTTAACTCCACCCAAAATATCCAACTGTCTTTACTTTTTCTCTTTTCATTTAAAGAAAAAATAATAGTTTTGGTCAATTCTTTATTTAAATTATACCACTTTACAATTCTTAATTACAATTATGCAATTTAGTGTTTCTTTGAATATTTACAAACAAGAAAAATATTTATTTAACTATTATTTATGATCGTTCTGCCCTATGTTGGGTAAAGTCAATTGAACCGGGTGGTGTGTTTAATCAGAAATGTTCACTTGCGGGAGTAAATAAAATCTATTTACTTTTGACTCTTTAATAAAATAATATTATGAAGTATAGCTTGTAAAAGTTTTATACAAAATATGATATACTTGTAACATATATTTGATCTACATCAATGCAATTTAAATATTGTTCCACCATGGCCCATTAGGCAGAGAAGAAAAATGCCCAGAAGGCATCTGTGTCCAAGCCAGAGCTATATATAAAATATATATAACTGGGACCATGTTTGAAGGGCACAGACTTTCTTAGCTGCCAAATTCAACACCTATCATTTAAAACTTTTTTTTGTTTCAGAGTAAACCTCAGGCACCAGCTAATTACTTGGGGTAACTAACATGCTCTGGACAATAGGTCCATAATCCAATGCTCAAAATATCCCATGGCTAGCTCAATCAAAAGTAATAGAAATAACAAATTGTTGCTTCAATTAGTGGTAAAAGAATTGACTGACAAATATTAAGCTTAAACTAAACATTTATTATTCTAATTTTAACTACTTCTATAAATCTTAACTGACATAAACATTGGTATTTTTATATAATGACCACACACACATTCTGAATTCATACACTAAAATAGAATATAACAAAAGCATTAAATAATACATGGCATTTAAAAACACACACATCAATAATTCTTTATGCATGCTATAGAATTCATTTATTAATTGACTCTGGAGGCTTTAAAGATTGCAATAGCTATATTAATTAGAAATGGAAATAAGAAAATGTTATTTATTACCTAGGATTTCAGAACATGGATACTTCTTGCTGTTTGTTGTGAAATTTATTTCCAATAGGAGGTCTTCTTGCTGGTTGATGCTTCACATGAAAATCTTTCCAACTGGTTGGATTTGAGGTTTTTGTGGAGGTTTCTACACTTACTATCTCGTGACACCAGTCTTTAAGACAGTTTGATATCCCTAGCAGGTTTTTAAGTTGTTAGGCAGGCATCACTTTTTCCTAGCAAATTGGCTGTTTACATCAGACTCAGCCTGGAGAAAAGTCATATGATTCCAGTGGCTGTTAGCATTGCATTATCCTAGTAAACACCGATTGATTGACTGATTGATTGAACTGATTGAAAAATGATTTAATCTGTGATATCAACTGATAGATTGAACTCAGTTGATTGCGAACTCAACTAATTGATTGATGAAAACCCATACTATTTATGTGATGACCTGTTGTCATTTTGTTAATTGGTTTTTATGTCTGCCAGCTATATCTGTTGTTAAAATTCCTCACTGTTTTTGATTTCATTCCTTTGATAAGATGTTAATTCTGGTTAGCAGTTTATAGCTGTATTTGTTGTTTTGTGGATTTTTAATTAGTAGCCATTGCTAAATTCTGTTCTTTTATGTGGCTTTTAGTATATACAATCCTTGAGGGAATTTCTTTTAACTTATAATTTTCATTTATTCTTTAATATTTAACACGCACATATTTATTTTATCAACGAGCACCCATTTTTCTATATTTAAAATCCACTCATCATTTATGCACATATATATTTCTAAAATCAACTTATTATTTAGTTTTTAAGATTACTTTTTTTTTCTTTCTTTAAATAGTTTAAACGAAATGAGAGGGTAGCTTTAATTTTATACAACTTATTTCTTGAACTGTCATACTTTAACTTTTATTTATTTTTTAAAATTTTTAAGTTAATTTCTCTCCCCCTTCCAATTACTCCTTAATATGTAAAACTATGATTTAATTGATTTTTAACAAACTGTTTTTAAAAAAAACTTTTTAAACTTCTTTTATTAAACTTTTAACTTATATGAATAATTTCTTAAACTTTTATAGATCATTTTCTTTTAACGAACTGGATTTTGCTTTAAACTAATAATAATAGAAACTCTTTAAACTTTTATAAATTTATTTATCTTAAACAAAATGTTTTTTTCTGTTTATAATTAAAGGTGGACCACTTTCTTCTTGTTAAATTCTATGTCTTGTATTTACGATTTGATCGCTATTGAGAACATCTGATTGGCTGTTGGATAGTGATGAGCACGAGAAGTTTGCAGTCTCTCAATTTAATTCAGTTATTTATGGACAACTTATTGATTTTATTATTCATTATCAATTTTAAATTTTACATTATTTATGAAATTGTTTATTTCAATAATTTTAGACAAAAATTGTTATATGTACAGCTAAGATATTGGTACAATATATATAAAATATTTACAAGTCTTTACCTATACCCACATATTAAACCTTTTACATACTTATTTTATTATTATTAATAATAATAATCCTATAAACTAATATTGTTTTTAAACTTTTATTTTTAATTTTTATATTCTATATATTCTCATACATATATACATAGATATATACTTATCTTTTAGTACTAATAACCCTACAAAAACAAGGTTTTTGTCTCTCCCCCCCCCCCATCTCTATTCAAATTTTGTTTTATCTTCTTAATTAATATTCCTTCTTTTATTTTCCTATCTCTTCCTTTATTAGTATATCCTATCATTTTTATACTATCTTTCTCAAATATATGCCTTGTCAGGAAACTCTCAGGAAAATAAAGAAGTTTTATTAAAAAAAATTTTTTTGCATTAAAGTGTACATGATAGGAGTTATTATAAGGAATATATCTTTTAAAATAGCATAAAATTGCATAAACATTAGTATATAATTCAGAATACAAGAAAAAAAAGTTTTTATTTTTACTCTTAATCGATTGAAATTAAAAATTCCACCATCAAACCTTTATCATATCTTGATCTCTGTTTTATTAAGCCACTATAAAGGCATCCAAAAACCAACAATGTTGGAGCAAGTACACAACCTTCTTTAGCACCAGTTTTTATTTCAAATGCCTCTGTTTTTCAACTTGTAGTAATAACACTTCCTTTTATTACATTATATAAAAACCATATAATATGAATATATGTTGGTGGATAGCCAATTAATTTCAAACAATGCTATAGACCTGTTCTATTAACTGAATCAAATGCCTTGACTAAATCAATGAAAGCAATATATAAATTACTCCTTTGTTCCTGACATTTTTTTTACATTTTTCTGACAACAAAAATGATATCTATAGTGCTTCTTGATTCTCTAATACCACTTTGAGTCTCTAGTAATCATTCATTTATAACTGGAACCATTTTTAAAAGTACTTTTAATATAGTGGATAATAATAATATCAATCTTATCTATTCCCTTTAAAAACATCCTTATTATATCTACAAAAAAATAAAGCTCTTATAAATTTATAAATTAAAATTTAAATAAGGTTTTTTAAAATTGGAAATAATTAAATTTTTTTTTGGCACTTGTTACTTAGCCGGCCTTGGCTGCCTGTTGGTATTGTTGCCAGTCAAAACAGCTACTTATGGCTAAGAAAACAGTACTGTTTATCTAAGCCATTGCAGGATGGTTGATGGTGTTGCACAGAAATATTTTGACCTATTTTGTGCTTCACGACAATGTATACTATTTCGCACAATTCACTGTTCACTATGATCTTGTCTGATGGTGTGTGTTTTTCAAGTGGGGATAACTTTTGAAATTTCCATAGAATAGTAATTTAATTTCTAATTAAATCATGCAGTCTGACTGATTAAGAATTGCCCAAGTGGCACCAACCTTCCTAACACACTGTGTAAGGTGCATAACCTTAACAAGGGTATTTAAGAAGACAAATTTTCTGAGGTAAAACCATAAAGTCTCATTTCAATGTGAAATAATGTGGTATTAATAAAATGGCAGCCGAAAAAATTACTTTAGCACAGTTGTCATCAACTGAGGCAAATGCTGTGTTTCTACAACATTACCATATTATACTACAGTCAAAGTGATGTGAGTGCAGAGAAGGCATAATTTTGTATAGTTTTAAACAAATTTTCCAGTTTTGTTGTAAGTCTGTATCCTGCCAATGAAGATGTTCCATTTGCAATGACAGTTGGTTTGAAAACACAAGAATGTCATTGGTAACAGCCATATGACTCATGTTTTTATGAACCCATGAGCAGATGCCACTGACAGACATGTGTTCTGAACTGGGCATTGACCACAAAACAGTAGTCAAGTGGACCAATGGTCTTGGAGAACTCTGCCATGAGAATCTGTTATGTAGATCCTGCCGTCAAATTGGCATGCCTGATTTGGTAGTGGAGGTAGATGAGACTATGTACTGCCTCAGCAGTGGGTTTTGGTGGGCATGTGCCATGACATCGGAGAATGTTTCATCATGCTGTTACTTCATGCTGTGCTGCTACCCTGCTGGAAGCCCCAAAAGCTAACATTAGGCCAGGATCCACCATCTTCTCAGACTGTTGGAGCGGTTATAACACTGTGGAACTTATGGCTGCAGCTTTTCACCAACTTACAGTGAACTACCACTACATTTTGTGGATCCAACTGTTATCACACCCAGAATGTTGAGTGACCTTGGGACCTTTTGAAGTACCATAACTGTAGAGAGTGTGGAACTTGCAGGAAATTACTGGACAATTACCTGTCAGAGTTTGTGTGGAGACATCTGATAAGGACAAAGATCTGTTCGGATGCATCCTCTCTGAGATGGCTGTGCCAAGAATATTGGAGTCCGTGTAGACTACTAGACATTGTATTTCTGATTTTATGTTTTTATTTTGTTTTATGTTGACAGTTGGGGAAAAAAAAGCTAAAAGTTGTTTTAAATTCTTAAAATTTCTTTCCAAAACAAAAAGTTAAAGTTGTTTTGTTATGACAAAGTCCAAAAAAAAAAAAAAGTGAATTATTGAAAGTTATTTTCAAAAAAAAAAAAGTTAAAACTTTTTTTGTTATGACAAACTCCAAAAAAAAAAAAAAAGGAGTTAAAACTTGTTTTGATTTATTAATAAAAGTTTTTTCCCCCAAAAAAATTCAAAGTATTTTTTTCTTTTTAATATTCACATTTAAAACTTCAAAAGTTTTTAAAAGTTTTTAAAAATCGCAAAGTTATAAAAAAAAAATTCAAATTAAAATATAAAAAATAAAAAATTTATAAAAAAGTTACAAATTAAAAAAAAAAGATGCAAATTAAAAATAAAAAGTTGCAAATTAAAAAAAGACGCAAATTAAAAGTATAAAATTTGTAAGTAGAAATAAAAAAATAAGTCGCATCCCTGGAATGTTACATTGTATTGTTTTTGACTGGCAACAAGGCCATCAAGTGACCAATCCCAGCTAAGTATCAAGTACCAACATTTTATGCATATATTATTATTAAATATCTTATATATAAGTTGACTCTTAAAGCTGTTTATTGGTACTTTTGTAGATTAGTTTTGTTTTTTTTTTAAAAAAAGAAAAGTACATTATTAATTTACAATAGTGTTCACTTTCTTAAAATGACTCTCTCTCTCTCTCTCTCTCCAGATCCATGTGTAATTTATCATTATCATTACATAATAATTTTATTAGTTTGTTGGCATTCTTCAATCTTGATCGGTAGTTAAATACCAGAGCATCAAATCAACTTAATTCTGGGCATGAATAACACATCTGTGATGCAGCAAGGAGTAGGTTATAACTTAAAATTCAATATTGTCTTGAAAAATATTAATTTTTTCTGGGTACTATATGACTGGAAAATTGGATGCTGCTGCTGTGATGGCCTTTAGCTGGTCATGTTAAAAAATCTGTGAGCATAATTGTAACATTATCATTGCAATTGAGAATAAACAAAAATTATTCTTCCACATTGGTAGTTTGTTTACTTATTTTTATATAGTGACAAATAAGTTTTATGAAGTTAGGATATGTTATTAGAACCATGTAAAGAATGTTACTGATATCCTTTTACTTGGCAGATTTTTTCTATCTACAGTAAATACTAGATGAATGATTGTATCAACTCTAGCTTGACTGAATAAAATGAATACTGAATCCTCTTTGAAATTTGTTCAAATATTGTGTTTGTAATGCCCTTTGCAATGTTTCTATGTCATCATTCAACTGATGACCAAAAAACATGATTTCCAAACCTCAAAAACTACACCAAATGTTTAAAAAATATTCTTGATATTTTTATTTTGTTTCCAAATCCTTAATTACAATTTATATCATTAAGCATTTACTTTTATATTATAGCTTTGACAAAGACTGGAATTTTCTACAATTAATTTAGGCCATTTCATCTTTAAGTACATATATTTTTCAATTACATTATTTAACTATCTAACTATAAACTAAGATATATTCATGAAAACCAATCCTTCTATCCAATAAAATTAAAGATGGAATTTCATTTCCATGATTTTTATGAACAGTTACTACAAAATACAAATATGAAAATTGTTTCAATTTCCAGCCATGAATAATTCCTAATGTCATTTACATTACCCTCTTTTGATTTTTTTTTTTTTGTAGAGTCAAAATGCTCCAAACAATAAAATAAACAAGCAACAAATTATTCATTACTGTATATTTGTTCTTAACACATATATATTTCGGGTCACACATCTTTACTTACCATAAATAAATATTTATTTTGTCTACAATTGATGCAACAGTTTATGACTATAATACCTTAACATTGAAACTTTTAAATTATTTTCCTAATTTAAATCGTTATATACTTTTACACTTGCATTGGTATTACGATTGATTCATTATCACCACAATGTATATATATAACTTTGTTGACCTTTTTGGTTTATAGGCTGAAGCTGAGGAAACTAAAAATTTAGAAGATTATGATCCTGAGGAAATTTTTAAAGAATTGGTAAGAATAAATATGTGCACATATATATTTATTGTATGTATTTGTGTTTATAAACAATTTTTGAAAGAGAAATTATGTATATGGTTATCAGTTATTTGATTAGAAGTACAATTTATTTATAATATGTAGAAAAAAATATTGGTCTGATATATTTTCATTGCATATTTAAAGCCAATCATTTTTTTTCCTATCAAAGTTTATAACAGTAATCCTGGAAAAATTCTATTATAAATAGATTGTGTTTCACTGTGACCACAATACATTTTCATCAAAGATTTTTTTATTTGTAAGGATGAGTGTATTATTTGAATCTTCATTAATGTTATTTTTATTTTCAGATTATATTATGATATAAAATGGATTATTTTTAGATGAAGTTAAAAATTTCTGTGCACAATACATTTGCTTAGTAACCTTTTTATCCATGATAGATAATATTTTTCTCTGAGACTTTTTTGTTCTACAATAAACTTATTTACTTCATCTATTTTTAATTAACGTCTTCTTATCTCTAATTATCAAATTATTTTGAAACCAATAATACATTCTCTTTTACTATTCCATTTTAGTAAAAGCTAATTTAATAGTTTCCAATAATTACAATATTCTATCTTAATCCCAAAAATTATTCGCTTTTATGCTCCCTATTCTTGTCATAGAAATCTAAATTTAAAAAAAACCAACAACTCTGTATTTTTTTGCCCCTTTCATAGTTTCACCTTTATATTTTTTCCATTTTCCATCAATTTATCCTGTTCTTCTTTTAATATTAAATATTCAATACTTGGTTCACTATTTCCATACAAACCAAATCTTCAAATTCTTATTCCATTTTTGTTTTTTTTCCTTGAGGTCTAAAGTTCCTGTCTTTGCTTCAAATAATAACAAATTATCTCAAATATTTTCATTTATTCTTTTATATGTTATTTATATTTATATATTTTTTTTAAAAATTCAATTTATATAACTCTACTCCCTTTTCATTAGCCAACTTATACCCCCCCTCCCCCATGATAATTGTAATATATTCTCTGCACATATATCCAATTTTTGTCATAATTTCAAAAAAATATATTTTTTATTTATTAATTTTACACTTATGAACTCTATGTGTTTTTGTTTATTGTATTTTTTATATTACCCATTTAAACGATGTCTTAACTATTCTATTTTCATTCACATATTCCATACTAAAAAAAATTCTTTATTAACAAAAAAAAAACACCTATCCCTTTTTTTTTTTTTTTAACGAATAGCTTCATTTACAGGTTAGAAGTTTTCTTTCTGCACTTTATATTATATAAGTGTGGCAAAATACTGCAATCTCCTGGTTCTGCATTATTATGTTTTGGAGAGATTTTAATGTCAATCTGCTATTCTACAAGATCTCTTTCATAACTTCTGCCACTATATTCTTTTGAAAATTTTATTATTGGAAATAGTAATGATTATTCATTATTTTTTTTATTCTTGATTACTACAAAGTATTACTTACCACTTAGTTTATTATTAGTTTCTGATTAATGATAAATGTATCTTTCTTTGCAACTTTCAGAATGATGTGTTTAACATATCACCAGATAATCAGATGAAAATTTCTAATCTCAGTTTCATTAATCATATAATCTTTAACTTTTTTGTAGCAGTTTACTGTTACAATTTCATTTATCAAATGTTTTTCTGTTTTATTTGGATCTATTTTAACAAACTCCTAATAATATGGATTTCAATTTTGTGCATCAACAATTATTTAAAATTTACATCTAGACTAGTGGTTTCAATCTTTGTAGAATTGCAGAATACATTTCACCTAATCTTTTTTATGTGGAACACTAACATACAAAAATTCAAAATTACAAGGATATTATTACATCTTGACTGTTAGAAAATAACAAACAGACAGTATAAATGCAGATCATTTGAACAATGATATATGCCCGTCACACATAAACTAACCACACCACACACAGGAAGCCACAGCATGTAGATACAAATAGTCACAATAAAAATGCATAGCTATAATAGCACAGAACTATCTATTATTATTTCTATTTTTTTTTCTCACAGAACACAAGTGGATCCACAAAACACCAGTGTTCCATGGAATATGCTTTGAGAATCACCAATCTAGATAACAATTTACCTCTGAAACTTCACATTTCAAAGTTTAAAAAAATAGATTTAATAGCCTCTTGATATTTTCTATTATTATAATATACCTTAATCTGTCACAAACTCATCTGAAAATATTACTACATAATAGGATATATATGACAAGAATTTTTTGCTCATACATCAGAAGTATTTTGAAATGAAAATATTAAATTATGGACATTAATTAAATTTGTAACTATGTATTACTTTACTACTATTATCCACATCTTTGACTTAAAAAAATCATAAAAATATGAATGCAATTATTAAATAAATAATAATTAACTATATTATTCTTGAATTGTAAATTTTTTCCTTGTTTTTAATTGTCTGTTTACGTAAAACTAAATGTAAAAAAATATTAATCAAAATTTTTCTCAAACTAAAATAATTTTATATATATATTTTTTTAGTGTTATGCCAGAAAATTTTTATAATTAATTCCCTTAATTAAAACATTTATTTTACATTTGATATTGGATAATTTTTTTTTCCCAAAAATTTTTCATTGTCATTATCTTTCTTTGATCTGTGATTAAGTTTACTATGGATTTTTGTTTATTGTTTATAGAACTTGACCTATCATAACCAGTTTTATGATTACCTAAGGATACCAAAATGAATTTGATAGTAATTATTCTTTGCTCTAATTTATCACTTTCTCTAATATACTTAATATTTTATACTATAAAGTGATAAGATTTCACATATGAAGTAATTCAGGAAAGGATTAGGAATTGCATATATAACAATAATTTGACAATGATATATGTAATACTAATGGTATTTATAAAAGAGCACAAACCTTTGTATTCTTATCTCCATCTTGTCAATATAGACGTATACAAACTATTATCATATTTAAGTTTTTTCAATAACAATAGTAAACTATATAATTACAATTTATCTACTACTTTGAACACTTTTTATCAAAAACCTTTTACTGACCTATATTCTTGCACAATCTTACATTTTGACTGTCCTGCAATATTCTTCAGAGCCACTTTTATTTTAAATAAAATGGCTCTGAAGAAGATTGCAGGACAGTTGAAACACAAGATTGTGAACAAATATAAGTCAATAAAAGGTTTTTGATAAAAAGTATTCAAAGTAGTGGATACATTGTATTTATATAAGATATTACAGCAAAATAAAGGAAGTGGTGAATTTGGTAATATTTCTGAAGAAAAATATATAGTTATTTAATGATGCCATAAACTTATTAGATGATATTCCTGGTTTCACATATTGCAACATTATGTAAAATATAGTAACAAACAGTCTAGAAAAACATCTGATTGTTTGAAAATTTTTAAGTCTATCATAGATGAATGTTCAGGTTATACTACATTATTGCTTATAATACATTCTTCTTTATTTTAATATTATTGAATTTTTTTTTGCTAAGTTTCTTTCATGTATTTTTATATTTAATCATGCATACTTTTTAGGTTTATTAATGTAGCTATTTATATGTACATATAAATATAGAAGGGCAATTAAACTTTTATTTAACTAGAGAATACCAATCTCTTTAACACTAGTTCTATGGTTTATATTTTAAGTATAATAATAAAACTTAATTAATTATTTTAGTTTTTTTTATAAATGCAAAGGCACTCTAATCATTAATTGAAATATTGACAACATAAGTGACCTATTACAACAAATTCTGTTTACATTTTTTAAAATAATGTAGTTTAATTATTTAATTTTGCAACATGAAAATTATGTATTGTATTTATTAAGATTTAACATTTAAACTTTTGTTTTAGTGTACTAGTAATGGAATGGATTACCGAAAAATTGAATCTTTAAAATATAGTTTAACATCATTAGAAATGTTTTTCTGTGGCTACCCTTATCTTATCGGTTTAGATCATTTTCCTTATTTAACATCTTTAAAAGTTATCGGTCAAGTCATTAATGATATGTCAGGGCTAGCTATATTAGCAAGATTGAAAGAACTATGGATTTGTGATTGCCGTATTCAAGTAAGTAATAAGAGAAAATAACACAAAAATATTATTAATTTAGTGACTTTTTTTAAAAAACGAAATGTTTTAATACACATTAAAATGTGAGTGAGTCACTTTGATTAGTGGATCTTTTAGCTTCCTGATCAAAAATAATCATTGCTAATGATGATACTTAAGGTGAATCATCTTAATGTTAAAAAATATTAGTCTAGTATTTTGTATATATGCATTCCATATCACGACTATTCTGATATAAATTTGGCTGGTGAACTCTAAATTTTTTTCAGGTCACACATAGATTTAATTGTTGTTTTTTTCAGGTAGATGAATTATAACTAGCTAGATATCTTGTTAGTATTAAATGGAAAGTAAAAGTCCTAAGTTAATCTGATTGGTGAGAAAACTCTAGAACAAAAAATACTACCATAGTATGATGCAGTCTAAATAAAATAAATTAATTTACTAGTTTTTATAAGTTTTAAGCATATATAAATTGAATGCGCACATATATATTTTTAAATGAATGGTTGTCTTTACTATTTTATTGTAAAACTGTTGCAAGCAATCTGTTTTATTATCTTTGATTAAGTGTGTTCTATTTTGCATATTTTTCTACAATATCAATTTTAAGTGTGTGTTTTTCCGTTTGTACATAAAAAATTTCAACTGTGCTTTTCAAACAAAAAGAATAACATAGATGCATATATTATAAATACACATTGATCAATAAAATCTGCTCAGAAGACATCTTTAAATACTTTCTAAAAATTGTTATTCTCTTAGGTTATACTATGAGAGACTTTTAAATTTTATTTTTGAGTGTAATACCTGCTATCTGACCAATAGTAGTCGTGGATTTATTTCATTTAATTAGAAAAGAAGCCAATAAAATTGTTTACAGTTTTTTGGATTGGTGTTAAACCACTGAACATCATATGATCACCATCTCTTATGATAGCACATAACTGTTATTAAACAGGCAAAACTCTCCATATAGTAGTGCCATTTTGTGCCAACCAGAGTAATCAATGAATGAGTAGGCACTACATGGGGATTTTATGCATTAGCATTCTCCTTCTGGCATCCATTGATTACTCAAAGTGGTATTACAGTATGGAGAGTTTTGCCTGTTTAATAACAGTTATGTGCTAGCATAAGAGATGGTGATCATGTGATGTTTAGTGGTTTAACACCAATCCTGCCTAATAGGATAGTGATGGCTATGGCTGTTAAAGAACCAAAGACACCAATATGTATGGGTGCTAAACTGAGTTCAGACCCGTATGACTATGTAAGCTATTGAGCTTAGATTGAAAATATTGTGTTTTCAATTTCATTCTCATAATTTTGTAGTTAAGTAGAGATAAAAGATGGCTGCTGGAGGGTTGCCTTAGATCCTAAGATCTAGATATAGTGCTCTCAGATCCAAGACTCCTCACTGACGAAGGCCACAAGCCAGAAACTAATTTGGGGATATTGGATGAGTAGGCACTAGATGGGGATTTTATGCACAAACCTTCTGGCATCCATTGATTACTCTGGTTGGCACAAAGTGGCACTACTTTATGAAGAGTTTTGCTTGTTTAATCCATGAATATTATTAAACAATATTATTTACTTCTGATGACATATCTTGGGTACATATTATAATGGTAACCAGCTTTTTGACAATTGGTAATAATCAAATTAACAATAAAATGAAAAATACAATATTTGCAAATTAATTGTAGTCTAGGGAAATTTAAAGATAACTAATGGGTGACCATGTACATACAAGCAACAATCAAATTGAACCAACATAAAAACAAATTTTCACGCAGATTGAATTAGATTTCCTGATCATTACCCCCCCCCGCAGCCTATTACTTTATTACCTTAACAAATAAATAATCAGCTTATATTTCGAATGAAAAATGACAACCCAAAATTATTAACCATGACAATAACTTTAATTAGCAAATAGAATTATATAATAATAATAATAATAATAATAATAATAATAATAATAATAATAATAATAATAATAATAATAATAATAATAATAATAATAATAATAATAATAATAATAATAATAATAATAATAATAATAATAATAATAATAATAATAATAATAATAATAATAATAATAATAATAATAATAATAATAATAATAATAATAATAATAATAATAATAATAATAATAATAATAATAATAATAATAATAATAATAATAATAATAATAATAATAATAATAATAATAATAATAATAATAATAATAATAATAATAATAATAATAATAATAATAATAATAATAATAATAATAATAATAATAATAATAATAATAATAATAATAATAATAATAATAATAATAATAATAATAATAATAATAATAATAATAATAATAATAATAATAATAATAATAATAATAATAATAATAATAATAATAATAATAATAATAATAATAATAATAATAATAATAATAATAATAATAATAATAATAATAATAATAATAATAATAATAATAATAATAATAATAATAATAATAATAATAATAATAATAATAATAATAATAATAATAATAATAATAATAATAATAATAATAATAATAATAATAATAATAATAATAATAATAATAATAATAATAATAATAATAATAATAATATTTACATATGTACACTTTAAAAATTATATGACAAGCATGTGTGAGAGGGCAAAACCTATTGAGAATAGCTATAGAAAGTTCAGTTAATTACCTTAATGTCTTTGTGAGCTCACATATGTTTTTGCTTCATAAATGTGAAAATATGGCTATTAATCATTAAATTTTAATGTGTGCTAGCAATATTACATTTTAACTTCTGTTGGTTCCTTCCACGGCAGTTTTTCCTTTAAGAGTCTCTGAGCATTTAAAATAGGTAGACTCACAGATTAATTATAGAAGTACATTTTTATGGAATAATCACTTTAAATAGCTATATTTTTTTGTAGCAAGAAAATGTCAAATATTTCTTCAGCATTGAATAATGATAAACAGATCGGCAAGAATCAAAGCTAATATTAAAGCATTTCTTTATTTACAGTACCATATTCAGCTACAATGCTAGAAAGATCATGGAAAACATTCTGGAGGGTTCTCTACTCCCTAAAATGCACATTCACTCAAATAATTCTTACAAATTGTATTGACATCTATATAGAAAAAGACATGATGAAGAAGTAACAATCATTCTCTCTCTTTTTGGGAAATGCAGATAATATTAGTGTTTTTATCTCCCCCCAGTCATTTGCGACTAGTTTCTATAGCAACATTTTTTTTATTAAAATTACAATATATTTTATTAGCACAGACTTTCACATGACCCATCACTCTCCACACTATCTCATAACACTGCTACACTTGAATACATATATGTTGAAAAGATAAATAATCACCAATATAGGTATTTCATGCTAAACCAGCAATCATCAGTTGATCCAGATTACCATCACTACACATATATGCTGTAAGTGCTCAGATATATATTAAGATAGCCAATCCTCATACTTTAATGGACAGGCTTCAAACTATTCCACACTCCAACTCTTCAACTGTCTATCCAATTGAAAATCTGATGATGGAATGCTTAAAGGTTACCCTGAGGCTGAGATTCTTGTCACACAAATGTTGACCTAAGGTCAATCTGACCCCTCATGCACAGGACATAATCCATTTAATACAAAGAATGGGCAGACATCTCTACTATGTAATAACTGAAACACACAGGCTTATTATATACCTGTGTCTATATATGTAATATATAGGATATATGAGCACAGACTTTCACATGACTCACCACTCTCCACACTATCTCATAACACTGATACACTTGAACACATATATTTTGAAAAGATAAATAATCACCAATATACGTATTTCATGCTAAACCAGCAATCATCAGTTGGTCCAAATTACCATCTCTACACATATATGCTATAAGTGCTCAGATATATATTAAGATAGCCAATCTTCATACTTTAATGGATAGGCTTAAAACTATTCCACACTCCAACTCTTCAACCATCCATCCAATTGAAAATCTGATAATGGAATGCTCAAAGGCCACCTTGAGGCTGAGATTCTTGTCACACCCATGTTGACCTAAGGTCAATCTGACCCCTCATGCACAGGATATAATCCATTTAATACAAAGGATGGGCAGACATCTCTACTATGTATTATCAGATTTTCAATTGGATGGATGGTTGAAGAGTTGTAATGTGGAATAGTTTGAAGGCTGTCCATTAAAGTATGAGGATTGCCTATCTTAATATATATCTGAGCACTTATAGCATATATGTGTAGAGATGGTAATCTGGACCAACTGATGATTTCTGGTTTAGCATGAAATATGCATATTAATGATTATTTATCTTTTCAACATATATGTGTTCAAGTGTATCAGTGTTATGAGATAGTGAGTGTGGAGAGTGGTGAGTCGTGTGAAAGTCTGTGCTCATATACCCTATATATTACATATATAGACACAGGTATATAATAAGCTTGTGTGTTTCAGCTAATATATTGAAACGTTTTTCGTTTTGCTAAGCCTTTACACGCTAATATAAACTGCGCGTGAGTTGATCAAGCTATGTCAAAAAAGAAGAAAGTTGTATTTCTATTCTAAAAACACAGCTATTTTTCCTGATCAACTTCAGCCTATTAATTGTTACGAATTGTGCTATTGACAAAATCAACTTTTAATTTTATTTACTATGGGCGCCAGAATTCCTAAGAATCCGCTGAAATATGTCGCCAGCACCTCTCGCAAGTTGTAAAACAAAAAAAAAATAAAAAGATTTTTATTATTATTTTTTTTTAAGGGGCGGTAATTCTACCGTAATGAGAATTAATGATTTTTACGATTATTAGTCCTGGGCATATTGAAACATATTGGCAAAGGTAACTTACGTTTAAATCTTATTACACTAAAAATAAATTTAATAATAAAAAATAATAACTATTATTAATAACGCACAAATGAGAATTGATATTAGAAATATTTTTAATTTTGACAAACTAAAATACTTCATGTTAAGTAGCTAATTAATACCTTGGAGAGAACACATTTAATTCAGGTGGGAAATATCCAGAAAATATAAATATCAGTTAAAATAAACAAAAAGTTCTTGGTTAAATAAGAGTCTCTCATATAGAAAAATTAAAGTCACTATCGGGATTCTTTTATACGTATATTTTTACGAGTAGTTTTAAATAGTTAACTTTGTCACAATCAGGATAATTATTCTTACCGGTAAGTTTCATGAATTCAGTAGTAGATAACTATGCATAGTTTTTTGGTTATAATGAGCTTGGCCTTTTGGTTATTGCTTGATCTTGTGGTCCATTTCCCCAGTCGGTCACGAAGGCTTTTCCTGGTGTACATCATTAGGTCCGATGTCTTCAGAAGCTCCGGTTCACTGCGACATGCCGAATTCCTTCAGCGAAGAGCGATCTTGGATATATTAATGTTATCCAAGACCAACTAGAGAAACAAAACGAACAAGATGTTCCTTCAACCAGATCCCTCCTTTTTATATCCAGTTTTCAGGACTTCTGTGCATGCTAGTACCATGCCTTTTTAATCTTATCCAGTCTTTATAAATTTTATGTAATAAAGTCTTTATTTTCTTCAAGTTTTCGGCCATCTTTAATTAATTTGAGTATTTCTACTTTCAGCTTATCTTTTTTTACTTGCTTTTGGGATTCTTTTGTTCTCTCCAATTACTGTTATTACTAATCACATAAAAAAAAAATAAAAAGAATAATTCAACCCTCATTGTACGTTTTTTTTTTAAAAAAAAAATTACTCAACAAAATTTTAAATCCACTTTTATCTTTTAGTTTTTTTTTTACCCAATGCCAATATATTTGTAACGTATATAAATAAACGTTACAATACCACCAGTGCCAAAAGATGAGAATAAAATAGGGGTTTACACTAATTTTATTCTTAAGTTTTTAAATTCATATTCGTATTTTTTTTTTCTGTAGTAGCGTGCTGATATATTGTGTAGACTCATTCACAAGCGACGTTCGGCTTTAACGCCCACTTTTAGGTCTAACACGGCAGGAATGGAAAATATTTCAACATTCATCTGTGTCCTATCCGCTTTAGTGTAATATTAACGATAAGAAGCCCAAGTTATAAGCACAAACGAGCATTGGTCATCGTTCTGAGTCTTACAGGCTCGTGGCAACTTGGTCCAACTTGATCCGCCTTCCCCTTTATTGGGATCTCTGCTAGAAATAGTCTGACGAGCATTTAAAGACAGTCTTATGTTCATATACTGCGGATAAGGACTCGGGGCTATGTTATTCCCCTCTTCAGTAACCGCCTACCTGGTCAAATACTTGTGACTTATGTCTACATCAGCCACGATCGTGTTTTTAGACATATATATAAAAAAAATATACATATATATTTTTTCTTTCTGGAAGTCATATTAAAAAAATATCTTCTTTCATATTTTAATAATCAGGGTTTAATTAGTTAGTTTTTTTTTTATAATTTTTTTCTTTTTTCAAAAAAATCATAATTTATTTTCTGGCTGTGAGTTTCTTTGAGTCATCATTGTAATGTTCTTTATCATTACAACTCATCTCAGGTTGTAGTTGTTAAATCGAAGCCCCACGTTGGGCGCCATTGAAACGTTTTTCATTTTGCTAAGCCTTTACACGCTAATATAAACTGCGCGTGAGTTGATCAAGCTTTGTCAAAAAAGAAGAAAGTTGAATTTCTATTCTAAAAACACAGCTATTTTTCCTGATCAACTTCAGCCTATTAGTTGTTACGAATTGTGCTATTGACAAAATCAACTTTTAATTGTATTTACTATGGGCGCCAGAATTCCTAAGAATCCGCTGAAATATGTCACCAGCACCTCTCGCAAGTTGTAAAACAAAAAAAAATAAAAAGATTTTTATTATATTTTTTTTTAAGGGGCGGTAATTCTACCGTAATGAGAATTAATGATTTTTACGATTATTAGTCCTGGGCGTATTGAAACATATTGGCAAAGGTAACTTACGTTTAAATCTTATTACACTAAAAATAAATTTAATAATAAAAAATAATAACTATTATTAATAACGCACAAATGAGAATTGATATTAGAAATATTTTTAATTTTGACAAACTAAAATACTTCATGTTAAGTAGCTAATTAATACCTTGGAGAGAACACATTTAATTCAGGTGGGAAATATCCAGAAAATATAAATATCAGTTAAAATAAACAAAAAGTTCTTGGTTAAATAAGAGTCTCTCATATAGAAAAATTAAAGTCACTATCGGGATTCTTTTATACGTATATTTTTACGAGTAGTTTTAAATAGTTAACTTTGTCACAATCAGGATAATTATTCTTACCGGTAAGTTTCATGAATTCAGTAGTAGATAACTATGCATAGTTTTTTGATTATAATGAGCTTGGCCTTTTGGTTATTGCTTGATCTTGTGGTCCATTTCCCCAGTCGGTCACGAAGGCTTTTCCTGGTGTACATCATTAGGTCCAATGTCTTCAGAAGTTCCGGTTCACTGCGACATGCCGAATTCCTTCAGCGAAGAGCGATCTTGGATATATTAATGTTATCCAAGACCAACTAGAGAAACAAAATGAACAAGACGTTCCTTCAACCGGATCCCTCCTTTTTATATCCAGTTTTCAGGACTTCTGCGCATGCTAGTACCATGCCTTTTTAATCTTATCCAGTCTTTATAAATTTTATGTAATAAAGTCTTTATTTTCTTCAAGTTTTCGGCCATCTTTAATTAATTTGAGTATTTCTACTTTCAGCTTATCTTTTGTTACTTGCTTTTGGGATTCTTTTGTTCTCTCCAATTACTGTTATTACTAATCACATAAAAAAATTAAGAAGAATAATTCAACCCTCATTGTATGTTTTTTTTTAAAAAAAAAAATTACTCAACAAAATTTTAAATCCACTTTTATCTTTTAGTTTTTTTTTTTACCCAATGCCAATATATTTGTAACGTATATAAATAAACGTTACAATATTTTATTTTACACTTATTGTTATCATTTTCAAACATTTTACAATTTATTTTATATACATGACTTAATATTTTGTAATAAATATAATAAAGAAAAAATATTTACACAAAAGTAATGCCTGTAAACTCAGACATGAGGATTATATTCCTCGCATTTATCTAAAAAAATGTTTTAAAATTTTACAATAATGCCACGGCTCAGCCATATTTTTTCGGAAACAGACCTACAAGCTGGTATGAATATAACAAATAACATCATCCTTACAAATCCAGTACATTGGTATTCATATATAAAAAAATATTTTATTAATTCAATTAAAATTATTTATTGATGGACGAAGAAATCTCTCACTGACAGTGAGTGTATCATGTAATACAGATACCAAGAGAGTTAGCTCAAGCACAAATATAATATCAACCAAGCTATATCATGAACAATACATTTGAATAAATCCTTCCTCTATTTTGAGACTTAGAGGCTGATAAATATAAAAATATACCTTGCTCATTTTTGAGACTTAGAGACTGACAAATATAAAAATATATTTGGGAACTATACTGAGATAAGAACAAATATTAATACAACATGGCAATCTAAAAATAATGAAACATTCTCCATTCATCATCAATACAGAAAGCAACATGATCAACCATTGATAAACTCATAAAATTAACTTTGGTTTCAATCTATATAGTGTTTTCATTTACATGCTTAATCAGCAATGCAAAGAATAGAGTGATCATTTAATTCTGAACAACCCTGATATTTTTTTTAACAATTGTTTTAGCATTTGAACAGTATCATTTATTTTTTTAAAATTAATCATTTTTTCTAATGCTCAGTATGATTGACTTTTGTAATGTATACTATATTAATTATTAGTCCATTCTCATCTATCAACTATCCATTACATTTCCCCTCTCTCTAAATATTTTTAATCAATATACAAGCCCTCACTCATAATGATCTGTAATATCTTTTATTTATCATATAGTAACTCTGATTCATTTTTAGAAAGAAAAAAAAAGAATATTTCATTTTGTGCTTTCTAACTCTATATTTTACTCTCATCCTCACGTAATGAATTGATCTTAATTTCTTATTGGTCTCATTTATCTAGCTTAATTATTTCCCTTAGCTCTGAATTTCTGTTTTCTACTTTTGTAGACTTTAATTTGGGTGGTTTCTTAATACTTTTATTATACACCCTACCAAACAAAATACTTTTAAAGAGTTTATTAAAATGATCTTTCTGATCATCCATTTCTTTAATATTTAAATAACTTGATTCATTTTTTAAATCATACATTTCTTCACTTTTAATTTTTATAGTGTGGCAATTCAGATATACAGTCATCTATAATGCAAGTATTACCTCTAAAGCTTCTGTGTTAATTCTAAACTTATTTAGACTATCAGTATTACAAACATTTTAAACTAATGCAGTCAGGTATTTATTACTAGCTTTATCTGCTTCATCTAATTTAGATATATCTATCTATCTATGGTGATTCTAAAATTATATCACAACTAGCTTCATCTATTTGTTCAGCTACCACAATGTTTTCCTTATTATTATTGTAATTTCCTCTATCAGCTAGATTATCTTTTACTTCTGTAAACATTTTTTATTTGTGCTCTCAGTTCTTCATTCTATTTTTCATTTGGTGTCTAAATTCTGTGAACATGTTTTTCATGTTCATTTCAGTTTTTTTATTTTGTTTAAACATGCTTACCATGTTCTCTTTAATTCTCCTATTTTGTATTTTAAGATCCTCATTGTGTTTTTCAACTTTTTTATTCGATTTTGTGTTCATAAATTCATTAACATGAGTCTCAGTTTTATTTTCCTGAGCTTCCATTTTTGCTTTAGCTTGGGTAATCATATATGTAAATTTACAACAAATTTAACTACTCACTTTTCTATAAAAAAAATTTTAAAAAATGCATATAAAAACTAATATTTTATTTATTTATTTATTTACTAATTAGGATGTGCACCCCTTTTTCCAGAATACAACCTTTCTAAAACTGCAAGGTAGTTTAATTTTAATGCCTTAGTTTATTTATTTCCATATAACTATTATCTCTACCAATCCACTTCTATCACTGTCATTGTCTAAGCCACTTATGAGTTTATTAATTGATTTTTATTTATAACAAAATAAATGATTATTTTTCTCATTCGACCAAGTATTTATATTCCATATTTTAATGACTAATTTATATTTTTCCAAATACTAATTAAAAAAAAAAATTGTAAAACTAAACTCAATTCCTGTTTACTTTAATCAAGATAATCCCAGACTCAGGCCCTCAAATATAACCATAACCATCCTTTTGACAATTGGTAATAATCTAGTTAACAATAAAATGAAAAATATAATATTTGCATATTAAATTTTAATCTAAGGGAATTTAAAGATAACTTAATGGGCAATCATGCACATAGTGGAGTGACTACATACAACTTATTTTAATTGGCAAATCTATAATAGTTATAGGCAATGATCAAATTGAATCAACATAAAAATAATTTTCATACAGATTCAATTATATTTCCTGATCGTTACCCCCTTCCATCTAACAAATAAATAATCAACTTGTATTTCGAATAAGAAATGTCAACAGAAAATTATTAACCATGACAAGAACTTTAATTAATAAACAGAATTATATAATAAAAATGTATTTACATATGTACACTTTAAAAATTATATGACAAGCATGCATGAGAGGGGGGAAAATTTGTAGCTTACAATAACTCATTGGGAATAGCTATGGCTATTAATCATTAAATTTTAATTACTGCTAGCAGTATTACATTTTAGGTTCTGTTGGTTCCTTCCATGGCAGTTTTTCCTATAAGAGTCTCCATTGCAAGTTTCCTCTGAGCATTTAAAATAGGTAGATTTGCAGATTAATTATAGAACCGGAAAAAAAAACGCGAAGAGTCTGTACCGATCAAAATCATGTATTCATTCAAAAAGACCAATAATCCAAGCAAAAGTACCTTGAATCCAACCATGCCAAGATACAGATGTCAGGGCAAGGGTGAATCCTAACATATTTGCCTGAACTATTGCCTCTCTGACTAATGGATAACATTTGTGATGACACTAGCAGTTGTTGGTTTTATTCCGTCCCAGCTGGAGGTCATGGTTCACAAAGAGACTCAAAATAATAACGGGTTTATATAAGAAATTAATGATTTAGTGAATTGCAGAATGGTACAGATGTGATTGGATATCGATTACTAATGGTTTGAACCGTAATAATTGTAATTTTTTCTGGCAACATTACAAAGAAGTGAATTTAAATCAAAGAAATATTATAAATAAATAGAGTAATTAACCTTAGAGATTTGGAGTGATGACAAACTAAACTAATTTAAAATAATAATATGATAGGAATTTATTGAGGAATTGGTTATTGTTATACAAAATAATTCGAGTTATGTTTATACAACTAGGTTATTATATTTCCTGAATTCGTTTTGGTGCGGCTTTGATAACAATGTAAAAATTTGTTAATTGGTCTGCCAAGAACCAATCAGCAATACAATATTATTAGCCCTCTTTAAAAGATTACAAATAAATCTATTTTATATATATAAATATAGATAGATAGATAACAAGATATGAAAGATGTGCATTTATAACACTATTACATTTAAATCAGTTGTCTCTACTGAGTGTGGAAAGCAAGATAGTTCATTTTAAATAAATTAGATAATCATATTTAACTAATTAATGGGGTTGGTTTGTGAAGGCTGTGCCATCATGGCAGAGAGCATTTCAGGTTTACAAAAGAATAAATGAGGTCTGTTACGAACCTCTGGGTAGCTTTGCTAAAGGAAATTCCTAGTAAATACAACTAGATGATGAGAAATGCTGGCCCTCCAGCCAAAACATGTCTCTAAATAATCATAATAATAGATTTGATGTGCTGGACTTCCCATACACATCTTAATGGCAATGCCTGGAAAAGAATCCCTAGTAGGAAAATACATCTACTATTAAGGGAGAGTCAAGGATTGGACTGGTCATATTTAAACTTCCAAAGGTCCTGAGAGGTATGTAGCAAAGCAAGAATAACAATAATAAAGAAATGGTTGTAACTATAAATACATAATGCCTCAGACATATATAGATAGATAGTGTATCACTAATGAAAATAATAACTTAAATCCTGATTAAAGTAATCGGCTCCCTGACATAATAGAAAGTCCCCAGAAACCTTAGGCCATTAATGAATGAATCATAAAACATAATATAAAAGGGAAGGCAAGAATTAAAATTTAAAATATAAATTGTTTTCCACACTTTCCAAATATTTCATTTATTAGTAAGTTATTAAATAGTTCATCATTGAAGATTACAAAATAAATCAGTCTTTTAATTAACATAAACAAACTGGGCATTAAATATCAAACTCACTTCTGGTGAAGTTTGACAATATGCAGCCTAATAAATTATACACGCAATTTTACTATTTTTCTGACAAATAAAATATATATGTATGAAACATATATTGACAAAATGCTATGATAAATGTGCTTTCAATGATTTTCTTTCAAGACATTTGTTTTACAGAAATCATGATAGATTTTACTTAACTGATTTAATAAAATTCATTATCCTTTCAGAAATAATTACGAGTGCACTTTTAAGTTGGAGATAATAATAACACATCTAATTTTTAAAATAATTTCTATCATTTAAAACAAATTTATAATATAAAAGGTACAAAATTAAATGATCTTTTCTATTAACTAACTTAAGAGAAATAAGTCTCCTGTAATGATTTTTAAATGGAGAAAATAAGAGGGAGGGTTTAAAGTTAGTTTCTCATTTAGTTTTATACTTGGCAATTTCAGTAAGTCAATATTCTAAATAAACCAACAAAAATTAATTTAATTTGCCACATCAAAATAATGTGAGATTTTTAGAAGAATTGATATTTTAAATTTAAGAGAAAAATTAAAAGATGCATTTTAAAAATAAGTTGTATAAACATGACAGATATATAAAATATAAATTAATATTGATTTAGAAAACAGGTAAAATAGAATCAGTGGCTTGCAGAAAATTGGACGTTACCTCAGAATCAATTGGTAGACATTCCATGGCTTGAAACAGGCAGTTATACAGTCAGATCATTTAGCAGGCTTCCTTGACACAGTACAGTCTCTGGCTAGATGTTGAGAGCACTGGAAAGGCACTGATGAGCTGGTGGGAAAGAGCTCCAGAAAGCAATGGACAATCTTCTCATCCTGTTATTTCTTTAGTCACAGTGTACTGTAAATCTAAAACTACTCTCTTCTGTGAACTGTTCTTCATAAAATAATTATTCCTTCTTATCAAAAATTTCCATTACTTATGTCATCTGGCTTTATCTATAGGATTCAATCTACAGTGACAACTGCCAATTGTAATTGCTCTAAGTGGTTCTCTGAGGTTGGTGTCTGCTTGGGAGGGAAATCTATAATCCTGCATTCAACATGCCCAAGGGTTCATTTGCTAATTAAAAGAAAACAGCAACAAGCATGATTAAGTTTATCAGTCATTGTATTAACAAAGCCTATTTAATTAAGGTTTAGATTAACAAAAATGTAAATTTTATTCAGAAAAATTTTAGGAATTTGGTACAATGACTTTCAAATTTAATATTTGATATAAAACTTAAGTAGAAATTTACAAAATATTTCTTACAAATATTAGATTGTTTACATAATTGATCCTTTAATGTACATTTATCAAAAGATAAATATAAAATGTTACCAACTGATTAATTGAAGAAAAATGAACTTTAATAAAAGAATTTAAAATATTTGTAACATTTTATAGATATCTAGGATTCAATTCATTTTAATAAAATAAACACAATATACATTTTTACAAATATAAAATAAATAAACTATTATAAAAAGGTTAGTTTTAATTATAAAATAAAATTAATGAAATATAAAAGATTATAATATTGATTATAAATATACTACCACCTACTATGAGATGGGTGTCAGTTAGTATAAAAGGTTAGGTTCAAAACCATACTAGTGCTGATGACTGGCACTAGGTGAAGTAGAAATATGTACTATATTTCCAGTTTCATATCCCTCAACTTGGGGGAAAAACAAACAAAAAAACATTTTACTTAGGTGTCCAGTGACAATAGAGGCTGACCAAGGGTTTACTGACTGAGATTTATCATATTATTATAGGAATGGTAACTGTATTGAGATATGCAAGCTCTTAGTTTCTTCTAAATTTATTACTCTGCTGAAATTACAATTCTTAAACTATCCTATTAAATGCTTTGTTTTTTAACTATTCTTTCATATCTTCCTCGTTTTACTAACTTTAGTCTTTTTACTTCATTTAGTTACTATTAGATAATAGTCACTAAACAAGATTTATATAACAGCAGTCCAGCAATGTAATCAATATGTATTTCAATTCCATGGGGTCATACACAAAGGGCCTCAGACTCTGAGGGTGAACTATATTTTTCCAGGATCTGGGGGTATTTCATAGTATGGTTTTAAATGTCGAGCATTAAAAGCTCCTTTTACCATTCCATCCTTAGATAACAGGAATGCATTATTTCCACACTTTTGTTGAATGAGACATGGTCCTTTATATAGTGGAAAGAACCGGGATTCTCTATTATTTACATTACTTGGTTTTGGGTCCTTTACCCAGACCAGGTCTCCTATCTTAAATGAGTGTAGGTTAGTGTCTTTTCTCCTCTCTCGAAGCTTTGCCATTTGAGTCATTCGATTCTAGCCTTACCCTGGCCTCTTTTAGGATTTATATGTCTGTGATTGATTGGTACCCAGGTTTTGATTAGCAGGGGGCATGGTTTTCCGAAGTGGAGTCACTGGTGTAAACCCTGTAGATTCATTGATGGTATTATTAATATACTGGGTCACCTTTTGGTGGTGATTCACCCAACCTCTGTGGTTATCGGGTATATACATTCTGTAGAGACGATTGATTTCTTCCATCACTCGCTCACAGGGAATAATCACTTTAAATGACATTTTTTGTAGCAAGTAAATGTCAAATATTTCTTTAGCATTGAATAGTGATGAATAGATCAGCAGGATCAAAATTAATTTTAAGGCATTTCTTTGTTTATAACTCCATATTTAGCTTCATTGCTGGAAATATCAGGGAAAATATCCTGGAAGGTTCTCTATTCCATAAAATGTATATTAACTTAAATAATCCTTATAAATTTTATTGACATCTATACAGTAAAAGACACAATGAAGTAGTAACAATCATTCTCTCTCTTCTTGGAAACACAGACGATTTTAGTGTTTTAATTTTTTTCTCCAGTCATTTGCAACTGGTTTCTATAACATTGTTTTTTTTATTTAAAATAGTAATATTATTTTAAAATAAAAAAAATATATTTTATTTTATACTTATTGATATCATTTTCAAACACTTAAAATTTTTTTTTATATACATGACTTTTAATATTTTGTAATATATATAATAAAGAAAAATATTTACATAAAAGCAACTTCTATAACTCAGATGGGAGTATTACATGTTGCATATATATTGTAATGATCATGGAGTGGCTTTGTGACTACATATTCTATTACATATTTACAGTTAACGTTTCGACATTTATACATTATTTGTTTGGAAAACATTATTTATTTCATATTTTATATTTATTATCTCACTATCAAATTACAACTATTATTTACTTATTTACTTGAACTATTTAGGTTTTTATTTTTTACAACATTGTTTTATATTTTCATAATACCTTTGACTAGTGATCCCACATTCAAGCAGAAGGATAGAGTATCATTGATAGATTAACTGTTGATGGTACCTATGACCAGATTGAGGCTACAGAAATGCACAATCCTGACCATTTTTCCTGATTATAGCATTCCTCCATAACTGCTGGGACAACACCAATCCTCCAAGGCAATTTATTTATTTTGAGACAAATTTCAGGTGCCATCTGACCATATAAATGTATATAGCCAGCATACCCAGAGGAAAGGCAAACAAACTCAGTGCTTGCAGATTTATCCAGACTAGCTCCAACATCTCAGATAGTGGACCCAGCACATTAATAATGAATACATAGCAATAATAATATAGTCATGGTAATGCAAGTAGAGGAGAAAGAAAATAGATCTAGTAGTATGTAGTAAACACTTTTTATTCCAACATACACATATATAGTCAATACAATAAAATTATCATACAATAAGTATTAAATATTGTTTTATATTATTAATAGCCCTTTCTCTTAGTAAAGTCTAGACTTTTAGAAAAAACTTTAGAATGTTCCCATTTACCTAGGTTTTCTTTAACAACATGATGATGTCTTCTTTTTGTGGTCCTTTCCATTTCTGATGCTTCTATCATTCTTCACAACTGGCCATTCAGTCATCAGCATTGATTTTCTTTGTATTTTTCATTGCTTTTAAGTGATAATAGGAGGGAGTATGTGGCAGAGTCTTATACTATGGACAAGGCATTGATCGTAGGGGAGAGAGATTGATGGTGTGAACTGGGGCACAAAGCCTGGATGGACAATTTTGAGTTCTTTTAGCAACACAACTTTTATTTTTGTATACAATTAAAAAACTGATATAAATGCTATTGTTGATTTCTCTGCTTGATTTTGCTAAATGAAGAATAAATAGCAAAAAAGCCGCACACACCAATTATCAAACTGACACTTTTATATCTGATTCTCCCATTGTTCACTTTAATCAAATTTTTGGTTTAGTTTTGTAATTCAAATGATTTATCTAATCTTTCTCTTAGATTAATCTACTATCTTATCACTCAGGAATCTTTTCAAAATATAAATGCATTCCTATTAATGAGATAGTTTACAAAGATTACCTTAATCAATTTTATTGTTTAGTTCTCTTTTGATTTCATTTTTACTTTCATACATTTTAACATTTATTTTCTTTTTAATTATAAAAAAAGGAGAGCAGGTTCTGAATCTTTATCTAAACTGGATTCTCTTTCTCCTTCTTTATTATCCATAAAATAAATCTACTTTAAAGATTTGACACTATATTTTAATTAATTCCTAAAATTTATTTTTAAAGCTATTTTTCTTTTTATTTTATTTTCTTAAATTATGAAAGTTTATGTAATGCATATATGTGTATATATTATTTAAATAAAGAGAATTATTAAAAATAAGATTCAATTTATGCTAAATTATATTTTTAATAATTCTCTTTATTTAAATCAAGTCTTTCCTACTTATTTATACTGTATTTATTTGTATTTATGTCTAAGAGTATTTGATTATTCTTATAATTTGCCATCAGAATCTTCTTGATTTTTTATTTTGTAATAAATAAACATTCAAAAAAATATTATAATGTGTAGCAGACCCACAGGAATCAATAATGTATTAAACCACTTTTGCACAATTAAAGATTTTAATAAAAATATATGCCTATATAAGATGTAGGTGGGTATTAACAATTTTAGTAGAAAATTCTCCATACTATAGTGCTGCCTAGTGCAAGCCTTAGTAATCAATGGATGCAAGAAAGTTTGTGCATAAAATTCCTATATAGTGCCTATTTATCCAATATTTCCAGACTAGTTTGTAGCTTGTGACTTTCATAAGAAAGGAGACTTGGATATGAGGGCATTACATCTAGATTTTATGAATTAATGCACTTTCCAGTAACCACCTTTTACCTATTTAATTAATTAAAATCTTGAATCCAAGATGAAAACACAACTATGTTTTCAATTCAAACTCATTAACTTATATAGTCATATAAATCTGAACCCTGTTCAGCATCTATATATTTTAAATATCTTTGGTTTCTTAACAACCACAGCTATCACCATCCTATGGGAAGAAATAGTATAAAATCATTAAAACATCACATGATCACCATTTTCTCTGCTTAATCTCTCCATATAGTAGTGCCACCCAATGCAAGCCTTATTAATCAATGAATGCAAGACAATTTATGCATAAAAATTTTATCTGGGTGCTCTCAGATACAAGGCTTCTTACTGATGAAAGCAACATGCTAGAAATGGGGAATATTGAATGAGTAAACACTAGAAAGGGATTTTATACACAAATCTTCTTGCATCCATTAATTAATAAGGTTTGCACTGGGTGACCCTACTGTATTAACATCTTGCTTAAGCATAGGAAATAGTAATCATATGATGTTTTATTGAATTTTTATTATTATTATTTTTTTAATGCAATAACGGTTTTAATTGATTATACAAATGTCTGTATTTGTATGAATTCCTTTAATGTATTTGTTAATAATATGTTAATAATTGTTGAACTTTGAAATATTTTATTGTCTAATTAATTTTTAATTTTAAAAAAACTAATGTATTTGAATAGTTAAAAACTATTTATTAGAAATAAACTATACTTTATTATCTTTGTAGAAAATTGAAGGCTTAGAAAACTCACCAGGTATAATTAAACTTTTTCTTTACTCAAACCAAATTTCAGAGATCAATAATTTGAGTCATCTGGGACAATTGGAAGTTTTATGGTTGGCCAATAATAATATTAAAAAAATTACAGTAAGAATATTTTTCTATATTTTACTATATATAGTTTCATTGCACATGTATGTGATTTTAGAAAAACAGAAAGATGTCTAGAGACTTCAACTTTTACACAATTTTAAATATGTCTTTATACTAAATAATTGTTTGGTTTATGTAGTTAACCCAATTATCCTGAAATAAAGTTGTCTAGTTCAGCTCACCTAGTTTAAATGAATCCATTCTATTCAGATTGAAGAAATATATAAATAAAAGTTAATGGCTTATTGTTTATTATGACAACCAACAATAACAGGTATTAATTATCACACAAGTTAATGGCATTTCATGACATTAAATAAAAGCAGATATAGACCAAAAGAACTTGCTCTTTGTTGACAAGGCATTTCCGAAAAGTCATATATCATCTCAGTAGTGATAAAATTCAGTGATTTAATCTATTATCGATGTCAGAAATTTAATGATTAGATATACATGCAACCACTGTACATACTAAACAAAAGATTATTTGATGGACACAGAATCTTGTATGTGAGAATAATTTATTACAACTTTTATTTAAAACTAGTCTAGAATTAAAAACTCACAAAGTTTGAGAATAGTTCTATTATTGTAAACATTTAAAGCTTTTAAAATGTAATAACATGTTTTTTGTCTGTATATAGTAATGTTTTGACATTGAGGATAGGATCCTGGGGAATTTGTCATCTGTGGAATCCAAAAGATCTAGATGTTGATTTGTGTTTAAATCTGTTGGAGTAAAATTTAAGTGGATATCTGCCTGCATTTACAGTAATAAATAATAGTAAATACTCAAAGTTTTTAGGGAAAAAAACCTCACGCAGTGGGCATGACTCAGTTTGTTTCTTTTGAAAAGTTTGATCCAGATTACATATCTAGACTGATTTAACTTCTTATTGGACATAAATAAAATAAAAGGTTAATTAATGTTGGCTATTCTGATTAGGATGTATGGGTCTTCTACTTACCATATCTTATGAATACAGGAAATAGTGGCACAGTCCTCCAAATTAAAGTTTGAAAAAACAATAATGCTCCTAAATGCATATTTTAACCCTAAACTTCTAATTATAATGCAAAGATATAAATTAAATTTATGGTATCAAGAAGAAGATGAAAAACAACTGATTATGTAGGTATGCTCAAAGAATAGCTTTGCCTTGTGAATTTAAAATGCTTCTGGAGGACACACACAATTTCATATGTGGAATGCAAGACCACAAAGTATATAAAGCATACCTGCTGAAAGAAACCTTGCATAAAATAAAGTCTAAAATAAATGTGACTTAACAATAACAAGATTAAGAAACAAATCTTGGTTCAATTGTCACTTTAAACATATTACAAACACACAACCATCATATAAGCAAATAAACTATCTATCACTGTAACAGAACTCGCATATCTAAACCAATATCCACATATAAATACAATTTACTATTTTTTCCAAGAAAAACACAAAGCTATCTATATACCAAAAAAAAAGCCAGATAAAATTATATATCATATAATTAAAAAAATGAAGTCATCAGTTAACTGACAAAGAGTTGAATGTAAAATTTCTAAAAGAGAAATTGGAAGCATTATCATTAAAGATGCAACTCATCATTAATAGCATTTCTATATTAATGGAGATTGGCATTAGTTCTGCCATCATTATTCCAAAAAAATTTCAGCATAAGTAAACAAAAATCCAATCTCTCAATTATTATATAACTACCAAGTCAAATTAATCAAACTTTTGGAAGCAATAGAAGTGATAGTTAAAAGAGATTTAAATGCATAGTTATTGTTGTTAGCATTCTCTAAGCGGCATAGGAACTTAATGGGCCAAAACTGATGCAATCTACTATTCTCTTCTTTAGTCAGCATAAATCAAGTCTCTATTAACATAACAAACATTAAAAAAAGAATAGCTCAAATTATTTTAACTAAGTTTAGGTATAAGTAAGCTGAACAGCTTTCAGTGCTGAATATTACCAGTAAGAATTTTATAGAGTCAATGGATTAATATTTGGAGTCTTAGTATCTCCAATCATATTTTAGCTAATGTTTGACCATCTTGGTACAATCCCTATTTTGAGTTATTGAGATAAATCTTTTTTTCTCTCTTTTTTTTTTTCAGGGGAAAAAAATGCCATAAATTCATCTATGTTTAAAAAGAACTCAACTAGTTCATCTCGCTTAGCTGCAATAAACATTTAGTTCAGATTAAATACACATGGAAGTTTAAAAAAATATTGATTTATTATGATGACCAATAAAAAGATATTAATTAGTATAAAAGTTATTATATTGTTAGAGACAATGACATAGAAGATGAGTACATTCCAAAGTAATTTGCTGTTTGTTTGCAATGCATTTCAGAAGAGTCATATATGGCAATATTTCTGTGAATTAAACCATATTACACATCACAAAATTAGTGACTAGATATGAAGTGATGATTTAGTGTAACATATTAGCAGTTAATGGCAACCAATGTGCATACTAAACAGCAAGAATGTCTGATGGACACAATGTTGAACATGAAGAACTTACTTTAAAAGCTTGACTAAAATTAAATAAATTCATAAACATTTCCATTATTGCAAACATTATTGAATTAGATAAAGCTTTAAAAACATAATAACATTGTCTATATTTAATACATAATAGTTTAATTTTATAACAAACTTTTATTTAAAAAATGAAATATTCGAATAATATATGTTCTAATTTATTAGTGAAAATCTTTTAGTTAGTACATCCATACATAAATGACTATTACTATTATTATTATTAGTCATTAATATTAGATTCTATCAAGTCAGCATCAATTCCTGATAGTCATATGAAAACAATATGCCTGTTCATAAAACTTTCAGCATATTTTATTGGGAATTGTTTGTGGCTGCATTTTTCCATGTAATATGAAGTGACATCACTTTGATCAAAACATCATCATTCATTCTGTGTTGCTGTGTACAATGTACATATTATTAAGATATGAAAACATCATCAAAATAAATGTAAAAAATAGAACAAAATAGATACATTTCTTTTGAAGAAGATTATTAGAGAGAAACTGAAATTTTGTACAGATTTCAATCTAAAACGAAATGTAATCATCATATATGAAAGATTGCATCTACCTAGGAGACTATGAGAGCATACCTACCTACTTACTGACTGACTGACCTATTTACTTATCCCATATCTACCTGCCTGCTTACCTACTTATCTATCTATATTTATTTATCTACCTACCTGACTCTGTCTGCCTCCATGTCTGTCACATACCTATCTATCACCTTCCCTAACTATCCATTTGCCCACTCACTTATTTGCCTACTACCAATTACCTAAACACCATATTTACTGATTGATCTCTCTATCTACCAAATTTCCCAAATAACTAACTTACAGACTGACACACCTATCTATTGATCAATCTACCTATCTACAAACCTACCTGCCTACCTACTTATCTATTTTCTAATATATCTACCTTTTTACCACATACCTTCATACATTCCTTTCTATCTATCTGCCCGCCTGCCCACTTGCCCACCTACCTACCCACTTCCCTTTCTCACTACCTATTTAACTATCTATTTACCTACCTAATTATCCACCCATCTATTCATACCCTCTTATGCATTTACCTACACACCTACTTATTCACCTATATATCTTCTGATTTATCTACCAATGACCTACTATGCCTGCCTACCTACCCACCTATCTACCTATCTATCTCATTTTAGAAGGGATGATGTTCTCTCCAAGTTCTGTCTATTAAATTTAATTAAACATTTTGAATGTCTTTGTTTAATTGTAATAACAGAAGAAAATGACTTTGTTGTCAATGGCAGCTCTAGATATGTAGAAGGCAAGCAGTGGAAGTTAGATCTCACAATTATAATTGTCTAAATCTGATTCTCTTATATATATATATAATAAAAAGTCAGATGTCACATGATTTATATATAGCTTGCATTTACCAATATGTAAACTTAAGAGCATGCTATAACTCTAAACAAGCTTTTATTTTATTTTTTATTATGATAAATGCTACTACAAGAGAAGGCATTCAAATCATCTTTATCTTAGATGGACAATCTAAGATAAAGATGACTTGAATGCCTTCTCTTGTAATAGCATTTATCGTAATAAAAAATAAAAATAAAAGCTTGTTTAGAGTTATAGCATGCTTTTAAGTTTTTATATACATATATATATATTTAAATTCTCCATAGCTATATTCTTTCAACCAGACTTCCCCTTTAAACAAAAATATGCCTCAGTTTTGGGCTGCAAATGCCATTTTGTTTTGTTTAAAGGAGGAAATGTAGTTGAAAAAATATAGTTATAGGACATTAAATATTTTATATAGATTTCATATGACATTATACATTGTTTATGCATATAGAAATGATATATTATCTGCATTTAGCCATATATGACTTATTGTACTAATATACTGACATTTCAGCTGGATCACACCAATCATCAACTGGATAGTCAGTATTATATTCATATTAATTATAATACTTCTAAATATGTAATCTATTAGTGATATTTTATTTACACTTCAAATCCCATATATTTATACTTACTGTAGAATTTTAAACTTATGGTCTTATATGTGGTAATGTTTGATGAAAAATCGACTAAATTTTTATAGTGAACGTGTTTATGTCAATCAAATCTGATGTCATCTGTAGCTTAGAAAATCATTTGAGATCACATTAAACATAGCAGTTCAGTTTTCATATAAATATACTTGAAATACTTATTTTGATATAGAAGTTTGAACTTTAATTTTATCTGCAGTTCAACTAAAGCCACCTTTATATCAGCTTAGTATTAATTGATAAGGCAGAGCTTATAATTCAGTTCTTAAATAATTTTGCCTTCACATAAAAATTTTAAATATATAAATATTAGTTAATTAAATATTACATAAATACATAATTTATTAACATGATTTATATTCTCTATAGAAATGTACAGCTTATATACAGCAATTAAAATTAATTTGATACAAAAGGGTTTTAGTTAAATTACCACTAAAATTATCATTCAAATTTTAATATCATATTGTGCATTGTGGATCTATTTAAATGTAAACTGAATTGCTATGTAATGATTTCAGATCTGTTATACAAGAGATTAGTGATTTACCATCAAACACTGCCATAAATAAAATTGTAAGTTTCTATAAACTTCTATAGTGCATGTAAATAAAATAAAGATATTAGGTATTTATATCTTGAAATGCAGTTGAAAACGAATTCAATTTCTTCTACATAATTAAACAATGATATTGCAAGAAACTTAATTGAATTTGATGTGAATCATACTATCTACTTTTAATATATTATGGATAAAATATTACTATTTTTTTGGATATAAAACTATTTTATATATGTATGTTGAAGGATGGTGATTAATTGCTATATTGACTATCATATAAGAACAAACTGCCTTATAATTTTCCTAATTTTAAGTTCAAAATATAGGTAAAAATAAATAATAATAAACTACTAAAATATAGACTTGAATGAAAATTAATTTTAGAAGGGAAGGGATAAGTGGATTTAGATGAAATATGAATCAATATGACCCCTGCCTTAGGTTCATTTTTACTGCAGTTCTATAACATGATTAGGGCTGCTAAAGGCAAAAAAGTTATGTAATATTTTATTTTTTGATATTTTTAAATTTTAATTAAGATCTAATTTATCTGCAACTTTTTTATTATATATTAATATAGTCCTGGAAGTAATTTTTTTCTCCTTTTTTTGGCAAATCTATAAAATATATTACCTAATAAATTTTAAAGTTCTATTTCCTGTTCTATACACAACTCTTCAGGAGAAAACAATAGATATTAAATGGCAGTTTCATGCAGTTAGCTCAAATAGTATCCACTGTTACTCATATTTCAGATATGGTTCCAAAATAAGAAGAAAAAGATTATGGATATTAAATATAGAAAAGTTATGTATTTTTTGGTTGTATTATCATTATGATAATTAAACTAACTAAATAATCTTTTTTTATTTCATAAATTTTTAAAGTGACTATATATTAAAAACTTATTGTCTAAAATAATATGCAAGTAAACTATTTTTAACAATAATAATAATGATAATTTAAATTTATCACTATCTCTTTCTCCCCCCAAAAGATTTTAAATTGAATAATTTTAATGTTATAAATGATTTATTTCCATAATTAACATTTATTAATTTTTATACATCTTTGCAATTAGATTTGATTAAGCCATACCTTTTCATTACTTGATTACAAGAATTGCTCAATTTTCTTAATTTTATAACTATGTATATATAAACACTGGAATGACCAACTTTCCAAATGCTATTAATATCCATACACCTACTTTTTCGTAACTATTCAGCAAATGTAAAATAACCATTTATATATACAATCTTAGATTATATAAAGATTAGAAATTGGGCCACACTTCAAATCCAGATATGAACATTCTTTCAATATAACCAAATATTAAATTTCCCAAGAAAGAGATAATTTCTACTTATTTTAAACTATTGTGAATAATAATCTATAATCAAGTATGGAATAGCTACTAATCAATATATTATTTTAAACTATATGTAAGTACTGGAATAACTAACTTTACAAAATATTGTTATTTTATCAGCCAGTCCTCCTTTTTATCAAACTGCCCAAAAAATATATAAATTTGCTGAGCAATTTGATAAAAAGCCTGCATACTAATATTAATAACATTTAGAAAGATGGCCATTTTATTGTTTATATTTAGTTTACAACATTGTATTAATTAGTTATGTATATATAAGATATTTTTTTGCGTAACATGTATTAATTAGTTATGTATATATAAGATATTTTTTGTGTAATAAAAACCACTCATAAATACAAGTCCACATGTATTGCATAATATATACATGAAAACAATTTAATATATATATATCATATTACATACATAGGGCTTATCAGATCTTTTGAATTTGCGAGAACTGAATTTGGCTGAAAATCAGATAACCTCTATAGGTATGCATTTATGCCATTTAATGTACATGTTATATATAAATATTATCCAAAATAAATGAAAAATATATAAAAAATTTGGAAAATGCATTTATGCTTCAATTAAGATATAATATCTAATTAAAATAGACTTTTCTGTTTTTATGCATCTTTAATTTTTCATTTATTTTATATCATTAATATTTTCTTGTCATTTTTTAAATTAGCTTGTATATATAAATATTTTAATATGTGGAAATATCTGTGTATTTTTCAAATTATTACCACCAGATGTCATAGACAGTTATTAATTAAAGTACTGAACTGTAGATGCTTTTTACATTCAAAAGCGTATGCTTTTAAATGTGATCTCTTGATGTTATATAGAGACTAAAGCACTACAATATTTATTTATGTTTAGAGAAAGAAAGCTAATAATCTTTCACAATTCCTTATAAATAATAGACTATTCCACTGGTTAGTCAACTAATAATTTTCAACATTTGTAATTTATAAATATTTTAATACGTGGAAATATCTGTTGTATTTTGCAGATTATAAATATTATCTCCAGGTGTGATAGACCGTAATTAATGAAAATACTGAACTGTAAATAGCATTGCATTTTAATCTCTGTATAATATCAAGAGATTGAATTTAAAGGCAAACACTTTTGAATGCAAAAAGTGCCTACACTTCAGTATGTGATGTGATGCATTACGGCTTCTCCTTTCTTGGAGTCAGGAATCTCTCAGCCACTTTACCCAGCCACCTTCCCTTTCCATTCCCCACTCTAAGGTTTTCCCATATTCTTCTCTATTTTGCTCCATTTCATTTCCACAACATAATCTTTGTCAACTCCATGGCCTTTATATCTAAAATCCTCTTAACTTTCCCAAACCCAGCATAAAAACCAATAAGCCACTTTCTGTATAATCACTTGGTTCATATTTATTCTTCCACAATTTCATTATTTGCCCCTTTCTGCTTCTAAGCATATACATTCAATTAACAGAAGTCTAATATTTTCTATGATTTCCCTATATAACTTGCAGTCTAAATTACCCACATTTCTCCATTTAGGTGTATATTCCATTATTGCTAATGATCCTGTTTGGGCCTTAAACAGTAAACTATTTTCCTTGCTATTATTGTAAATTAACTCCACCCAATATTTTGTTTACTTCTATATATATTTACATTTTTTTTACTGTCCATATTAGTTCTCCATCTCTCCAACTCCCTATTTTTTATTAATGCATCTATTCTAGCTCATTTCTTGCCACTATAACACTAAACAATTCTCTTGACACAATCATTCCATCTTTTGTATAAATATACTGACATAAATTCTTTATCCAAATCTTCTGCATACTGTAATACATTCCTCATCTATATTGTTGCTTTTCCTTTACACACAACCCAATTAAATATTATTTTGGTTCTCTTATTATCCATAAATTGCAATCTACCAAACATTTTCATTTTTATTTTTGCATCTCTCATATAAAAATTTGACCATCCCATTTCTCCCTGAAGTGCCTCCTTTGTCATTCACACATCTGTATCTAATACATGTCTTCCTACTTCTTTTGAATTAATCTAATGCCTTTTTGCAATATCTTTCTGGTTTCAGAATATTTTAGTAGTTTTCCAAATTATCAAAATTAATATACTTCAATTTCCCATTACAGAGAATCAATATCACGTTTATATAGATTTTCTGAATAGTTCTTTGTCATTTAATATGATGGTTTACTGAAATGACTTGTTACTGTTTTGAAATTGATGGCACCCACTCACAGCAAATGTATAAAAATGTTAAAGATTTATTAGAAAAATTATAAAAAGATGGATATGTGGTCATATGTCATATTTTTACTATACACATGTATTAGTAACAAAGGAATAGTAATTACAAAAATCTTTCATGGGTTTCAAGGGATTAGTCCACAACTTCACTTTATTAATTCTCATGGTTTGGTTTTTCAAGCTTGCTCAAATTTTTGAACTAAGCTTGGATTTTATTGATAACCACTATTAATATATTACCCCATTCTATAAAGAGAAATAAAATAGTTTATTCAGAATTTTAGCATTAGCTCTTTTTATATTTCAGATCACGTTTTATTTTTTATTATACTTTTTTTATTCTTTGATATATAAAAATATAATTTGAATACTTTTCTTTTTGTTAACATTATATATTTTGGTCTTGATAATTGAATTTAATATCTTGATCTTTAGTTGCTTGATGAAATTTTTCTTCATGTAATTTTTTTTTATTTCTTGGATAAATAGATTTATAACTATATATAAATTTGTTTGAAATAGAAATTGTATTTAGTTAGTAGTCTGTTAAATATTTATCTATTTTGAAATCATTCACTGAGTTTTCAAACATGATAACACAGATTTAATGATTGCCTTAATTTCTAGCATCTTCAATGAGCTATGCTAACCATGATAGCTTCTGCCCCCTACAGTTATCATATCACAAAAATAATCATGCTAACACATGCCAATGTATACTGCATTAAATCACTTGGATAATAATTCAGCCAGGAAGTATGAGTTCTGGCTCAATTAAACTTCTCAAGCCAGGAAAATTATATATCTGGTTTAATCAAAATTCATAATAACTTAGAGTGTGATCATCGGTAAAAGATGATAAGCTCATATGGCACATGACTAATTTGGACACACCATTTCACAATTCCTTGCAAACCAAATGCTTCAGAAACATTCAAAAAAATAAATCTTTTGGATTTTTTTAACCCTGCCAATTAACCATCACTTGCCCTTCTCTTTTTTCCACTTTGCAAATGGCAAACTCTCCTACTCTTATTTTTTTTTTATTATCACTGCTAGTAAAAGGTTTAAAGTTTTAGAATTATAAGAAACTTTTATTTTATTTTCTCTTTTAATAAGAATGCATTGTTTTCCCACTGTTATACAATAATACCAAGACTTTCATAAATATTTGCAAATTTTCTATAAATATGATATTTGGAGTGATTTGTGATACTTTTTACATTAGCAATGTTAAAGCAATGAGATTTGGATTTTGACTCATTTTTTTTTATAGACACTATGCACCATATTAGTCCAAGGTTTTGCCCTATCTAAAGTTGTGTGTCTATACTTTTTGGAATAAAGAAAGAGACAATTTTAAAATCATGGAATTGTGCTTCCCAATGCAATCAGATGTGGTGAACCTAGTATATTTGTAATTGATCTAATTAATATAATTCAATCTTATTTCACTTAGTGTATAGTCATCTTCTACAATTTGAACTAATATACATCTCATGTTTTCAGTTGACATACATGCAATGTAATCAATTCAGTTCTTTCATGATCTATTCACAAGTATTAGACTGATGGTTGCTTTTTTAAATAGATAAATGGTTAATCTCCACTCTATTAGCATACTATTATTTGTGATAGACTGTCATTTTCCCCATTATATTGAGTTGTAGCTTTTTTGTAGCATGAATGATACTCTTTGTGTTAACCTTTTGCAAAGAGAGACTTTCATAAATTTGATAAACACATATGCTATGGTTAGGTAGATCATTCTTCTGAATGGAGACAACACAACCTATAGCAGTCTATAGCTTAAATTTTGTTTGGCTTCTTTTATATTATGGAATGTTATGGTCTCAAATAACATTTATTTACTTATTTTGTTTATAAATGGACTGCGATTTTTAGTATAAAAAACTATATTGATATACATACCAACCTAATAAACCAAACTACAAAATATCATTTTCACCTTTATGGGTCCATAATACACATGCATATAATGTATATACAAAATCAGCTTTTTTATTATTATCAAGGATACAATAACTTTTCCATACATTATTCTTCTGCAATGTTTATACATGAACTGATTATCTTTTAATTTATAGCAATGTTATAAATTTATCTTTTGTTCATTCAGAATCTTCTCATTTTTAAAAATATGATTTTATCTAAGATCTTGTCTCTATAATCTATTTGTTTTAACTCACTTTCTATTGACTCAACCATGATCAGATTCATAATCATTATACATATGTCCTTGGCACATAGATGCTGAGGTGTGAGAAGTAATATCTATCATAATATTTTCAGATCTTGAGCAATGCTTGATCATATAACTAAATTTTTCATAAAACAAGATTCAGCAAATTAATCTGCTACTGGTTAAATAACTTTTCTAAAAAAAACAGATATCTAAATGTTTTAAATCTTACTAATTTTTATATATTATTAATTGTCCACTATACTGTAAACCTGAATTCTTAATTAAATATTTAAACATATAATTATTAAAGTTCTTATATATATATATATATATTGTACCCTTACTTCTGGATATATATAAAATAGTTCTATAAATACAACTAGCTCAGTTACATTATTATGCTTCATTAAATTTGCATATCTATCTTTAATATATTTTTATATTATCATATCTTAATTAAATTTATTATCAATCATCAAAATCAATATAGTTCTAGATTATACTAATTAAATAAGTATTTATAAAATTATGAGACTGCAAAGTAAAGTTACAAAGTAATAAGCAGATTTACACTGAGTCAATATCTCCCAAGATACTGTCTCAATGGCATAAGAATACTACCACTACCTTATCATCTTACTACTACATCTATAGCATTCTTATGACTTTTAATAAAATAAAGTATCTTCAATAATACTAAAATAATTCCTAACTTTTAACTTAAAATATAATTAAATAATCTCAGGTTCTTCTAAGTTGTTTTAAAATAACAATAATAACTCATGTAAATAAGTATGATGTGGGATTTTATATCATACCTAAATACACCTAACTTATTTTAATAATAATAATAAATAATACTAATCTTAGAGTGTAATTTAATCTCATCTATTTCTATGATATAATCAATCATTAAATAAATAAATAATTATATGTAGATCTTTTATTTCATATGGTATCTTCATTTTAAAATAGATCAAAATCTTAGACTTAATAATCTGTGGCAATAAACAATATTGTATTCTTATAATGTGCATTATAATCATCTTATGACCATTGCAATATTTATGTTCATGTCAATCAATTCTTATAAAATAATGTTAAGCAAATATTGTATTCATTTCTAAATAATAATAACAAATTCAATTTTGTGCAAATATTATGTTTATTTCAAATCATCTGATGTCAAAATGCTGTGGTGAAAAATAATGAAACTCGACACACTTTTAAAACAAATTAACAAATTTATTTACAATAACTTCAAATAAATTTATTTACGCTATGTACAATTTATAACTTATGACAACAAATAAAATAAAAATAGGAATACAAATATAAGAGGCTTATACTGTTATTAACTTATGTACTTAATAAGCAATTACACATTCCTCCAAATGCTATATTAATATTATTACAGTGTGTTTTTCTTAAAACTTAGATTTGAAAAATAAATAGTAGTAATCTTTAATTATTACAAATAATAATACATGTCAAGATTATCTATGTAGCATGTGTACATAATGTAGCTCTACCTATTAATTAACTACATTAATTAAATATCATTTATAATGTATTATCATGTATTCACTTTATTACTAGCATTGCTTAATATCTGTATCTAAAATCAATATCTCTTTATAATGTAAAACAAATGATTGGCTATAATTATATTCCACCTAATGTAATTCCTGTTATATGTTTTATAAAATATGCATTCTATATCTGTATTATTCAAACATTAATATTTAAATCATTTATCAATTTTAAATTCATGAAACATTACATTAGATAAATTCTATGATTCCTTTCTGTGTAAAATCATTATTTACCCTATGTGCTTTACTAACCTTTCTAATAAATTTCTATCTATAAAACATATTCTAAACTCATTTAAAACATTTTCGAAAACAAATATCAACTTCAAATAAAATATTCATTATCCAAATTACTTATACTATATTGTCTATACTTAGTAAACTTTTAATCTAAATATAGGCTTCTACTCATAAGTAACTTAACTTATTCACTAAACAAAATACACAAAAATATAGACTTTTAAAATCCTTTTCTAAATTGCAAAAATAAAATAATTACTTAGATAAATAATAAACATCATTTTAATACTAAGCATAAATAAAAATATCAAAATTATTTACGAAAGAATCATATAATTATTTCTAAACTTTTTACGTAATGTTGTATCATGTTAATATTATAGATTAAAAATTATGCATATTTTAATAAAGTTAGTTGCAATATAATGTATGTGTTTTCATAAAATACTATCCATTCATTCTACAACAACATAATATTCAGTTGATCTAAAGAAAAACATATTAAATTCATTAAAAATCATTATACAATATTTTTTAATAATAATAATAATGTCCATTCTGCTATCCAGTATTCTTCGGAATTTGCAGCTTCATAAAATAAAAATCATTCACATTTTCACTCATAAACATTCATTAGAATATTCCGTGTTATATTAATTATAAAAATAAGTTTATGTAATTAATTATTATATTATTTTTAAGTTACTATTTAATAAATGTACCTAACCTACTTTTTAATAGTTTAATAATACTTTAAATTTTATGTTAAATAAATAAAATAAAATTTATATTACGGATTCCAGCGATGACTTTTGTTCTACCATAAAAGTTCTAACAAATATCCTCCGTATAAAGTCAATAAAACACTATTTCCTGTTCCGTTGTATCACGTGCTTCTTGAAAGTTTATAATAAAAATGATAACGTTCTTTTTTAAAAATAAAATAAGTTCCCCAAGAAAACAAATAAAAATTAAAACAATAGTTATAAGTTTTGTCTGGATCCAGTTCTTCATAGAATATTATTCAAAAGTCATTATTTCAAAACTAAGTTATAATTTATAAAATTATCCTTCAATTATTTTAAATTAACTTAGTTTGGCTTGGCTTAGTTTAACTTGACTTGGATATCCATGTACTACTTGCGCATTTGTAAATACCATATTCCGGTAAGAATTAATTTTTCCATCTATAACGTCCAGCGTTTAGATAACTTTAAATAAAATAATTTCATTATATTACGATTTTTTAAAATACTTATACTTATAATATATTTGCCTTTTCAAATTATCAATATCTAGTCTTTTAAGCATAAAGACTTAACGAGGCAAGTATTTATTTAAAATTACTACTTCTTCTTATATCTTTCCTTAAGATATACATTTTACTTTTATAATTTGTCCAAAATACTTTCTTTTACAGAAATATTTATATTTCTTTTAAAATATCTATTAGTAATAGACAATAGTAATTTAACTTTTGAAAAACTATTTTTAGTCCAAAATACTACTTTTCTCCATCTTGTAGTTTTATGTACTAATCCAGCGTCTGTTACTTCTATAGCATAAAGTTTCTGATATATTTCTCCGATACGTGATGTTTCCATTGATTATTTGTACGTAAATTGAGTTTCGATATTGAGAAGATGATAGGGAATATTAAGTTATCTACTGCATATTCATTACTTTAAAAATATAATAAATTATTCAATAACACTCTTATGATTTTACAACTGATTTTAAGAGCGTTTATTAATTTACTTGGCTATTTTTTTAATAGCACAAACGACTTAGAAGTTTTATTGTAGAGAGACCCCCTCAACAATTGAATCCAGCTTATATACTGCCAGAAACTCCTTATCTGATTGGTAGGTTTAAACAATCAAAATTTTTATTTACATATTTACCAACACAATATTAAAAATAAATAATGACTTATTTAATATTTGATATTTTATCAAATTCTTTTAAAACAATATTTATCATTTATTCAAATCTATTAAACATTCTTTTGAAATATTATTTCTCACTTAATTTAAATCTTAACTTTTATAAGATCATTTAAAATAAATCTTTTTAAATACGTTACATTTTTAAATAATATCTTTTAAAATCAAATTTAATATTTTACATTAATATCTTTATTTTTATCTCGTGATAACTCACGTATTATTTATAAATTTTACAACATGATTTTTTTAAAATAATTATGCAACTTTATTAGACAACTTCCACGCGTGTGTGTATAACATCTGTTCTTTATCACAAGAACGCTTGTCTAAAAATAAACTAACAATTGCAGTATTTTAAAATAAATATTTTTAAATATTTAAGATATTATAATAGATTTTAAAATAATTATTTGATATGATTAAAATCAAATGTTAATCTCAATTTAAATACTTATAATTTAAAATATTTTTTATTCACTTTTAACATATATTTTGAATTTAATAAATATCTTTATCTAATTTCAGCTTGTCTTTTAAATATTTTAGCTTCAAACATTTGTTATTAAATCCACTAATGCAGTATTACATCATAATCATCATCATTTAAATATCTTCTCAAGATCAACACAATTCACACATCAAATACTCATAGATTGCTTTAATTAAACTTATGGTAACATTACCACAAGCAAAGTCAACATCACATCTTTAAAATACTTCTTAAATTTAAAATTTTCCACTAGATTAGCACAAAACTTAAATGGTGACCCATATAAAAGGGCACAATATATATATTAATCTCTACAATCTTCACCTATATCACTTTATACACATATAAATGCCCAGGTGCCAATTCTATACAAGATAGAATAAAATTTATAATTTAGGTTGCGTTTCTAATTATAGATGAGACTCTTATTATAGCATTAATCTACAGTTTAGCTTAGTTGGGGGTTATAGGGTCTCGTGGTCATCCAGAATGCAAATGGGATGAGAGAAGCTTTTATAAAAAAAATAATAATAATTATATAATGTTTATTTGGTTATACTATAAGCACGTATTTATGTTATCAAAAGAGAGCAATTCGTAGATTGAATCAAAAATCATGATATGTTCAATTCTCCCACCATCATCACGCCACTCATTTAATATGTTTGGGGGTCACTGTAACAATAATTAATCTACAGACATTTGATTTAGATTGCACAGCCATGCCAATGTTTATTTAAATGATGAAATAATCTCAGGGCTCTATTATATGAACGTTAATCCTATTATAAGATGATAATTAAGTAGTGAAGAACTATTGTGAAACTGACAATTATTATAATAAAATAAAGGATGAACAATGATAGAGATCGGTGCATTTTTATCACACATCATTATCTATTTTAAACAAGGTAAAATCTATATCTTGGCATTATACAATGTTTAGATCAATTAATTCAGTGTTATCTAGATAGATTGCATATACTATTAAACTGATAAGTATTGCCATTAGATTATGTTCAACATGTGTGTGGAAATGGTCAATCGAACGTATATGATAAAATAATTAAGAGGGAATCTTACTTCAACAAACATTTATTACAAGGCACATTCTTTTACAAACACATCGATGATGATTTACATTAATTTCACACTAACTACAAACTTGACTAAACAACATTTAAATTACATAAATCCTATACACTTAATATTTGGAGGCTCTTCCTCTTATCTGTTATTTCAATAATATTTATAACTCTATTTATTAAATTATTAGTGACACAAAATAATTATATATTCATGTACCAATGTTTATATCATCTATTTTCATTCTGTGCTCTCAATGAACTAAGAAAACAGTATTAAATAATCAATCAATGCCATTGAAATTATTTCCGTATGCGTACAAATCTATATTTACTATATGAAATTAATATATGCGGGATTCGAACTTAGACTGTCACACAGACCCACTACTCTCAGTGCCATCTCATATTGCTGACCCACCTGATCACACACATAAATAAACACCAATATACGTATTTCATGCTAAACCAGCAATCATCAGTTGGTCTAGATTACTATCCTCACACTTATATATAATCAGTGATCAGCTTTTATATTAAGATAGCCAATCTTCATACTTTAATGGACAGGCAACATGTGTGTGATCATGTGGGTCAGCAATATGAGATGGCACTGAGAGTAGTGGATCGTGTGAAAGTCTGAGTTCGAATCCCGCATATATTACATATATAAATGCAAGTTTAACCCTCTACAATGTTTTAATTTATATGAAATTAAATAATAATTTTATTAAAATTAGCATTAAATAAAGTAAAATTTTGTAATCCAATATTACATTCATACCGGGAGAGTGAACTACCAGTAATAATAATAAATGAAATAATGATAATATGGGTGATATGATTTGACAAGCTACTTAGAACTTACAATTCCAGCGATGGTCTCCTTCCATATCTCTAAGTTTATCATATTTCCGAATGTGTGTGCATTTATAAATTTACAATCATAACACATTTATTGATTACATTTTCTATCGGGTTTACTTGCGGAATGAATAAACTTCACAGTACGGATGGTATAATGAGCCAATCTTTAAATTATTAATCCAACGTCAAGTATTGAAACGGTTGTCTTCAAATCCCTCACCGTTTCACCAACCATCCTAATAACCCACTCGTCTGTGCTAAGTTCAAACCTGTTTAATAAGTCTAAATTAAAATTTGTAAGCTAACAATTGCAATCACGGCTATATAAACAGCATTATATACGCACATACGAAAGAACGCTATAATTGAATAGTATTGCCAGAGTTATAGCGTATAATTTTATCGCGTAATATTTTCAAACTATTTTTAGTACAGTAATAATGTAGCGTCAATTTATTAATTTATTACTTAAATTCGTATGTGGGAATATAATCCACCTATATTGAATATATATATAGCATAGTGGCGTGATTAAAATATTTATTAAATTTTAAGTTTCATTTTTATTATAAACCAATTTAATGTAAAAACACATTGAAAGGGTGATTGATTGCAGATGCGCTGACAAGCTTCTTTTTAAAAAGAAAAAAAAAGATTTTTTTTCTAAAAATAAAAGTATTTTCGGAGAATTAAAAGTTTAGTAAAGTTTTTGCTGTAAACAATTGTATCAGTATATGCCACACCTGCCTTAGGTTTCTAAAAAGAAAAGCCAATTTTAAAATAATCTAGCTAATTGATTCTAAATTATTTTGGAGACCTCGCTAATTAAAAATATGTTTACAGCAAGGATTTTACACATAAATTATAAAATCAGAACAAAATTCCTGACTAATTAAAAATAAAATCTAGTATCGGATTAAACTGATTAAAATTCGATTTAATTAAAATTTGATAATCAGAGAAAAGTTATAACACCTAAAAGGAATGTCAGCATGTTTGAAATCAACCACTAATTGAATAAGCAAATTAAAAATTTTGTAATCTTGATGGAGACGAAATTCCAAGGTGTGTGGGCTGATAAGGGATCATTTTAAAAAGGCCATGTAAAGTGGAGGAGCCATCTTAGAACTTTACTTTTTTGAAACCTTGACAGCTTTGAATCTTTGAAATCTTTACAGCTTGAATGCTACATCTGTGAATTTTTGCCTTCTTTGATCATCGTTAAGCTTTTGAATCCAGCGTGTATCCTGAACCAAAAGCAACCGTGAACATTTTGACATCCAGTTAAGACAATAATTTTTATATCTGTGCGAGAGAAAATGTCGGGCTAAAACAGGCAGCCTTGGCTAAGCTCCAGAGTGAAGGCGACGGGCCTCTACTTCCATCCAAAAACCACCATCACCAGTATGCCGCCATAACATCTCCGCTCTAACCGTGGGAAGAAGATGATGCCGCAAGCCGCCACAAAGACTCCCGTAACTCCAGCTCAAGTACTACAAGATGACCGGTAATCTCACCATTTCTAACTGCAGTTCAATATTTTAATTTTTCTTTAAGTCTAGACTTATAAAATGTATTTTAATTCTAAAATCTTGAATTCAAGTAAATTGCTAAACGTAAAATTTTATTCTTAAATTTAATTATATAATTCTGACCTACTTTCTAATGTTTCCTAACTAAATGATTTTAATAATTTTATTTTCAATTTTCTCACTGCAGTTGTGACTATGGTTTCTTTATTTCTTTTTTATTTTTTTAAATATAAATTATATGCTAATGCCTCGAAACAGCGGGCATGCAATATTAATAATAAAGAGAAGAGAGAATGACCCCTCTTCATTTAATAATTATTTATCGTAGCTTAATGCACGCTGTTTCGAAACCCTCTTAAATAACTGTTAAGAATTGGCTATGTGCTGATTATTATTTTGACCTTGATTATTTAATTATTTGTTGGCAATTTTAAAATGGGAATCTTGTTTTAACCCAAAGTAAATTTCAATTTAATTTTCACTAAGCAATATCCAAGCCTTGAATAAGTATATTTGTTATTTATTTCATTTTGTAAAAGCCCTCCAAATATACTTTTTTCCCCTTTTTTGTTTTTATTAATTAATCGCGTAATCAAATGTGTTATTTGAGATTGAAACTAGAAAGCAAAGAATATTTAAAAGTACGCCCACGTATAGCATATGATTATTAAAATGCTATATTAGAGTTGGCGCTAATGATTCCACTGATTAGCTATCGTTCTCGTGGCTAAATATTAAATTATTTCAACTCTTTTGCTTGGCGGATGTGATAATTTTATTATACATTTAAACTTTCTCGTTATGTTGCATTTTTCTTTAAGATGGGACTCGGAACGGCCATCCCTCTTACACTCCTTGGGTCGCACACGAATAAGACCTGACGTCAAATTCCAGGCAATAGTGTTAGCTACCCCAACCCTCTTTAGCAGCATGGCGATCGGTCATAGGGCTCCGGTGTTGATCACAAAACCCTAAATATTAATCCATCCACAGAGCGACATTTAGTATAACTGTTTACCAGCGCTATAGCGCATTGGTTCTTTTGGTTGCCAACTCTTCCTCCCTTAAATTAAGTTTCAGCCATTGTCTGACATATTCAAGAGCTAGTTTCGGTCTCATGTACAATAGTTTGAAATAATAATATTATAGATAAAATTGACTTTAAATGTTTCACATATATGTGAAAACAAGGCTTCGTCTGATTACTTAGCTGAAAACCATGAAATAAGAGGGATTAGCATAATCTGCCCCATAGCTACAATGCAGTGACTGATCAATAAGATAATAAAGCAAATGATGAAAACAATATTTAACTTCATCAAATAAAATAACAAATGTAAAATAATTTTAATTGTAAGGAGAGAAGGTTAAAGCGCTCTCCAAAAATGTTAGATGCTACGCGCATTTTAATTGTAAAATGCAAGAATAATATAGATAAAAATCGTCAAATTTAATCTGCAAAAATAAACATACAATTTAATAAATTACTCTGATCTCGATCTTATTTATTTCAATCCAATTCAAAATTCTTTATATTATATATGTGATTTCCGATGCATTAATTAGTTTTAAATATATACAGTTAATAAATTCCATTTTTTTTGTTATGAGTCTCATTGCTTCTCCCTGACCTATGTCGGCTCGCGGTTAAAATGATATCTATATATATCTTCAAGGTGGTCATCCGTAGGGTCGTGAGTCTTGGAGCACAGGTGAAGGAGTTGAAGTGCGGTCAGTCTCGAGATCTAACCATCTCATACTGGTCGGCTTGGTATCTTTGCTTGGACTCTGGATTCTGTTGCGCGAATGTACTAGCTTGACCGGTACAGTATATTACATAAATCACTAAAACATTTATCTGAAATAACTAACATATACTACATAACGATAAATACGTGGAATGAAGAGGGAGAGCAAAATGCTAACAAATAAATATTCACATACGGGCATGTGAGGGTTAACAAGACTTCATCAACTTAGTAACTACCAACCTTTCTCACATAAATAGCATGGAACCCAGCCAATTAATCATAAATAAATGGGACATCTACCACTTTACTTTAAGGAATATAATCATCACATCATATACTATCAAATAAGGAAATATACTACCACCCACAGCTCAATAGATAAAAAGTAAAATGAGTGTTACTCAATCCGAATAGCACGATCATCCTTTCAATCACGTCTCCACTCAAAAGATATCTAAGGCATTTCATATAGGACAAATCCCTAATAGACAAACTTTTAAATTTTAGCAATCTCTAGCACATAGCACAGCACCAGACATAACCAATAGGAAACAAATAAGCATAAATTTAACTCATAAAATAGCTTCTGATAGCGAGCACACACTCGAATATATGATCATGTATGAAATATTTTCGAAATCATATCAGACAATAAAATGTTATTGCTGTGTCTTATGACCAGCAAGTATATAAATGGACAAAGGCAGAATTGAGATGGCAAGATTATAGTTTAATACGAATAATTTTAACTATATACATCACCTATTATAAGGCATAATAAATTAATAAAAGGTCATAGTGACCTGCATAAATAACCCTAGTCCTCCTTTTGGACTTACAGAGGCAGGAGTCTCTGACTAAATTAAAACTCAGAACATACTCAGAACAATTAGATCAGGTTATGGAGATTTATAGACCCCTCAAGACTTCTGGAGTCTTTTACATTCCTAACCATATATGGTGTTTTTACTTACGTTTTCACATACACGCAGTATTTTCACATTTCTCACCATATATGGTATTTTACATAGTTTTCTGACCCTATAAGGTCAGCTGGGCTTTTTATTATTATACAACTTTCTATGATTTAACAACATTGCAATTTTACACATTCGTTATTCTTAATTACTATACAGTTATTTTACATATTTATTATACATTACAGTTATTACTTTTATTCTACATTTTTACAATTATTATTATTTTTACATATTCATTATATTTATACAATTATTATTATTTACATATTCATTATACTTTATATGTGTTTATACCTTGACCTTGAATACTGCACTCCTCCCCCACTCCAGAAGTATGGTTTTTCACCTAACATAGTCTTTGAGATGAGATGGGGGATTTCTAGTTTTTGCCGGTTGCTGGCGGTCTTTGTTGTCCTTCGCCAATTTATGATTTGTTGATGGTGGTTTCGATACGCCAATTTTTGCAGTGCTATAGGTACTTTCCAAGGTTTTGTTACAATAGGTTTTCCTCTGTAACTCTATATCTACAGGCGAGGTTTTTAATTTTCCTGGTTCTTTTTTGAACAAGCTGGAGTAATTATTTTTGACTTGTGATTCTATGTCGATTTTTTTTATAATGCATTTTTTATGCCTAGGGGCACGAACCACTCACAGCCTATGATCGGGTTAATATCTCCATTCACGATATATATTGGTAGTATTTCTTTAGTTTTTGTTGTTTCTACCTTTACATTTGCAACTCCTAATATCCTTATGGGATTTTTATTTGCATCCCAGGTCTTGAATTGAGTCTTCTCTATCCTTGGAGGGAATTTTAAATTCTGGATTAGTCTTCCCCAATCTTTACTCTTTATCAGCGATATCCCTGCTCCACTATCAATTTCCATGCTTAATGGTTTGCTGAATAGTTTTACATTCAGCATAATTTGATCAGATTCATCTATAGTAGCATTTTTTAGGTAGCTATTTTCCATCGCTTTGCAGGTAATTTCTCTGTTCGGTTTTGTATGGTGGTACCATCTTTTGGGATACTCGGTTATTTTCCGATAACTTTCATTTTCTGGTAAACTGCAATCATGGGCTTTGTGACTGATTTTTCCACATTGGTAACATTTAATTTGTTTAATCGGTTTTGGGTTTAACTCCAAACATTTTAAAATTTGTAGTTTGAAGTGGTTCTGTTCTCATGAAACTTTGGAACTCTCTCACTTGGTTGAGCTGCAATTCATAAGCTGTTGCACGGCTGATAGCTTCTTCGTAGGTTACATCTTTTATTGCCAGTAAGATCTGTCTAAACTGGTCATCAATTATTCCATATAATAGTTGTTCTAGAAGGGCTTCTTCTAAATATTTACCGTAAAGGCATGGCTTTGCCATCTCTCTTAAACCAATGTCATATTCTTTTATTTTCTCATTCTTTCTTTGCCTTCTGCCTCTAAAGTGCAGTCGAGGAATAAACTTGGATGGCTGGGGATTCAAATATTAATTTAGCTGTGTTACAAGCTCATCATATTTCTGTCTCCCCTGCGAATTTCCACATAATTTGTTCGCTATTTCGATTACTCTCTCGCCTGCAAAGCAAAGTAATGAGGCTACTTTTACAGTATTCTCTGTAATACTATTTAGTATAAAGTAGTTTTTTATTCTCTGAACATACAGTGGCTAATCACTCGGATCTTTTACATTAAATTCGCAAATAGAAACTTGCGATATGCTCGCCATTTCGCTATTAATTCGAATCTACTTACGCTTTGTCTCAGCTTGCTGTTTAGGCAATTATTTGCAGATTCGATCCTATGATGACTGAGACAATTTTTAATGCAGTCTATTCCTGTATTAACTGCCACTTTCTTTGATTCGATTCCTGTGCCGACTGCGCCAATTTCTTTCAGATTCTATTCCTGTCGTTACTGGGCCAATATCTTTCAGGTTCTATTCCTGTCATTACTGTGCCATTATGCTGTGTCTTATGACCAGCAAGTAAATAAATGAACAAAGGCAGAATTGGGATGGCAAGATTATAGTTTAATATGAATAATTTTAACTATATACATCACCTATTATAAAGCATAATAAAATAATAAAAGATTGTGGTGACCTGCATAAATAACCCTAGTCCTGCTTTTGGACTTACAGAGGCAGGAGTCTCTGACTAAATTAAAAACTCAGAACATATTCAGAACAATTGTATCAGGTTATGGAGGTTTATAGACCCCTCAAGACTTCTGGAGTCTTTTACATTCCTAACCATATATGGTGTTTTTACTTACGTTTTCACATACATGCAGTATTTTCACATTTCTCACCATATATGGTATTTTACATAGTTTTCTGACCCTATAAGGTTAGCTGGGATTTCTATTATTATACAACTTTCTATGATTTAACAACTTTGCAATTTTACACAATCGTTATTCTTAATTACTACACAGTTATTTTACATATTTATTATACATTACAGTTATTACTTTTATTCTACATTTATACAATTATTATTATTTTTACATATTCATTATATTTATACAATTATTATTATTTACATATTCATTATACATTATATGTGTTTATACCTTGACCTTGAATACTGCAGTTATATTAACATTAATTTAATTATAAATGAATTTAATAACTATGAAAAATTATGAACATCGAATTTCAAATTAGCATAAATACTATCAAGTAAGCCTGACCATTCGGCAATACTGGCATAAATATTTTCATGTATCTATTTATTATTACCAATTAATGAATAACGATAAAGCATGCAAATTTGCACCAATAATATGAGCACAGGAATATATAATATTTTTACATAATACAACAAAAGAAAATATTACCAGTTTGGTATAACTTATACCAAAATCTCTGAGACATTCTAGAGAAGATAGGCATATAAATACATAATAATAATAAACCAAATTAATATCAAATTAAACATAAAAGAAAATAAATAAATAAATACGTCTATATCTATCATATGCAATGGAAGTAATGCAAATCAAATCTTCTGTCATTAAAATAAAAGTTCCCTTTTTATTTTTTTTAGTTCATACTTGAAACTTTAAAAGCAAAACCTACGCGTAGACTAATAAACAAACATTAAAACATACAAACATTACCCCTGCAGGATAATCATGAATTTAGCAAAACAGCAATAATCTCTAATGTTCTTAGGGCTTCGTAAGGACATTGTAAGCAACTTTTGCACATATTTGAATAAATTTTTTTTATTTATAAACCCTCCAAAGCTTAGCAAGATCATCCAAATAAATGTTGATGATTCATGGTATTTCAACATTGTTTTGTCTAAAATTCCAGCATTTAATAAAATTTAATATCGATTAAGATCAGGATTATTTGGTCATCCATGCTTATACATATTTCTGATAAATAATTATCAAATATTAAGTCACACATTCTATCACTCATATATAGGTGTGAATGGTAAGGTAATTTAGTATACATAGGTATTCTAATAATGTAGAGTATTAGAAGGAATAATTTCTCTGTTTCAGCCTTATTTTACACAATAAAAATAGGAAACTTATTAAATGAGAGTCAATAAAATATTCCATTACACAGTTCAGCATAACTTTTCCAATTATTATCATTATTGTTAATTTACATAATTCCAGTATTACACTATTAATTATAAATAAGTTATAGCAAAATTGTATTAGCAATTTTTCTATATAATATCCATGCATTATGAATAAAAGAAAATTCAAATTGTTAGTCAATAAAAGTTGGAACTGGTGTACCTTTAAACGTTTAGCCTTCTATATTGGACAATTCTATCTTGTATCCTCACAATTACACGTTGGCATTTATGCTTGAGTAGTATGAGAGAAGTTTCCTTAGTAAAAAGGGAATAATAAAGAATTTAATGAAAATATTAGGTTCACTTGTTTTATTATATTTCTCTTTTTAGAAAAATATCTCACCTTCTCTAAAACCTTTCTGAAATCTTCTGTCTATTTAGCCACACCTCCTTTTTTTTTTAGTTATAATGAAATCAACAATAAGCAAGAATTTATTACCTGTAAAAAAAATGTTAGGAATAGAGTATTGAAAAAAAAAAATTAAATTACAAATACTAACTAATAATAAATAAAATAAATAATTTTTATATTTTCAAATGAAAAATTTTATGCAATAAATAATTAATAAAAATATCATATTAACTGATGGTGTGTATGTGGGTGCATCTGTCTTTTCATTAATCCAGAGGTCTATTAGTGACTGAGCTATTAGCAATTTCTATGGCAAATAAATAATGTTATTGCAAAGTGGATATTCTGAGTGATAATTAGAAATATGAATGAGGTGTGAAGTGTGAGATGATGTGAATGGACATGCACCCATATATACAAGTTAGATCTTGGAATGATAATACACAATAAATTAGAAAATTAATGAATAAGTATTCATTATGGCCTTGCAGACAAACAATACTTATTCACACTGGTTGAGCTTTCATACCAATGACTCCTGAAACAATCCATCCCCTCTTCCACTATTAGATATACATAAAAAAAATTTTAATGATTGGTACACTCCAACTAACATCCTAAGAATTTTTCAACTGAATTATACTTTAAGTTATATCACAATTCATTTTTTTCTTATTAGGTACCCCTGATCACTATTGGCACAATGTGAACTTTCCACAATCCTTCATGGTGCCAATCTGGAAGGTCACAATATATATATGGGTTGCATATATAAAAAACATATTTTTCAGGTTCATCCGTGTTAAAAAATTTAAATATTGATATACTGACATTTCGACTTGATCACACAAGTCATCCACTGGATGACTTGTATAATCAAGTTGAAATGTTAACATATCAATATTTAATTTTTTTCAGGCAAGAAGTTTTTGAAAATTCAGATTATTTCCCAAGCTTATTTTCCCATCCTATTATTATTCAACTTTGGACATATTGATAAAATAGAGGGCTTCAATATATCTTTTTGTATTTGGAGTTACTCCTATATGTTATGAACCCAGATATAAAAAGGTTTATCAATTCTGTTGTAAAAACTTTTTTTTTATTCTTTTAAAATCTTGCTTATGTGTAGGAATTTAATTTCTTACAGCATTTTTCCACAGCAGCTGGAATATGAATTTCATGTCTGCTGCCATATTTTTTAAAATCAGCTGTAAAAAAATATACAATCCTAGAATTGATATAATTTGTTGTTATAGTCATGATCTTAACAAAAAATTAACTCCACTTCCCCTCTCACAGTTTAACTAAAATATCACTTTATTAATTGTAATCCATTAAAAAAAGTATGTAAATGTTGGGCTCTTTTATATCTTATGAAACAATCATTACATTGTTAATATACATTATAATGATATGTATTTTTGTTAAGAGGATTTGATCCAAGCATTTCAACAAGCTAACTTCACTTTTTATCTGGTCAGAAGGCATTCTGTTGAACCAATATCAATAGCCAGCAAACTATACTGTTATTTTCTTATGGTCTTCTGCACGAAGCCTGATTTTCCAATAAATTGATATCAAGTCAAAGGTAGTAAATATTTGTTTAATCTGTAAATCTTATAATCAATTCATGAATAAAAGATAGAACAGTCTGTTCTGGTGTCATAATCGTGTTTGATTATTTTGAATCTAGGCATAGCTTAACCAAACTATTTTTTCCCAGTATGATGACTGGATTATAGTACACTAAAATGCATCTGGAAATAATGCATCAGTTCATTTTGTTTGTTTTTCCATTTCAGTCTTGTATTGATGAAATATTAAATATGACTTAGTCTGATATGGCTTATCAGTGAATACCTAATACAATTGGGGGGAAAAAGTCTTGATATTTAAAGAGAAAACTGGTTTCTAATTTTGATTTATTTTGTAATTTTCAAGATGCTGATTTTCTGAGCATGTGTTAATAATCATATAATTTCAAGATGATAAAAAAAATCACTCATTTTTTAATATCTCATATTACATTAAAAAATGTTGATCTCAAATCTTTATCAGCAACATCCTAACATATCTACTTCCTATCATCATCCTTATCACAATATGCCCTTATGGTTGAGAACTTTTCATTAATGATTTTATAGTTTTAAGAAGACATCAATTTTCACACTTAAATAAGTCATCAATTTTTTAATTAATGGTGGCTTTCATGAATCTAATTGTTATGATAATTATTTTTTTGTAATTATTCATTTTTTGATATTCATTTTCAAATAAAGATATCTTATAATGGATATTTAATTTTTGTAATTATCTATGTGCTTAATGTATATGTGTTAATTTTTCTGTAGAAAGATAAATATATTTTAGGTAAAATATTTCTATAATCATGTAATAATACTTAATTATTATCAATAGAAGTTTGCCATTATTTAGATTATTCTCAACACAGCCTTTCTAGCTTATCAATGCTAAAACTCAATTGTAATCTTTAATGACCCAATTACACTGCTAAAGTGCATGATTATAAACTATAATATAACTAATCACAGACATAAAATTAATTAACATTTACATAAACACAGTGCATAGGGTACCGGTCGGTTTCGTCTGTTCATATAACAAGATCTAGCATCTAGGCAAAAGTACCTCGAATCCAATCCTGTGCAAGATACATAAGTCAGGAACATTCATGAATTCTGCCCTATTTGCCTATTTTCCAGATCTACTCACTTATGAGCAACAATTCCAATGATACTGATCTAATTCATTCCTACCCCGCCGGCATCACAAAGTCGTGACACAAAAAGACTCGTATTCGAACTTGGTTCATGTCTAGAATATTATAATTAGCGATTTTCGATCATCTAGTAAGGGAAACCTTTTTATATTACATCAAAATTATTTCTAATCAATAAATGAAACAATGACTTAGATATTTAGAAGGATATAAAATTTATTAAATCAACTTGAAATATATATGATTGCAAACGTTATTGGTGTTACAATGTAAATAAAATGGGTGTTTATCTCCCTTGGACAACATTAACCTCCCTTACAATCCTATACAATGAACATATTTAATCATCAATAACAAATAATTCATGGCTTTATTCTATTGCGGCTATTTATATGTCAATAATTTATCGATTGAATGGGATACATAAGATTTTTAATAATAGCGCTAGACTACGGTATCTGAACATTATTTGAATCCACCAGTACTAAAATAACAGCATTCATACCAATACGTAAGTTTATTAAGTTGGATGATAAGGGTAATTTTATTTAATTACTATTTGCATTGGCTATACAAGAACGTGTGTGGGAAGCTACTTTGGGAAATAATAATAATGGCAGAAGCGTCATATCTGAAAGTGCGAATGAAATATATATTAAACAGTGGCAATCCATTTAGTATAATCATAACAGTACGGTTTAGGAGAATTAATAGGCTTTTAACAAGAACGAAATATGGGAGAGCGGTACGTGTATGATGGCCATGGAACGATCTATTCTAAGACCTAAGAAGATGCTTCAATTTACCGTTAAAGAAAGGCGACTCTCTGCAAACGTCGGCAGGGTCGGGTCATAAACAACAACGAAGGCGCTTTATTAAATTGCCATAGGCTGGACTTTTGCCAGAGCGAACCCTATGCAATAATATCACGCGCTGAAGAAATCCAACGAGGTTTGCCAAACCTTGTCCTTGGTATTAGAAGTAAAATGAACGAAGCATAAATATATATAAAACGAAAGGCCGGTATACACGTAACGCTTGCATTAATATAAATATATTGATATTTAACTAAGTAATAAAGAATTATCGCCTATTTTTATTAATAAAAACCCCTCGTACCGGTATGATTTGATTACTACGTGGATATGGAAGAATTACATTTAAGGCCACTATAATATAGCTCAGAGAACTAAAGGATTCCCCCCCCTTTTGTGTATTACTTTTAACTACACATAAACTTTCCACAATGTATAAATAATATAACTCTTTGGTTTTGAATGCTTTAATAATTAAATAATTTTCATATTATTAAATATATATAAAGTCAGTGGTGGCTATTGATTTCAAGAAATTAATATTAATTTAATTCATATAAATCTATTTGTAGATTTTAGAAGTTAGCGCTATTATTTAAGTAACCAAAGAAACGCATTTCTAAGAAAATAGATTTTTACTTAGTTTTTTGAAAATAACACTGTATAATAATTATCAAATTCTTATTTTATTTCCCCAGACTGGCAGGCACCCGCTATACTGAGAATAACAAAGTTGTTTTAAAATAATACTAGATTAATTACCCTCTGAAAAGTAAGGAGGGTTTTCTTTTATTAAAAGATATAGCGTAAGCATTGCGATTCTGGGGGAAATTATCGACATATAATTTAGTATCTGAAAGTATAAAATATAATAATGAAAATAAAGTATTGCCGCTTAGACGTGAAATTAAGAATTAATAATTATTCATGAGAGGTTTAATGTAGGAGAGATTGCAGATAAGTTATATAGAGAGAGAACGAGGTACAATTAACAAAAAGGTAAGAATTTTACAAATTGATTCATAACTAATATTAAATTTTACAAATAAAAGCTTTACAACATGTTTAAAGAAATAGATAGGTGAAAGTTAAAATTATTCACGGTAACCTTAAGAGTCTAGCAGCATTTGAAATGATTACCTCTGTAAAACATGGCGGTTCTTTTGATGATTTCAATTCCCGCGGAGACTAGATCTAGTTTGTCAATCATAGTTATTCAGGCAGGTAGTAATTTTATGATTTAATGAGCAGGCATATAAGTATAGTCTATGAGTATCGGGATCCATGGGCACAGATTGCAGGGGCGGCCATCTCGAATGACGAGAAAGGCGATTTAGATTTACTCAGTACACATTGAAATTAACGAGCGCAAATTTTCTTGGTGACTGCTCTCCTTGACTGTCCTCTTTACTCTCCTAAAAATAATTTGTAATTATCCCATGCCTTGGTATTTTTGGAATCCCTTTCTGATTGGTCATTGCAATCTAATTTCCTAAAGAATTCGTATACAAGCTTTTACCCCTTGTGATGGAAGATGCCATTGTTAGATAAGCATTCAAACTTTAATTAATTTTGATAAAAGAAAATGTTTGTAACAAAAATAAATCAATTAAGTTTAGTTTCTACTTTTGATTCTAGAGAAACTTTTAATTAAAGTTATGTTAGAATATTATACAAGATTACGCTTCTCACCTTTAACTAATTTTGACTAATTACAATCGCATCTTCCATATTGGATTTAAAAGAAAAGTATAGTTTAATGACAAAAAATAATTTAAGAACACAATTTTATAAACTTACATATACGAACTTTTCCACTAAATATTTACTCAGTACCTTTGTCTCTACAATATCAGTAGATATCTGAGCTGCAATTAACAAACAATTATTATAACTTTTATAAAACAAATTAATACAGAAATTATAATATATTTTGATATTATAAGTCCGTTATAATTAATCCCCCATTCCCTATTGCGTATACGAATTTTCAGACGCTACATTTATTAATTTTATTTTGCATGTTTAAATTCAGATATTTATGCCAATATCTTCGTTAATAAATATGTTAGTTAATATAACTCAAACAAAAGGATACAAACAAATGTGTTAGTGAGTGGAATATATATGCAAGCATAGGGTTTGAATTTAGGTTGGTAGCGGAAGATTGGAAGTGGGCTGTGAAGTGCAATCTGAATCTCAGATTCCACTTCAATAGCTCTGTATTGATTTTTTTAAAATGATTTATTTTAATAAGTTTATTAGAGATATGAAACAGCTATTAATAACTTTGACATTCTTCATGTGAGGCTATACTTAAAAACTTCATTTTTTTATACGTGACATTAATCTAATCATAGATTCTTAGTAAATTCTATAGCAATCACAATACAATGCAATTTTTACACACTGAGTTATTAAAAAAAGTTCATTTTAGCAGTTTTATATTATTGGTGAGACTATCTTTTGGTATTTAATGATGTAATCGTGAAGATATTAGAAATTCTAATCTATTTGATTATCAAGTCAATTAGCTCACAGATCGATTTTAGATGTATTCAGCTATAAGCTTAACACATTCAAGAAAAGTATTTTTACATTATGATTAGAATCAAAGTTATTAATTCACTTTTAATTGCTCTATAATCTTTTATATTTTGATATTTTTAATTATTAATTTTCATAACAAATATATCCAGTTTTAATTAACATTTATTTCAGATCCAATTTTGCAGAAAAACACAAAATTACAAGAGCTTAATTTATCTGGAAATCAAATATTTTCTCTCAAGGTAAAACAAATTTATATGAAATTATTTTGATTTTATTTATTTCTTAAAAGTTATTAAATGTTTTTCTATTTGGAATTATACTATGCATTATTGCATATGATTTACTTATTGACAGAAGACAATAGTTCAAGCAAAAATAATTTCATTTTATGCACACTGCCTGACAAAATAGTTGCCTCACCCAATAACATTGCATCATATGACTTAGTAAGTGATGACATGTAATCTACAAAAGATAAAAGTTAAACAGAATTTAAGTAAATCATCTAGTAGACTTATGTGCAAATAAAATTATTAGTACGGGGGAAAATTGTAAAAAAATTTTTATTGAAACATATACTCAAGAAAAAAAAAAAATCAAAACATGGTTTGAACCCTAATCAGAAGTGAGATATAGTACTAAAATATATGATCATATATACCAAAACATAAAAAGAATTGAACATGTTTGATATTTTCTAAGATGCCAGATATTTAAGAGGTATTGTTTATCTAGACAGATGTCAGTTAAAATAGATTAGCATATTTATTTTTAAGAAATAAGGCAATTACGAGCTATCTTATAGATTATTCAGTTTATAATTTCAGTGACAGCAGACATTTCAGTCACTCTGCAAATTTAAAATTGGTAGAAATATGTTTGAAACCTTGTTAGCTTTTGTGATGTTTCCTATTGTCAATAATGAATCACCAAACTCAAAAAAATGGTTTTAACAGAATTGTATGATGATAGGAATGAAGCTGTGTTATGATCACTAGTGTAATTTTTCAGTATTCAAGATTGCTTGCTGATATTTATAATTTCAATTGAGTTTTTTTCTACCATCACTGTTAATGAAGTTCACATCTTAAAATGGCATGGCTATAAGACTCAATTGTTATGAGTGAGAAAAACATGCTTCTCTTTTAGGTATCTCACATTCTTGTTTGAATCATCATTAAGATATTCACATTAATGCAGTTCATTGATTCATTAATAGCTTGTTGGTACTTAGATAATATTTTATAATTTGTGTATTTGCTTTTTTTTAAATGACAATTTGTGTTAAATAAATTTTTAAGAAGATAACATGTAATTCATGACCAATGTATTTCAACATTATTTTCAATGGATCCAGATGGTTTTTTGAACATCTTGATTTCTAAACCATCTTCATCAAGTTTTTATTGCACATTTTGAATAATAATTTCACATGTTAGGCATTCTAAACTATTCATAATTCTACAAAATTATAAAAGACAAATAAACATTACCTAATGATACTCATTCCAGAGCATTATTAGAAACTTTCACCATATGAAATACTTAAAATATTTAATCTTACAAATGATTATGTCTTGTTTATCTCATTTATATATTACTTTGAAATAGAAATCTATTACTTACTTTGCTGATGAATTTTATATCATTTGCGTATTTCTTCTGTGTCATATGTTTTTTTTTTTGAGTGTGTGTAATTTCTATATGCAAGAGCATTCTTACAGAGTGTATGTGGCAGTCATGAAAAGGATACTAATCAATATTATGCATATGAATGATGATGATGATATTTCAACATCTTATTATTCTTTAGGGCAGTAGTGATTGAAAAAGAAGAGGTTTGAATATAACTTTACAGCCAGACTTGCATAAGATTTTATATGAATAATAATAATAATAATTTGTATTGATTTATTATTTATATTTTTAAACACTAATTCTTATTAAGTGCATGGTTAGCACATAAATACATACATGGTTTTAAAGACTTTTATGTATTTATTTATATTTTTGTATTTTATTTAGTAAGTTTATATATTTTATTATATTAATAAGATCTTTTGGTAATTTATTACATTCTTTAAAATCATTAGAATACATAACAAATCTATTGTTTTTATTCTCTTTGCATATTGCAATTTTTCAATATTACAAATATTCTCAATCTCTCTAATGAGTCTCCCATATTTATATTCTTTATTAGAAATTTACTTTTCATATAAATGTTTATTTAATGAATTTTTTTTTCTAATGAAATATGAGTTAATTTTATATTTGTAATAATCTTTTTGTTAATATTAAAATATTGATAAAAAGTATAAATGATGGTCTTTCACTTAGTAAAATATATTTTTACTAAGGTTGAAATTCAATTCATTGAGATTATTATTTAATTTTAGTGATTTTATTCTACAGAAATTTTGCAAATATTTAAATAAATGGATAGTAAATATTATAAGATGTGGAGAATTTTGTGTAAAAAATGTAGATGGTATAAATAAATTAAATAATGTAAAACTGAATAGAAACCAAAGTATGTTTGCAATAGATATAGAATAAATGCATCCAATTTTTTTCAAGAATTAAAAGTATACAAATATTAATACAAAAATTATATTCATACATATATGATACGAATATAATGCATATTGTAGATTTGACATTGATACATAATAGTTTTATGTTTTAAATATAATAATGAATATTTAAATCAGCATTTATTTTTATAGCGTCTGTAGACAAGCCAAATTGTGCAAACGCTTTTGCGAGTGTTAAATAATAAATGAATACCCTCTGACCAAACAAGATATAGAATTTATGCAGGAATAAAAGGAATCCAAAGGAATCCTCTTATTTCTACGACTCAAATATTTATATATGAGCAAATCTGAAGTACTGGCACAGAAGGTGTGACTATAGAACAGTCACTTTAAATTACTTTTATTCCTGCATAAATTCTATATCTTGTTTGGTCAGAGGGTATTTATTTATTATTTAACACTCGCAAAAGCGTTTGCACAATTTGGCTTGAAAGGCCGATATGAATGTAATAATGAATATTGGAATATGGGTTGTGCAATTAATTAGTGGGTTAATGTCATCAGCATTTATAAATGATATATTTTAATAATTTGTGGCAAATGGACTATAAATAATATTTATAATGAATTTAATAATAAGTATAATATAATATTAAATTTATAAAGTAGAATTATATTAAGATATAAAAATTATCACAGGTCATGATAACAAAAGTATATCAAAACATTTCATTAAAAAAATAATTAAGGTAAATAATTACTATAGAAGCACAACAAGCATGCATATAATTTAAAATTTTTTTTAGATATAAAGCAATAAATATAATGCAGATAAATATAGATACTTTACAAAAGGAACATTCATTAAATTATACAAAAACTATAGATATAACCCCAAGAATATTAAAAATATATCTTTTAATTATAAAACATTTAAATTAAATAATAATATTATTTCTATTCTAAATAATAATAATAGTTTTATTTTGCTTACATTTTGCATACAGTTTGAATATATATACACCTGGATTTTGTTTTATGTGGTAGATACGTTCCACAGAAAACTCGCATTAAAAAAAATTGCACAAAAATGGACTTAACTTAGTTTGAAAAATGGGGAATAGGGTCTGTAATTTTCAGAATTCACATAAAAGCAAAGCAACAAAGAAAAATTACTTTAAAATTCATATTAAAAAAATAAGGAAATAAAGTATGACTAATAAAAAATATCAAATATGTGAAAAAAATTGGTACAAGACATGTATTTTAATCATTATTGCTATTTTCGAATGTGCGGTTCATTTGTAAACTGGTGAGAAATCAGATTCATTGATGTGATGTGATGTAGCTTCTTTTTGAATGAAGTCAAGAATCTCTCAGCAATTATGCCCATAGAAACTTGTTATCCACTTTACTTTCCATCCCCCACTCTAATTTTTACCATATTCTACTCCATCCCATTTACACAACTAGTACCAACTTCAGTCTTGTGCTGTGTTAATGGTTTTTCATAGACAACTGATTTTTACTACTGAAATAAATTTTAAATGTTCACATTTTGTTTCTATATTAAAAAAATGAGGATCACAATCAAAACAAAAAGATTATACATTATCATTAAAAATATTATTTTCAGTTTATAAAATCAATAAAATTTTCGTTATTTACTTTAAAAATCTACATTATTTATTTCTATTATACCTAACAAAATATATTTTAAAAGTTTAAAATTTTTTAATATTTATTGCGATATTTTTATATGTAAGTATAAATATATTATTATTATTTACTCATTAGTATAAGTATGTTATTTATTCTAAATATAGCTTCAGACCATATTCACGTTAGCTGCTAATATGACATTATATTTTTGAAAAAAAAAAAAGTATTTCAAGTCAAAATAAGTTATTAATAATTTAAATTTTTTGATATCTAATAAATATAGTGAAATATGAAAAATATTAAGAAGAAATATGAATCGCATAACTTCAAAATCGCATTAAAATAATCCGCATAAAACGAGACCCAGGTGTATATATATAGTGAAACAAAGTAACAGTACAATAATGATATGAAAGACATACAATTAGTATTTCTTATAGATTTTGAAATGTTTAAAAATTTAGCTTTATCTAGAGTCAAAATATCTATGCCTAAATGGATCCAAAAGGGAAGCAACTGCAGAAAAAGGAAACATCATTTCATCCGTGTTGCCGAAAATTCTAGCAGGTGATGAATGACTTACCAAGGAAGGATAATCCAAAGAGATCTGTATCCATAAGACATTATTGCCAAACTTATGGACATTGATTTATTATGTATTATTTTTTTATATATGTTTGTAAAAATTCTAGTTTTGTTTTATCTCCATACTTAGAAACTTAAATGTGTTTATAACTTGGAAAAGTTCATTATGATTAAAAGCAACAAAATGAGAAGGGGGGGATTATTAAGTTAGACAAAATATTTTTTTCATGTTAAATAAAGTTTAGGTCAGGTTTCCCTCCATAGTGACTTAACATTTGAACATCATCACTATGATATGGAAAGAGTAAGATTTTTGATGCTATTTCATTTTAAGCACATACACTACTACAGGACAGAGTTTGTATTACTTTTTTTATTGTTAACTAACATATGTTCACCTTTATTTTTTTGCTATAAATGACTAATTTTTATATGGATGCTCTTTCCTATCAACTTTAGGGAATTGTACAGAGGGGAGGAGATCATCCCCAAGGAAGATGGAACATCAATAACTGGAATTGGATGATGAGGCTATTATGGATATACTTGTACAATATTATAAATTAGTTAGTCAGTTTTGCAGTCAATTTAATAAAAGATTTTTTTTATTATTTTGCTTTGTAAATAATTAGACCCTTGTTATGTACTTTTATCATGGGTAAGAGTTTGGAATAGTGAACATATTTAATCATTGATATGGTAGAAATACATCTTTGACACACACAATCCTATTTTTTATCATGCTAAAAGATTTAGAATTTTGTTTTGTTATTTAAATAAATGTCAATTTTATTTACATTACATTGATCTCTAATTTATCAAAATCATTTATACATTCATTCATCAACTTATAACCGGATATATATATATACACACACATTTCATTCTTATGTAATATTACAGTAATATGTTTGTCTGGATCTTTGAATCAATTGGAACCTGTATAGAGGTGCAGTAGTTTTTATCTAGTGTAATTCACCCCTGAAGAGAGACAAAGGCAGTATTCTCCCTGAGTTTGAATACTGAGGCATAATGGAACCCTAAAGAGGGATGAGGTATGGATGAACTAGCTTAAATTGTATCAATTTAATGTGTAAACTTAGAGATAGCCAATTGGAGGTAGATATGATCATAGGTTAGGTACTTTGTCACATCATTCTCAGCATTCTACCAGAAGACCCTAGGTCTGACCATAGTGAGATGCGTTCCCCCTCTTCTGGTGGAAAACCTGGACCATTACAATATAGATATTTAAATGCAAGTATACTGTCTATATTGAACTTAATGCAATTATAAGGTATTTGAACTCAGACTTTCAAGGCTCCCTACAGCAATCCACTTTATCTTATACAACCAATATACATAACCACATTTATGTGAAAAAGATAAATGATCTCCAATATATGTATTTTCTGTTAAATCAGTACTCATCAGTTGGTTCAAATTTTCATTTCAATCAGTACTCAGTTTATATTAAGATACCAAATATTCAAACTTTAATTGATAGGCTTCAATCTTCTCCATCCTCCAACTCTTCAGCCATTCTTATCATGGAAAATCTGATGATGGAATCCTCAAAGGCCTTGTTGGTGTCAATCTTACTGTTATACCCATATTGACTTTAAGTCACTCTGACCCTTCATATATAGGACCTTAATATGTCCATTTAAATACATAGAAGAGGAATGTGCAAATACAGGTGGTGGAGGTAGTGGCAGTGGTTCTAATAAATTATAGATAAAACTTTAATATTACCCTAAAATTTATAATACATTAATAAAAAATAAAAATTATATAGATAAAAGCATGCAGATAGAATTGTCAAATAGTAAACATTTTGATAAATTAAAATGTAGTCATACAATATGATATATAATATAAAACATAATTGAATATATAAAATGAATTGTGGGAAATTGCAATGAGAATTACAGTGGATATACAGGAAAGCAAAAGAGCAAAAAAGCATAGCAATGCAATTAAGAGAAGGGGTGATAAATTTGCATTATATATTCATTCTTTACCATATGGATATAAAATAGATTATATAAAAATATTAAACCCTTTTAAACTACATCAAATAATGTGATATAAGGAAAAGATATGAAGCTAATTATACTAACTACATAAAAATAATGGTTTGAATATATATATATATATCATCAATTAATTAATAATTGTTATGAATGGAAAATTATATAAAATACTTTTATATTATATAATATTGTACAGTTGTTATATTAAGCATATTTGATCAATTTTACTTTTTTTTTTGGAAAGGGGAGTGGGGATTGCTTTTTTATAATTTTATTGATTGTAATTAATTTTACATAAAAATAATAAAGGGTGCTATGTATGTAATGTAAATTGAAGCTATAAAATAGATTACAATAACATTGAGAAGGGCATAAGATATTTGCTGAAAAAAGTTTTTATGTATTATTATTTTAAATAAATAAATATATAGAATTAACGTTGTTATATAATATTTTATATTATGTTATTTATTTAAAATTATGTGAATACAATAACAATGAATTACATTTTTTTCTAATTTTTTGAGAATATTCTTAAATATTAATAAAATTTGTATTTATAAAGTAAGATGTATATTATCTTTTTCTTTTTAAGGAAATCTTGAATCTTATTCCTCTACCCAATCTTTACCATCTTCTTTTTCATGATCCACAATATTTAGCAAGTCCGGTGGCTTTTTTAACTAATTACAGAGTATATATATTTTATCATTTACCAAACTTACAAACTTTGGATACTGATGGCTTGACCAAAGATGTATATAAGCATATTGAGGTACTTTACAAAAATATAAAGACTTATTAAATTTTTGTTATGTTTTATGTTTATATATCTACATTTCTGTGCTTGATATTAAATTATCTATGTTTATTTATTTACAGTTTTCAGTGCTGATAAAAATCATCCATCTATTTTTTATTTATATATTATTTTTTGCTTAAAATTATATATTTTAACCATATTGAGTGATGTCTTAATTGTTTTTTTATCTCTATTTTATGTTTACAAAATAAAGTTAATTAAACAATGCTTTTACTAGAACTGCATATTATTCAATATTTAGTAAATAAACTCTATTTACATTTATTTTTTTATGCAATGACTACATTTTATTAATTTGATGATTTGATTGTTCAGAAATTTTAGGATTTCTTGTATAGTTTAATCTTTGAAGAAAATTAGTGAACAATCAAAACGTCAGATTAATTTATAAAATTTAAACATTACAAAAAAAATATGTATAAAAAAGTTTATTAATAAATTAAATGAATTCTAGTACAAAATATTTTTTAATTTTTCTAAAATACATATATTAAACATTTCAACAATATTGCTTGGACATTTATGTATTATTTATTTATCTATTTAAATTGTAAATTAATATGTATATATAAAATATATTATTAATAATATAAATATAATATGTATTTGTAAATGTAACTAGAAAATCATTATGAATACATTTTATGAATACTTTTGTATATGATTTCATTGTATTTAATAATTTAATCAGACAATCTGTATTATATTTTTGTTGATTCATCAATTTTAATCTCTGGTGACAATGTTTAATCTGAAGAAATTCAAATAATTCCCTTTGAATTTTATGAGTTGTTACTGCTTCCTAATTTCCAAGATATATAGATCATGAAATAGTTTAAATAAGAGAAACATTTTTACTATGCATGTGATTATTTAATTAATAAAAAAGCCTGGAATATTTACCAGATTAGAAACATAATTTAAATTTACAAAAATGCTTTTATATAGATTTTTTTTTATTATAATTACTAAATAATTAAAATTTTAAAACTGTGTAAAGCAAATTACAACAATTAATAATATTACAGATGGGACACTACAGAACAAAAATGCAGAATTTTTTTTTTTGATATTTTGATACTAATGTTATTTGTCAATTTTTTTTATATCAATATCACACTGCTAAATTTTTATAATTTTGAGTTGCATTTAAAATATTTTAGCCCCCCCCTCCCCCCACACACACTCATAAATATTAAATAATTAAAGTTTTAAAGCTTAGTAAAAAAACTTAGCTATTGGTAACCCTACAACAATTAAAAATACTGCACGGGTATTCCTAGCTCTGAAATATCAAACTCGGCACATAATTAAATAATTTTTTAAATACAGTGCTCCATTACTAAATAATAAATATGGTTTTAATTTCTCCTTATATGTAAAAACAAAAAATACTTAATTGTAATTATTAATTAGAGAAAATATAACTTACTATTAAAAATTTTATCGGCTGAACGTTTTCGAGGAACCATGCCTCATACTCATAGCCTTCATGAAAAGTGTAATAAATATATGCAAATGTAAATATTCAAATAAGCTACTGTTACGTAGCCCATTTTTTCGAGATCTCGAAGCATGTGTCCTTTCTGTTAATGGCATGGATGTCTCTATTAATATAGAATGCCTCCTTTATTTTTCTCCTGTAATCATTTGGCTCTGAACATAAAATAATGGGGTTGGCAGGTATGAAGTTGTGCCCAGATTGTTTACTATGTTCGAAAAATATGGAGGATGTGTTGCTGTTCGTTTGAGCTCTGTTGAATGTGTAACGATGTTGAGCCAATCTGGTATTAATTGTGGCTTTCGTTTCCCCATAATATGTAGCGAGAAATCGCCACTCAATAGATTACAAAATGATTGTTAAACCATTTGAAATTCGCAGCTGTATCCACCCTAACTCTAACTCACCTGCATCGCACAAATTTGCAGGTCTTAATGCATTTTTGTTTAGAAACTTTCATCTGTGTAAATATGAAGCACATAGGAAGGAAAATATAAACAATTATACTAAAGATCTATTAGCAGCAGGATTCAAATATAAAACCATTAAAAAGAAAATCATGAAATTTAATAGTACAATAAACAATAAATTACCTCGCACTAATCTACCTAGAATAACAATCCCCTACATCCCTAAAATATCCAGCAAACTAACGAAAACTTTAAACAATAAATTCAACATAATATTCAGAACTCCACCCAATTCCAATAGGTTGATCAATAACTCTAAAGACCACATTGATCGATCGCTCACCCCACACGTGGTGTACTCTATTTCCTGCCCTCAAGCCGGATGCCACGCTACATATTATGGGGAAACGAAAGCCACAATTAATACCAGATTGGCTCAACATCGTTACACATTCAACAGAGCTCAAACGAACAGCAACACATCCTCCGTATTTTTCGAACATAGTAAACAATCTGGGCACAACTTCATACCTGCCAACCCCATTATTTTATGTTCAGAGCCAAATGATTACAGGAGAAAAATAAAGGAGGCATTCTATATTAATAGAGACATCCATGCCATTAACAGAAAGGACACATGCTTCGAGATCTCGAAAAAATGGGCTACGTAACAGTAGCTTATTTGAATATTTACATTTGCATATATTTATTACACTTTTCATGAAGGCTATGAGTATGAGGCACGGTTCCTCGAAAACGTTCAGCCGATAAATTTTTAATAGTAAGTTATATTTTTCTCTAATTAATAATTACAATTAAGTATTTTTTGTTATTACTAAATAATATATTTTTAATATTTCAATTAAAATACAGAAAGAAGATGAAAATAAATTGCCACTTTGTTTAGGCTATTTTCTCTTCAGATCAGATGTGAAAAAATAGTGCTATTTTTATTTTTTTAAATTTATTTTCTAAAAATATAAAGTGAAATATGAATACTTATTTTTTTGTTCATATATATATATAATCACCTAAAAAGAATAATTAAACACGTCAAGCATTGGTGGTTGAGAGGTCAGCGACAGCTGCTTTTCAAGCAGTTGTCCCGGGTTAACGGGTTCGCTTCCCGGCTGATGCTATGACACATGAAAAAAAAAAAAATTAAACAAGTTAAGTGTTGTTGGCTGAGTGATTAGCACAGCTGCCTTCCAAGAGTTGTCTTGAGGCTCACTTCTTGGCTGATCCTTTGACACACACATACACACAAAGAATAATTAAACTTAACATTATATGTTGTAAGGGTTGGCATTTTTCGGAAAAGAAAGCTTGCTGCAAAAATAGTTAAAAATAGCATTAAAAATATCATACAAACAGATTAATGGAGTAGTTATGTTTTATATATGGATGAATTTGTATTTGACAGTTTTAGTTTACATATTCATTGCATTAATATTATTTCTTTCTTTTTGGAATTGGAATGACTGATACTGCTGTTTATGATTTTATAAAATGTATTTAAGCAAAATTTCGAAATTTTATAAAATACAAATCATTAATAAAATATCTATTTATTTTTAAATTTATGTATGTACAGAGGTATGCATAACTACATGAAAATGGAAATTAAAAAAATGAATACACAAAGTAAAGATAATGATATTAAAAGGAGATGCTACAAGCACATATCTTTCAAACATTTTACACTTTGATCATAATGATAAGCTGTAGTATAGAGGAAGATTGGAAAACTCAAGAACTAAAGATTTCTGTATCAATTAATTATGAAAATGAGAAGAAAAAAAAATCTATTTTGTACATTGAATGGAAATATTGCATTCAACCTGAAAATTGAATTCTCAAATATTATTTGCTTCTTTCTTTTCACTGGTTAAATAAAAATAAACAATTCTCTATTCTTAATAACATATTTTGTAAATAATCCTACTTCTAATGATCTTTCAAAAATAACTCAAAAATAGATTTTCTCACTTTACAATAAACCCTAATTATGAATATTTTGCATGCTTTATAAAGCAATTAATTTACAATTCCATATTATAATCTATTATTTATGTGGTCTTTTTTTTTAGAATATTTAAATATATATGTATATTTTTAAATAATTAAACTAGAGAGAGAGACTGTTAAATGCAAATAAATTTGGACAGTCAGAAATCATAGCATTGATCCCGTAGTTAGAAATATATAAGTTTTTTCCCCAAAATTATTCTCAGATAATAATAATTGCTCTGGAGAATTAATTTCCAAACTTTATAGATTAACATCTTTACAGATATATGAATAAAAGGAAGCAAAATTTAAGTTTTTTTAATATGAATGAAATTTGATCTACTTTTAGGTCACTTTTCTAAAAAGTTTGATCTAAAATTTGTACAAATTTTATGGTCAATCTTATCAACATATGAAACATTTTTATAAATATGTAAATAAAAATAAGTAAAAAATGCTAGATTATTAATTGAGATTAATGTGATAAAACATAAGACTTTATTTTATTATTCTCTTTAAAGGCAAGCATCTACAAGCAAAAGCTTTTCTACAGATTGAATATTAAAGAAATTGAAAGAAAAATGGAATATTACTCTTTAATAGTTTATGATGAAAAGCACGAGGAATTAAAGAAATTGCGTAATAGATTGGCCACTCTCAACTATCATATAAAAGAAGTAAGTTAAATAAAAATGCATATAAACTTGTTATTCGTATGAATTCATTATAATAAAAAAATAAATTATTCTTCTAGAAAAATAAAATATTTCACTGGAAAAACGAATTTCTGTTCAGAATTTTTATTTTTATAGACTGGAAAACAATTACTTTTAATTGATTACAGGTAAAAAACTTCATAATTGAAATAATAAAAAAAATGGTAGCCAAATTTTCATAGAAAAAATATTAATAACATTTAGTTGGAATCTTAGCACAATTAAGTTAGGTACTTTAATAAGATTTTTATTTCACAATACATATTTTAAACACATGAATTAAAACAACCAGAAAAAAAGATAGATGACCCCAAGTTTCATTTCTGGTTAAATCATCATTATTTAATTGGTCCAGATTATACTTTTTCACATATCCATAATAAATTATTACAATTAAATTTATAATATATTTATATATATATTGTGCCAGTCAAAATCGTGTATTCATTCAACAAGACCAATAATCCAAGCAAAATACCTTGAATCCAACCCTGCACAAGATACATATGTCAGGACAAGGTTGAATCCTAACCTATTTGCCTAAACTATTGCCTGTCTGACTAATGGATAACGTTTGTGATGACACTAGCAGTGCTTGGTTTTATTCCGTCCCAGCTGGAGGTCATGGTTCACATAGAGACTCAAAATAATAAAGGGTTTATATGAAAAATCAATGATTTAATGGATTCTGATGATTGCAGAATGGTACAGATATGATTTGATCGATTACTAATGGTTTGAACCATAATAATGATAATTCTTTCTGGCAACATTATAAAGAAGTGAATTTAAATCAAAGAAATATTTAAATAAATAGAGTAATTAACTTTAGAGATTGGGAGTGATGACAAACTAAGCTTATTTAAAATAACAATATTATAGGAATTTATTAAGGAATTTAGTACAAAATAAGTTAAGTCTTTGTTTATACAACTTGGTTATTTTCTTTAATTCGTTTTGATGCGGCTTTGATAACAATGTAAAAGTTTATTAATTGGTCTGCCAAGAACCAATCAGCAATAAAATATTAGTAGCCCTTTTTAAAAGATTATAAATAAATCTATTTTATATATATTACAAGATATGAAAGATGTGCATTTAAAATACTATTACATTTAAAATCATTTGTATATAATGAGTGTGGAAAGCAAAATAGTTCTTAAATAAATAATTGACAATTATACAGTCAGATTTAATTAATTAATGAAATTGGTTTGTGAAGGATGTGCCATCATGGCAGAGAGCCTTTCAGGTTTGCTAAATAAAGATATAAAATGATGAAGAAGGCAGTATGCTATTATAGATTACAACAAAAATAAATGAGGTCTGTTATGAACCTCTGGGTGGCTTTGCTAAAGGAAATTCCTAGTAAATGCAACTAGATGATGAGAAATGCTGGCCCTCCAGCCAAAACATATCTCTAAATAATCATAATAATATTTTGATGTGCTGGACTTTCCATACACATCTTAAATGGCAATGCCCGAAAATGGATCCCTTGGTATGAACTACGTCTACTTTGAGGGAGTGTGAAAGATTGGATTGTTCATAGTTAAATTTCCGAAGGTCCTGATGAGTAAGTAGCAAAGCAAAATAATAAATGAATGGTTGTAGCTATAAAAAACATTAATGCCTTAGACATATATATATATATATATAGATAGTGTATCACTAACAAAATTAATCAATGAATTCCTGATTAAAATAATCAGTTCCCTGATGTCGATAGAAAGTCCCCACAAACCTTAGTCCACTAATGAATGAATCATAAATATAATATATATATAAAAAAGGAAATTAACTAAAGTATAAATTGTTTTCCACACTTCACAAATATTTCATTTATTAATAAGTTCTTAAATAGTTTATCAAAGATTACAAAATAAGACTGTTTTTAATTAACATAAATGAGCATTGAATATCAAACTAATAAATTGTAAATCATAATTTTAATATTTTTCTGACAAATGAAATATATGTATGAAATATATACTGAGAAAATTCTATGATAAATTTTACTTAATTGATTCACTAAAATTATTTATTCTTTCAGAAATAATTACAGGGCTATTTTAAATTAGAGGTAATAGTAAGATACTTTTAAAATAAATTATTCAAAATAAATTTATAATGATATACAAAACTAAACGAGCTTTCTATTAATTAATTTACGGGAAGTAAGTCTCCCGTAATGATTTTGACTGGAAAAATAAGAGGGAGAGAATTTAAAGTTAATAGCGCATTGAATTTTGTACTTGGAAATTTCAGTAAATCAAATATTCTAAATAAACCAACAAAAATTAATTTAATTTGCCACATCAAAATAATGTGAGATTTTTAGAATTGATATTTTAAATTTAAGAAAAATTAAAGATGCATTTAATTTAAAATTACGTTGTATAAACATTACACAGATATATAAAATATAAGTTAGTATTGATTTGGAAAACAAGTAAAATAGAATCAATGGCTTGCGGTGAATTGGACATTACCTCAGAATCAATCAGTAGGCATTCCATGGCTTGAAACAGGCAGTTAATACAGTCAGATCATTTGCAAGCTTCCTTGACACAGACAGTCTCCAGCTAGATGTTGAAAGCATTGGAAAGGCATTGATGAGCTGGTGGGACAGAGCTCCGGAAAGCAATGGTCGATCTTTTAGCCAGTCATTCTGTAGGCACGATGTACTATATCTCTAAACTACTCTCTTCAGATAAAACTCAACAAATAATTAATTAATCCTCCTTATCAAATTTTCCACTATTTATATGTTCTGGTCTTTATCTATAGGATTGAATCTACAGTGACAACTGCCAATTGCAATCACTCTAAATGTTTCTCTGAGGTTGGTGCCTGCTTTGGAGGGAAATCTATAATTCTGCATGAACATGCCCCAAGGGTTGATTTGCTAATTAAAAAACAACAACAAGCATATTAAGTTTATCAGTCATTGTACTAACAAAATCTATTTAATTAAGGTTTAGATTAACAAAAATGTAGATTTTATTCAGAAAAATTTTAGGAATTTGGTACAATGACTTTCAAACTGATATTTGACATAAACTTAAATAGAAATTTACAAAATATAATTGATCCTTTAATGTACATTTATCAAAAGATAAATATAAAATGTTACCAACTGATTAATTTAAGAAAAATGAACTTTAATAAAGAATTTAAAATATTTGTAACATTTTATAGATATCTAGGATTCAATTACATATAAATGCCAATTTAATAAAATAAACACAATATACATTTTTACAAATATAAAATAAATAAACTAATATAAAAAGGTTAGTTTTAATTATAAAATAAGATTAATGAAATATAAAAGATTATAATATTGCTTAAAATATACTACCACCTAATATGAGATGGGTGTCAGTTAATAAGGATTGGGTTCAAACCCAGACTAGTGCTGATGACATTGGCACTAGGTGAAGCAGAAATATGTACTATATTTCCAGCTTCATATCCCTCGACTTGGGGGGAAAAACAAAAAAAAACATTTTACTTGGGTGTCCAGTGACAATAGAGGCTGACCAAGGGTTTGCTGATCAAGGTTTATTATATTATTATTGGAATGGTAACTGTATTGAGATCTGCAAGCCTTTAGTTTCTTCTAAATTTATTACTCTGCTGAAATTACAATTCTTAAACTATCATCTGATTAAACAGTTTATTTTCTTAGCAATTCTTTCTTAGCTTCCTCATTCTACTAACTTTAGTCTTCTTACTTCATTTAGTTACTATTAAATAATAGTCCTTAGACAAGATTTATATATCAACAGTCCAGCAACATAATCAATATGTATTTCAATTATATGGGGTCATACACAAAGGGTCTCACATTTTGAAAATAATTTAGACTTCCCCTGGATCTGGAGGTATTTTATGATATGATTTTAAATGACAAGCATTAAAAGTCTCTTTTTGTTCATTAAAAATTTCTTTGCTTATTCCATCATCAGCTAGGATGAAGGCACTATTTTTATGTTTCCGATGTTTATCTTTGTGTTTTTTCTCTTCTTCCTTGCTCTGCTGTTTATCCTGTTCTTTATCTTGATCTTTCATCATATTGTGTGCTATTTTCCTGATTATTTCTGAAAGCAGTTTCTCTCTTTCTTTAATCACTTCCAAATCACTATTTAATTCTTGTATATTATCTTTTGCAACATCATTTTTCAATGTTTCTAATGGAATTTCATTTTTATTTGAATTTCCTATTACCTTATCATTTATTTTGGGAATTTCTGAGATAGGTTTATCTTCTAACACACTTATTTTGTATTCCTTTTCATTTACTTCAGTATCTATAGACTTCTCAAAGTTCTCAACTATTTTTTGTTGTTCAAAAAGTTCTGGCATAATTTCTACATCAGATTTCATCTTTTCCATGTTTTCTGTATAGATTTTTGTGTCTATTGTAGTCCCTGAATAGATTTTTAATTTTTCTGGTATCTCCATATTGATATTACAATTATCACTATTTACAGCATTAATTTTAGACTCTGCCATGATCTCAACCTTGATTTTAGACTCTTTCACAATTTTTAAATCAATTTTAGATTTTATTAAATCAGCTTGCAACTCATAAGCAGTCTTTGCATCCATTTTAAATTCTCTTACTGTGTTTGATACTATTTTAGTCTCAGCTTCTGTATATACTGCTTCTTTTTTTGCAACTTTAGAGATATATTTCACAATTAGAGGTTTTCCTGAAGGTGGACTGACAACTTCAATAACATCCTTTGTAATTTCAATTTCTTCCTTTCTAACCCTTTCAAATTTTGCTTCATCAGTAATTGGATATTCAACTGGTGATTCCTTTAAAATATCTTTGGTTGGAAATTCCAAAGTTGTTTCAACTTGCTTTAATTCAACAATATCCTCTGACTCCTTTTCTGTTTTAACATGTTCCTCCACTAAATTATTTTTTTCAATCATTTCTGACATCTTTTGAATATCAACTTGCAACATTTCTTCTACAACCTCTGAATCAATTCTTTGCTCAGACAGTTTAGAAATAACAATATTAGCTTCTTCTTCCTTTGTAATTACATCTCTTGCTGGTTTTATTTCTGACTTTGGTTCAATAGATCCGGTAATTTTTTTTATTGCTTTTAGAAAACGGACATTTTCATCTGTCCATTCTTTTAAACTTTCATGGATTGCCTTCGTCATTTCTGTTCTCAATTCCTGTGCTTTCCTTCACATTTGAAACATCATACTATGGAGTAAGGTGGTCAGGTTCTCATTTTGATAAAGTATAGGATCTTGTTTGAACTCATGGATAAGGGGAAATGGATCCTTTACCATGACCTCTGAAATTTGTTTCAATGTTTTCTCCTTTCACTGAGATGCTGGCATCAACATCTTCACTTTCCTTTTTTTCTAGGCTGTTATCCATTTGGATTTCAAAAAGATTGATACAATAATGGTAATAATTCTGATCTTAGAATTCAAAGTTATTTTACTGGAACTATGGCTCACTGAAACTTTAATACAATCTTGAATGACTAGAATGTAAACGTATTTTTATCTTGGAATTTATACAATCACTAATTTGAGCATTTGCTTCCCTTACTCTGTCCACTCTTCCCATCATGTTTTACTGACTGAGTCCTTTCTGTCCTGTGCTACTAAGTTTCTGTCTGTTTTAAGCCAGATATTTAAATAATTGTTTCAAACTTCAACAAAAAAAAAACAACTTTTTTTTATCATGAGAATAACTGATTTATTTCTTGATTCTAGCTGGTCACCCTTGGTCACTCATTGCCTCTGAAATGGACTTAAAAAAAATCATTATTTTCAAAATTTAATACATAATTTTGTTGTGATGAATATTACATTGCTTACAATTTTATTACATATTACACCCGTTATAAAATTCTTCACTCTCCAAATCTCATATATATAAAAAAAAATTTGTTGCCAAGAATTACCACGGTTCTTTATTTATTTATTTATTTATTTTTTTGAACTTGATAACAAATTTATAATGGTAATAGGTACTCTCTTCCCTACACCAGGGCACCAGTTATCAAGGTCAGCACTAATATAACACAGATAGCTCTACTATATAACAATAATAAAAACAGGTATATATATATATATAAATATATATATTTTTATCAATTGCTAACACAGTGTGCCCATATGAATAAACATTAAATACATCTTGTGACAACCTTTTACACATAAGGCTTATGGATGTAGTACATGGTCTTTAACATTTTTTTCTCAAACACATGAAAACACAAAACAAATTCATGTGTGCATATAAAACCAGATACAAAAAAAAATTCTACATATGACTGGAGTACATGGGTTTCAAAAATAAAAAAACTTTCACAAAATATATATATGGTTGAAAAACCAGGTACCACAGCTAGCAAAACTTTTACATTTATAGTTATAATCTTTGTATTTAAAAGAAAACTTTCCACACAACATTTTATGGTTGTAAAACACAGTCTTTGGTTTTGGTTTTTGACTCTCACATGAAATAAACTTTACATCACTTTGACATCACTTTATGATTATTTTACATAGTTTGAGTTTGGTATAAATCTAACATTTATATATTGGGAAAAAGTTTTCAAGCTTTTATGCTTGAGATATAATACAACTTTTCCACACATATGGGTTTCCAAGAAAATATATAGCAATGCAATACATATAAAACTTTCAAACACATCTGTTCCTATCATCACACATACACATCTATATACATATATATGCAGCACTACCATATACAAGTACATAGATTTTACACACACATACATCTATATACCTTACATAATACTATACACTATTGGAAAAGAGAAAAAAAAAACTTTGGAGAAAAAGTTGAAAAAAAAAATCCATATACGTGCCAAATTCTTGCACTTTGCTTTTAAAATAGGCACAGACATTATATACTCAATTAACAAGAAAAAAATTTCTATACAAATATTTCCCATTCTTAGCAAACATGGGAGAAAAGTAAAAAAAAATTTATACATAACAAAACTCTGGAAGTAAAAAAAAAACTTACATATACATTAATATAGTAGTTCAAACTACTTTCATATTTTGTACAATCTATTTAACCATATGAGTTTTCACTTTTAATTAATCTGTTTATCAAAAAAACAATTACAGACTATGGATGGAAAACATGGTATTCCTATTTACTTTATTAACAAAACAGTATTTGATTTTATAAAATCAATATGACAAAACTAAATCATTTTATATTCTGGAAAATTATGTATATATTAAATTATATATAGCAATTTATACACATATAGCTAATGAATTATTCAGGGTATGTGAATAATTAACAGGCCCGTAATTGGGCACCAAACTCGGGAAAAAAATGCAGCCTCTGGATGGAATAAAACAAGCACTGCTAGTGTCATCACAAATGTTATCCATTAGTCAGAGAGGCAATAGTTTAGGCAAATAGGTTAGGATTCATCCTTGTCCTGACATATGTATCTTGTGCAGGGTTGGATTCAAGGTACTTTTGCTTGGTTTATTGGTCTTGTTGAATGAATACACAATTTTGACCGGCACAGAGGCTGTATTTTTTTTTTAAATAACAATATTAAATCATTGATTTTTATATAAACCCTTAATTATTTGAGTCTCACATTTTGATAAATATAAAATGTTACCAACTGATTAATTTAAGAAAAATGAACTTAAATGAAGAATTTAAAATATTTGTAACATTTTATAGATATCTAGGATTCAATTACATATAAATGCCAATTTAATAAAATAAACATGGTATACATTTTTACAAATATAAAATAATAAAATAATATAAAAAGGTTAGTTTTAATTATAAAATAAGATTAATGAAATATAAAAGATTATAATATTGCTTAAAATATACCACCACCTAATATGAGATGGGTATCAGTTAATAAGGATTGGGTTCAAACCCAGACTAGTGCTGATGACATTGGCACTAGGTGAAGCAGAAATATGTACTATATGTCCAGCTTCAATATATATATGTTAATAAATTCTTAAATAATCACTTAATAGACTTGAGATCATTAAATTACTTTTAACACATTGTAAACTTTAAACTTAATTAAATATTATTATATCTTTTTTTAATACAAGTACATGGCATAACAGTTTAACTCCATTCTCTTTTTTTCATAAGTGATCATGATGTCTTAGGTACACTTTAAAACTTCTATATTTCCACATATTTTTCAAATACATGAATAAAGATATTAAATTCAGTATAAACTAAAATATTATAATAATCACTAATTGTAAATTAGACTATAATAATTTATTATAGATAAATACTGAGCAGGGCTAATGAAAACATGATGAATGGGACCTAGGACAACTGGAAAATATTGGTTTCCCTAGATCATATATTTTGAAGGTCATTTGTCTTTTTTGAATATTCTTATTCAATGTTTTGAAGTGTTTAAAATAAAAGTTGTACAAAATTTATATTACACAAGTGAGAAAAAAAATGGAATTAAATAAATATCATCATGTGGTTGTATTTAAAAATAAATATATTAATTATAAGTTTTTTTTGTTTATCAGTGCAATCTTCATCTTAACTTTATTGCACCACAATAATTCACTAATATAGAATTCATGTAACTCTCTTATTATGCATTTTGCAAACAACCTTCACTCATCAGCTGAGTTAGAGGTATCAAATACTAGGAATTTCATGTCTGTGTTGACAGATTATCCATTATACAATTCTTTATAAGTTAGGGATTTCTTTCTATCTTCTATTAATATTTTGTAGAAAGTTGAATAATCTTTCCATTGCAAACATATTTTCAACATTCATTAGTTTTTGTCTATACATTCTTCATTTTAATTTCACCATATGAGAGCCATCCATCAATGCAGAAACATACATTACTATCATAAACAGTGTTGTAATAAAAAATGTCATGCTGAATCTTGTCCTTTATCACACACTGAATCTCATTATTATTTGAGATCTAATGGTTTTTCTTTAGAAACTTAATTTTTTCAATGGTGGATGCTATTTCATCAAAATGTGGGAAGTAATCAAAAATAATACATGGTTTAACCCCAAAACTAATTTATTCATATCATATAGCTGTGAAAACATTAAATATAATATTACACACACATATATATATATTGAGATGGTTATGTGTGTCATGGCATACAATGTAATAGTGTGTGCACATGTATATATATATAAAGTTGAAAGGAAAAGTAGAGATAAAAAACAGACAAAATTTTTTTATAAATATTTTTTATATTACACTGGAATAACAGTTAAGGATTAAATAATTTTGAATTTAAAAGAACTTATTATAAATTAAACATTTTAAAAAAGGTCTAATTAATATTTTATTGATTCTGATTTTGAAATTAAAACAAGCATGTTTTATGTTACAATAGATATAGTGGTAATTATAAAATTCTACTATCTATTTTGATTAAAGAATTTTTTAAAATAACATTTTGATAAAATTTCTACAAAGTTGTTTTTGAAATGATTAATGTGAATCAAAAAGTATCATTAACTTTTTTCAGTCAAGATAAAGACAACATTTTTAATTACTGCTTTTTCAATTTCACCTTGACTATAAAAAGGTTGGAAAAATATTAGAGGAGTTACAGAGTTATTTAGAGTTTTACAGTAGTAGAATTGCTATGAAGATATAACTGAAGGCAAGACAGTGCAAGTCCTTCTCTTCTGTTATTTCACAGTGGTAGAGCTTGGATTCACATTTATAAATTATATATGTGTGTATTAGATGGTATAGAGACTGAAGGAAGCTCACTACAGACCAATAGTTACAAGATTATACCTTTCTCAAAGATGACAATAAGCCAGTCCACTGTTTTAAAAGGGACCAGCTTACCAAGAGGGTTCATGCAGAGAAGCATAGATAAAGGTACGGCATCATATATATAACATACATCTGGTGAGTTATTTTAAATTTCTTTAGTGAAAATGATAGTTGTAATTTTTAAATTACATTTTTTAAAGTCAGTAACTTTATTTAACTAAAAGTAAGATGCATTTCCAGATTTTATTTATTAAAAGTGAAACTCAGACACTTTCTGTAGTGATAATGATGATTGTTAAAATCTTTAATTTAAAAATAAAGCAAGTAAATAATTTCTGCTTAAATTATAAATCTAAAAAAACAAAGGATTGATTCATAGATGATTTTATTTGAAAAAAAAAGTAAACTCCAAAAATCTTTCTAGATTGGAAAACTAAAGAACTTTCTGGAGTATTTTTAAAGACATTTACAATTAATTAGGAGCAACCTATTAAACAGAAAATAGTCTATCAAAGAAATAATATTACTTTTTTTTAAAAAAAAAAAAGAAATTTTTTTATCATTGGAAATAATGAAATTGTAACTTTGATTCATCCTATGCATTATATATTGTTATGATCACACATATTGTGATCCCACATGTATATATTTAATATTAAACAATATTAAATATTGTAGTTTTCTTTTTGAAATAGAAAAAAAAATAAAAGAATCTAATCAATGAAGAAAGATATGGTCATAATTTATTACCGTAATAAATAAAGGAGAGGGAAATGGAACCAAAAAAGATTCTTATCTTTTACCCTCCAAAGTGTATATTTTGAAAATATAAGAGGTAAAGTTAGAAATATTGAAATCGTATATTTGGCTTAAAATCAAAAGTGAGAAAGGAAATATGAATGAAATAGGAACTAAAAAATGATTTATAAGAAAAAAGTAAAACTTTGAGGAGTTTAAATAAGATTAAAATTAGAATTTAAAACACGACAAAAGATAAAGATCTATTCCATAAGAGTACACATTTTGACGAAAAAACGAAATGCATGTGTGAAAGTATGTATAAAGTATGTACAAAGACAGCAATGTTTAATGCATGCCAAATGAAAATAATTTTATTAAAAATGTATTTTATTAAAAGGAAAATAAAATAAATAAGAAATGAATATAAAATATTGCTATGAAATTGTATGAAAAAGTAAATTTGTATAAGTTGCTGATGGTGTCTTAGAGTGAAAGGTGTAAATGGAAAGCTACAAACAAAAAGATCAAGATAATGAAAGAATTTGAAAAAAAGTCATTAAATTAATTCTAAAAGGACAGTTAATGTAGAGACTTCGGTGGAGACACTGCTCTGATAATAAGCAGATTAGAATAGAGTAGAAAGCAGACATGAAAATCGTTTCAATTTTTAAAAGAAAAACCCAGAAACTGAGTGGAAGGACCTCGATGTAGAAACTGAACATTGTATGAACAGGAAAATGATTTACAATCTAAGAGAAGCTTCAAGAATGTGTGGCTAAGAGCCATTATGATCCCTGGCTGATTCAGACCTACTGTGCTCGAACAGTCACTTTTGCCATGTAACAACTGCCGAGGTAGTGCATGCCTGATGATCCGCCTGCCATACCCTTGATGTCATAGTATGGAGAAGTCACGATGAATAAGAAGAAACCAAATCCAATCTGAGTGACCATTCACTGCTAAAGAAGTGGAGGAATTCCACAAGATGGTCAGCAGTACCTTAACTCATATCGGAGACGAAGAAAAACCTAGGTAAATTACATATCACACCTATATAAAACATATGTGCACATACTTTTGATTTAAAGCAATTGCAAATTCCAGATATTAATGATATAGACAATAATTAAACTCTTTCTAATATTTGGAATGACGACTATAAATGGATAATTTATTTTCGTAGATTATAATCATTTGTAGAATTTAAACCATACATTTAATCATTGCATTATATCCAATGATTTTTTTTTATTGTATGTAAATATTTCAATTGATTTTTTTTTTTGTTGTTTATTTATTATATTAAATATTTCTTAATTATTTTATCTGTTTAGTCTCGTTCTTCACCATTCCAGACAGTTAATATATCCGGAGGGGTTTGGGTTATAATTATTACTCCATTTTGAGCTCTAAGTAACACGTGAGGCTAGTGGTGCAGTATTCTTGATCCCATTTAATTTATAAATTATCCAAGCACTGTAATTCTTTAATAATTATAGCAGTCGAGAGATGTTTGACCGGGAAAGATAACCTGGGCAATATCCATATGGTCACAGGTTCGGTCAAGTACGGATATAGATTCATTTATGTCCATAGGTTCTCTTTGCTTGCGGTAATGGAAGGTGGATGATTTGAGTTTAAGAATCCATATTATACATAAATAAAAGGAAAATTCATTCGATCGTCATGTTTCCATTACAATATATACAAATATACATGTGCATTTATGTATTATTAAAAATGAATTGATTTTTTTATGTAAGTTTTTTCAAACATATTAATTTAAATTATTCTATAGCACATCTGAATGCTTCTATACATGTGTGAATTTTATGTATATTTTTGACATTGAATTAATTGTGTATTGAGAAAATATAATATGATTTATTAGGTTTATTTTTTTATAAATGCCAGTGTATGCAACATTTTCATGCACACACACACATATGTTAAATCAGTCATTAATTTTTAACCATTTTGGGTTTTATAAGGTGCGCGAAATTTGATTCTAAATTACTGTCACTTATTCATTTCTCCATTTGACATTTTTTCATTGAAGACTGCATCAGCTTTTCATTTTAATCTCAACAGTATTTAACTGGGGAGGGGGATTTCAAACTATACATGTGAAACATGTTTGTTTCAATGGATTACAATAAAACCTAAATTATGTTGTTTAATAAGAAAAATTAATTCAGCTTATCTACACTGAGAGTGGGTTGTATAATTATTTCCCTCCATATTAAAGGCGCTAGGCTTCTGAATAATGAGTGGAATAAATATGAATAATGATTGGAATTCTTATTTATTTTCATTAAAAGATTTGAAGTCAACCTTAGCAAGGGTTGTCAAAATCATAGTCAATCATCGCTTTAGTTAAAATAACAAGGGTTGCTAAGCCAAATACATAAAGCTGCAAAAGTTATGAATTTATAATGGTTGTTTTTTCACAGTAAAGCCATATAGCCTAATAGTTTGAAAATTTTGTCACAGTCATTTAATTCATACCTAGATCAAACAATAAAAGCAGTATTAAATGTAGCATTATATGTAGATTCAGACATACATTCATAAGAAGTCAAAAACTAGAAGTCCTCATGTATTTACCCATAACATCAACAGAAGGTTTAATATAATTTTTAATTATATGTCATGAAGTAGTAATTGCATATTCACACTATGTGTAGATAAATACTAACAATGATGGGAAAATCTAAGCCAACTACCAGAAATATGTCTTGGGATCATTTGGTTTTTATATATGTTTTTATCCATGCCTTTTAAGAACCTATTGAATTTAGAAATTTTTTATACTAAAAGAAAAATCTGTAAAACAGTTAGTGGTTTATGTTATGAATATGATATGATTAAATCAATGATCTACATTATTTAAAAGAAATTCACACATAAGGAAAACTATTTCATCTTGCAAAGTTTGCATTGTAATATTAAAGAACTCTTAGATTACCAATAGAATATGTACCCCATAAAGGTGAGTGCAGACACCTATGAGAAAATAGCTTTTCTTATAACTCACAGGTTACTGTTCTACTCATTCAAAAAAACCAATACATGATGTTTACTTCTGAAAACTGTCCATAGTTGCTGTTCTGATGCAGGAACAGACATTTATCACTAGTTTCTTAACTGCAGTCATGTTTTTTTAAATTTGTGCTGCAGATTTATTTTATGTTAGTCAGAGTTTATTGGTTTATTTCGAGTTCCATGCATCATTTACAGAATACACTCAAAACCTATAAGCAAATATATCAAGTAATTTCACCAGTTTTCTTTAGTGGACTATTATTATTTAATTGGCTGTGATCATTGGGATTATATATTCTCAGTGGTATTGAAAAAATGTTTTACTTCATTCTCAAGTTGACCTTTACTACTGTTTTTTTTTTTTTTACATTTTTAGATGAGCAATAAGATGAAGAAATTCAATGGCTTTTAGAAAAATCTGTTGATGACTTGTTGTAGACAATTCATTAAATGAAGAATACAAGGTTGATAGTGATTATGAAAATGAAGATGAAATTTCTTCAGTAAATTCTTATGAAGATGGTTATCAACCTATCTGCATCAATAATGAGGTGAATTCATATAAAGTTTTAATTCTACAATACCACCTCAAAAGTTCTTTTAGCATATCATCCATACCAAACAGGTTCTTCTTACCTAGTCTCATTATGCAAACTAAAATAGGTCAAACATTGTTTTCTCACAGCTTTGGATATATAAAAAAAATACAAAAAAGTGATAGAGGACATTTATCTGGAAAAATAATGCTATTTTTTGGTTGCATGTTCATAATGTGTTACAATAAGTTATTCAGTATAATATCTCTTTGTGTAATGAACAATAAAAGCATCCATTGCATACAACACATTTCAACTTTTGTTGTCAAAGCCATATTTTAATGAACCCAAGCAATCTGTATCTTCTTCAAAAACATATTATATTGATGAGGTTTTTTGCTTGCCTGAAACATAACTTTCTAAATGCAAGAAAATAAAACTATTATCAGACTATAGATGAAGCCATCCACTCTAAAGCAATATCTTTTTCACAAACAAATAAAACTAGGCTTCAATTTTGGGAGTGTTGTGATGTTGTAACTGAGTAAACCTATAATTTGAATAAAGTTTATGAAGGAAAACTTCCACAACAAAGCCTTCTAGGGATGAACACATTCATAGAATTGCCTGACTCTGTCAGATATGATTAGAAGCCCAGATGCCATACTTGTTTTTGACAAGATTTTTCTCAGGTATCTATTTGCTAATATTATCAATTTTCCAATGTGTGTACTGCTCTCATTTTAATAAAACATGGCAAAAGTCCAAATAAAATTAAAAAGAAGAGGGTTTGATTTTCTTTCACAAAAGCAAATTGGATGCCAAGCCTAATCTGTTTGTAAAACAAGTATATGGGAAGGATAAATATTTGTGATCGGAAAGTTGATGTGTATGACAAGTATTTTTTAAGTTGTTTGTGGTGTCTATTGTGAATGTATGGATTCTATATACTGAAATCACTAGAAAAGAGATCATATTGCTGCAGTTTGTTATTCAACTCACTGAAAAATGAAATTGAAAAACAAAATAGCTATATAAAGTGCAGGAGATGCAGAGGCAGACCATCAAAATTAGCAAAACTTACACTAAACATAGGTAACTATTTGTGTAACCAAGTATATTACAAGATGGTACTCGGGATGTGCAAAAAAAATTGAAAACAGAAGCAAAAGTATTTGTATCATGTGCAGAGCATCATTGTAGAAGCAATGTTTTATATTCTGTTATAGATAATATCATGATAAACTTTTTTTTTACATGTACTGTTTGTATACTTTTTAAAAAATAAAATATTGTGTTCACTACTAGTTGTTTTTCATCCTTTAGCTAGAATACCAGTAGGGCATATGATTCTAACTAGTAAGATCAATGGACACATCCCTCACATCCCAAACTTTGCCCTCCTTCATTTTCATATGATATATGATCATGCATGGATGACTAAATTCTACTAAGCCTATCTAACATGGACACAATAAAAAAATCTAGAATTAAAGCACAAGGTAGGCTAAGGGTTAAGGAATTAATTGAAAGTCATCTTGCTAATGTGGATTAATCAAAACCAAATAGCAAATGATAATATCAGTGAGACAATCATTTGTGAAAATGTTTAACAATTGTTTGAAATTTTTTGTTGGCTATTACCTAGTATAAGTACTACTGATCCTATAAAGAAATTGATTGTCAGTATAGTTTATATTTTCATTTTATGTTTTTAAAAAATGAATTTTATTTTTTAAAAAATATAATTGTATAATATGTGCACTATTTAATTTGATTTAAACACAAAATTTTATTTAAAAAAAGTATTATTTAGTATATTTAAATACTTTTTGCAAGTTAATAAATTTAAAGTTGAAAAAATATTTATAAATTTATTAAAAATATATATTAAATAAAATGAATTCAGAAACAAGATCACACTTTAAATATTAATTATTGAAAATAAATTATAAAAAATAAGTTGAAAATAAAACAATATGTCCAATGCCCATGGATTGGAATGGGGATAATGAAAATTGAAATTTCCTAACATCAATGCTACACTTAAATTTTTGCCACTTTTAAAGATAAAAAAAATCTATTGATAAAAAAAAAAAATTTTTACCTCTGCTTGCTAAAATACAAGAATAAATGTGTCACAAGAAAAGTTAATCATTGAATCCAGATTATATTAGAAGTTGTATATATTTGAAAAACCTTATTTTAAAAACATATTTCCAAATTTAATTAAAGAATTATACTAACCTTTTTTACAAATTTAACAGCAGTCAAAGGCTTTTCTAAATTGAAAATTTTTTCTGAGATTATTTATGAGAATAATATCCCAAAATCAATCAAGTGAATTAGCAATAATTTTCTATTGAAAAGGCTATATTTAATATAAATTATAAATGAGCTATCAAGTTATTTGCTATAACCAAAATCCCAAGAGATTTAATATGTTGTAGCTATGTGTAGCTACATTATTCACCGAAATGTAAATGTCACACATGAAAACTATTAATTAACTAAATTTTAATTGTAAGACCCCAGGTAAATAAAGGGTTAACAATCAAATATAAAACTAAAAATTAGTAGCATTGTCTTTTTCACTGCCAACCTTCAGTAAATAAAAAGTTAAAATTTGTTCTAGTGCATGTGAGCTTCTTCACATTTCATCTCGAACAAATATTTCTATACAAAAAAAAAACTTGTTAACTGATTGTAACAATTAGTTTTGATAAAAAAGAGGGAAAGAGAAATAGTTTCATTAAATTTATCAACACAATAAAAGTTTCAACTAACTTTAAATTTATAAAAATACTGTATTTCAGAATAAGTTTGTAATACTAAAAAAATATTTTTTAAAATTTTCTGTTTTCTCTTTCTTTATTTCCAATCAGGATTAATAATCATGACATTCACTCCTGTGTTTATCAAAAAGCAGACATTGACAAAGATATTAAAGTAGATATCTAATTAAGTTGGTTATTGATAAACACCTTATAGAGCTTGGATGAGAGCAATTGGGTTTTTGATAAGCTATAAAAAGGCTGTCAGTAAAAAAATTTAGGTCAAACAATCAGTATACTTTTTTATAAAAAACATCAGAAAACTATGTACCCACTGAAAGATGGAAAATTAGAAAGAGGGCATAATAAATAAAATATAAATGGTTTTCTATATTTATAAGGTAAGTATTAAACAAATGGCTTGTTGAGTAAACTTTTTCAGGATATGCCTCAACTGCATCATGCTCCCAATTGTTAATCTTTAACCAGTATTAATTTATTTTTTAAAATTAATCCATCTACTCTAAATCTTATATATATATATTTAGAGTAAGATATATATTTATATTTTGTAATTTTTTTTAATGCACGTGCATTATCTACTTTCTAATATGATTATTTCTTTTTCATGTATATAATTTCAACCTTGATATGGTATCTGCGTAATAATATATATATATATTAATATGTGTATTTATTTAATTTAAAAGAAAAGTAATGCAATATTATTGTTACCTAGTTATGCAAATATCTTATCAAAATCAGTAATAGCAATTGTTTAAGAAGATGTAAAGTTGCATGTTACTATCAGAATAAAATTGTTATTGTTACATCTGTTTTGCTTGTTTACTTTTCATTTATGCATTTCATCGAGTTAACTAAGTAGTGCAACATTACCAGTGAGCTTCATAAATCCCTAAAACTATGGTGGGGCTGATAGGATCTCTTCAAAGGTATGACTTTTAATATAGGTTGCTAGTTGGTGTCATTCTGGGTGTTTGATAATATTATAAACCGAAATTAATAAATATTCTAGTCACCCTAGGTAGCATGGTTAATGTCCATATGATAAGCAAGAAATACTACTGTGTGGAGTTAATTTTATCTGAAATAGGCTTTTAAACTGACAGCGCCCCTCAGTATGGGCTAGTATGTCAGTTGCAGTCGGGACTAAGAGTTGCCTGATCGTGAGAATGTAGATGGGTCCATATTACAATATATATATTATAAATTTTTATATTGTGTTTTATTCTTTCATTATTCTGCGAATTTTTTTCAGATTTATTATTTACTTAATGCTTTTTAAAAATTAAATATATTTCTTTTATTTCTTTTTGATTCAAATTGAGTGTGTAAACCATACTTCCTGCAAAACAGGATAGGCACTAATAAAGCTAAATATTAAAAAAGAAAAATCTTTTCTGTATGTTCATTAACAACCAAATATTATTTCGGCTCAGAAAAAAATATAGTAACAATTGAATAAAACTCTTATATGTCAACAAATGATTAAGAAAAGAATGATTTATTATTTCAGCTTTTGATCTTTATAAGCTTTTGTTTAGTAATACTGTTGGAAATTCAGAATACACATTATGTATTAGCTATTAATTGTTCAAATATAGGATGAGACTAAATATCACTTTTAACAACTTCTCTGTTAACGTTTATAAACGTAAGTATTAAATAAGAATTGATTATCTTAAATGGAAATAAACCCACATTTTATACAAGTTTTCAATAAAAGTCCATACATTAACAAATGATAAAAAATACAGAGAATCCTTCAATTTTTTCAGATTGTGATCTTTATAAGATTTCATTTGCTGACATTGTTAAAAATTCAAAGTAGACTATCTATTAGGCAGGTTTAAATACAAAATGAATAATTTTGAAATTGTAATTGTTCCAATTATCAGCAAATGAAAGCTTATAAATATTGAAAGTTGAAAGAATAAGTGAATTTACTATATTCTTTTTTATTTAAATACTACTATATATATTTAAGTTAGATGTAGTTAGAAGAGATTTGAACTCAGACTTTCAAGCTTCCTTCGGTTTTTAACTCTATCTTTTGCAACCGACATACACGACCACATGTGAAGAAGATAAATTATCTTCAATAAACGTATTTTGTGCTGAACAAGCACTTATGATTTGGTCCAGATCATTATCTTCCATACACACATATATATAATCAGCGCTTGGTTTATATTAAGATAACAAACCTTCAGATTTTTAATGGATAGGCTTCAACCTTCCCTATTTCTCAAACTCTTCAGCCATCCATATCATTGAAATTATGATGCTGATACGTTCAAAGCGCTTGTTTGCCAATTTTTTTGTCTTAGCCATGTTGGCATAAGCCACTCTGACCCCTCATATATTGGATCTTAAGACCATTCATATACACAAAGAGGAATGGGCAGAATATGTATATTGGAGATTATTTATATTTTTCACATGTACGTAGTCAAGTGTATCGATTGAATAAGATGGAGTGGATGACTGAAGGTAGCTTGAAAGTCTGGATTCAAATCCCCTCCAATTACATCTATTCTTTATTATTTGTTAACAATGAGTTCTATTCGTGACATGTGAGGGGAGTGTGTTTTAATTCCGGTTGGATTTCATACTCATTATGCTATGTTAATTTGATATTTATAATTACAAACTTATATTTGATTACTAGTGATTCAATCTGTATTCCCTATTGTGATTTAAAAATTATTAATGCTATGTTTAAATCTGACTAACAATATTAGTAAACAAAAGCCATTTCAATTAAAAGCTGAAAGAATACATGGATTCAATCTTTTTAATCATTTGTTGACACATAAAAGTTTTACACATACCTTGCAGAAAAGTGTGGTTTACTTCCATTTGGATTTTATACACATTAAGTTATGCTTATTTTGTATTTAATTATTTTTTTAATTAAAATTCTATCCTTTTTTTAAAAAAAAAAAAATTATAAATCTATTTTAATTCTTCCATGTTTTTCTCTTTCTTAATATTTTGACCATATTTTTTTGAGTATATATGTTTCACACAATCATGATTTTACATAACTGAAACACACAGGCTTATAATATATCTGTGTCTATATATGTAATATATAGGGTATATGAGCACATACTTTCACACGACCCACCACTCTCCACACTATCTCATAACACTGATACACTTGAACACATATGTTGAAAAGACAAATAATCACTAATATATGTATTTCATGCTAAACCAGCAATCATCAGTTGGTCCAGATTACCATCTCTACACATATATGCTATAAGTGCTCAGATATATATTGAGATAGTCAATCCTCATACCTTAAGGGATAGGCTTCAATCTACTCCACACTCCAACTCTTCAACCGTCCATCCAATTGAAAATCTGAAGATGGAATGCTCAAAGGCGACCCTGAGGCTGAGATTCTTGTCACATCCATGTTGACCTAAAATCAATTTAACCGCTCATGTATAGGATATAATCCATTTAATACATATACAAGGGATAGGCAGACATCTCCACTATGTAATAACTGAAACACACTGGCTTATAATATACCTGTGTCTATATATGTAATATATAGGGTATATGCGCACAGACTTTCACACAACCCACCACTCTCCACACTATCTCATAACACTGATACACTTGAACACATATATGTTGAAAAGATAAATAAACACCGATATATGTATTTCATGCTAAACTAGCAATCATCAGATGGTCCAGATTACCATCTCTACACATATATGCTATAAGTGCTCAGATATATATATATATATATTAAGATAGCCAATCCTCATACTTGAATGGACAGGCTTCAATCTACTCCACACTCTAACTCTTCAACCATCCATCCAATTGAAAATCTGATGATGGAATGCTCAAAGGCCACCTTGAGGCTGAGATTCTTGTCACACCCATGTTGATCTAAGGTCAATCTAACCCATCATGTATAGGACATAATCCATTTAATACATATACAAGGGATAGGCAGATATCTCTACTATGTAATGACTGAAACACACAATCTTATGTTGAAGCCTGTTCATTAAAGTATGAGGATTGACTATCTTAATATATATATATATATAATTTATATTATGAATTCTTTTTTTGAGAAAAATGTTAAAAGGAAATGGACATGGAAGCATCCAAATGAAGGTACAGCAGAATTGGATTATATTTTGACTAATAGGAAATACATATTTCAAGATTGTAATGTTTTTAATAAATTTAACACAGGAAGTGATCATCGATTAGTAAGGTGTAAGATACGTGTTAATGTGAAACTAGAGAGACAAAAATTATTAAGAAAAACAATATTTACAGTTGATATTTCTAATCTTCAGAAACATTCTAATGAATTTAAATTAGAACTTAGAAATCGGTTTCAAGTATTAGTAGATTTTGAGCATGATTCAGATTTGAATGAAATTAATATGAAAATAACGGATACACTTTTAAAAACTGCAACAAAGATAGCTGGTAGAAAAAAGCAGCAATTGACCAATAAAATTTCTACTGAGACTAGAGAATTTATGAAGAAAAGAAGGAATATGAAGATATACAAAAATGATGCATTAAAAAAAATTGAATATCTCGAATTTTGTAAAATGGTGTGGAAAAGAGTTGAAAATGATATAAGAAAGTATAATTGTGAACTAGCAAGGAAAGCTGTAGAAGAAAATAAAAGTCTTAAGAATGTAAAACAACATTTTGGTATTGGTAGGAAATTTATATCTGCAATAAGAAAAAAAGATGGAATTGTTACTAAAAAGAGAGATGACATCATGAAATTGGTAGAAGATTTTTATCAAGAATTATATAGTAATAAAGAACAAGTACCTCCTATATCTATTACATCTTCCGAATTGCCCAGAATTTTAAATGAAGAAGTGAGACATGCAATTAAATGTATGAAGAAGGGAAAGGCTCCAGGTAATGATGGAATTATAGTTGATATATTAAAAGAAGCAGGTGAAGAAATAGAAAAATTTTTAGCAAAGTTATATACCAAATGTCTAAATGATAAAGATGTACCGGATGATTGGAAGAATACAGTAATAATATTAATATTTAAAAAAGGTGATAAAGAAGATATTAGAAATTACAGACCTATCAGCCTTTTATCAGTTTTATATAAAATTTTTACCAAGATAAAAATTACAACTCGTCTACAGAGAACATTGGATTTCCACCAACCAAGAGAGCAAGCTGGATTTAAAAGTGGTTTTAGTACAGTAGATCATATCCAGGTATTGAGAGAAGTTATAGAAAGGTCAAATGAATATGAGTTGTCATTATGTTTTGGATTTGTAGATTATGAAAAGGCATTTGATTCTATAAACATTTCTTCAGTGATTAAAGCATTGGATCATCAAGGTATAGATCCAGGATATTGTCATATTTTGAAGAATATTTATAAAAATGCAACAGCAACAATTAGATTACATAATGATACTGGGAAAGTCAACATTGAGAAAGGTGTAAGACAAGATGACTCCATATCTCCAAAACTTTTTACAGCAGTGCTGCAAGAAGTATTTTTGGATTAAAATGGGAAACTAAAGGAGTGAAAGTAAATGGAGATTATTTAAGTCATTTAGATTTCGCAGATGATGTAGTTGTTTTTGCAAATAATGCTTCAGAGCTGCAGGATATGTTGCAGGAATTATTAGATGAAAGTAGGACTAAAGATAAATGTTAAAAAGACTAAAGTAATGTTTAATCGATTTGCTCAAAATATGAAAATAAAGATTGATTATGATGAATTAGAAGAAGTTAACAATTACAAATACCTTGGTCAGATTATTAATACAGATGGAAACATAATGAAAGAAATTAATCATAGAATTAAACTTGGTTGGAGTGCTTTTGGTAGAAATAACTTGATACTAAAAGGAAATATGCCTATGTGTTTGAAAAGGAAGGTTTTTAACAAATGTGTTTTACCAGTTCTTACTTATGGATCTGAGACTTGGACACTTAATAGAAGAGCAATACAGAGACTTCAGACCACTCAAAGAAGTATGGAGAGATGTATGTTGGGAGTAACAAGAAGAGATCAAAAACACAATGTATGGGTAAGAGAACAAACGGGTGTTACCGACCTCATTGAAAAAATTAAAAGATTGAAGTGGAGTTGGGCTGGACATATTGCTAGAAGAGATGATAATAGATGGACAATTGAAATTTTAAACCGGATTCCAAGAGATTGTAAAAGACCCAGAAGGAGACCACATGTGAGATGGATGGATGAAATAAGAAAGTGTGCAGGGGTGATGTGGAGAAGAGAAGCTGAAGATCGGAGAAGATGGATTAAACTTTGAGAGACCTTCATCCTGCAGTGGATTGATAATGGTTGATAATGATGATGATGATCTGAACACTTATAGCATATATGTGTACAGATGGTAATCTTGACCAACTGATGATTGCTGGTTTAGCATGAAATATGTAAATTGGTTATTATTTATCTTTTCAACATATATGTTTCAGGTGTATCAGTGTTATGAGATAGTGTGGAGAGTGGTGAGTCATGTAAAAGTCGTGCTCATATACCTTATATATTAATATAAGACTTAAGTAATTTAAATAATTTTTTGTAAATTTAACTTAAATTAGTATTATTTTAATTTATATAATAACTGTCTTTATCTTAACATTGATATAACTATGTTTTTATCTATAAGTGAGTTGGTTTTTAAGTTTTGGTTAGCTTTTAAAATAAGATTTTTAATATTTAAATTTTGGGCTAATATTGGTTAGCCAAAGAAGAAAGTAATTCTTTGCCAAAATAATTTAGCTGTTACAATCTCTCTCTACACATATTCTGTGAACTGAGTCCAAGAGTGATATTGGTTTTTTGTAGCATTGAAATGTTTTTATTGTATTCATTTGTTTGCTTTAACTTATATTAATGTTAACATTATGGAAGATCAACCAGCTAGAATTAGCTTAAAACTTGCTAGGCAATATCACTACTCTATACAAGTTTTTTTATTCCAGATTCTTATTACTTATCAGTTTGTGAAAGGTAGGTTTTCATAATAAAAACATTTATAATTAATTATTGATCCAATATTTGCAATGCTGTCAGATTCTAAAATTAAATGTGCTTTGAACTTATATAGACTCAAAAGAAAAAAATGTTCCAAGAAAATTTTAAATGGGTAACAAAATGTGGATTTTAAAAATGGATTTTTTTAGGATCACAAAAAACAAATGTATAAAAATTGTAAAAAAAACTTTTTTTTAAGTTTGAAAAATTAAGGTGCTTTTGATCATGGAAGTATTTATCTTTATGTTTTTTTATCACATGATCACCATTTCTTATGCTTACATAAGCTGTTAATAGTAGGAAACTCTCTACTCATTAGTGTTACAAAATGCAAGCCTTAGTAATCAATGGATGCAAGAAGGTTTGTACATAAAATTCCATTCTAGAGAAGTGAAGAGCTTTGTAACTGAGAGCACTATATCTATATCTTAAAATCTAATGCAATCCTTTAGCATCCATATTTTATTTAGTTAGTGTACTATAAAGCTAGGAGTCCAAGATAAAAAAAAACATGATAATGTTTTCAATCCAAGCTCATTTACTTGTAGAATCATATAGATCTGAATCCAGTTTAGCATCTATATATTTTGATGTCTTCGGTTGGGTTAATATCTACGTGACTATACAAGCAAATGATCTTGGATTGAAAATATTATTGTGTTTATATCTTGGCTTCTAGCTTTATAGTTAATTAAATAGGTAAAATGTGGCTGCTGGAGGGTTGCATTAGATCTTAAGATCTAGGTGCAGTGCTCTCATATCCAAAGCTCCTCACTGATAAAAGCTACAAGCTAAAAACTAGTCTGGGGATATTGGATGAATAGGCACTAGATAGGAATTTTATGCATAAACCTTCTTGCATCCATTGATTACTAAGGCTTGTACTGGGTGACACTACTGTTAAAAGGGTTTGATACTTTGTTTTTCAGAATCAATTTATAGATATTGTTAGTGAAGATCCTATTGAGCAGTATAAGCAATGTTTGCAGATTATGGAAAACTGATATTGACTGATATGATTATTAGTAATGGGAGTTAGGTAGTTAGAAACGAGTATAAATAAGGGAATTTTGAATTCATTTTTATGTCAGTTCTTCTTAGGCAGTCTTTAGATCTGGGTAATTTTTAGCTATTATTCATGTTGTCACCAAAATTATTACTCTGTTAAATAGTGTATGTAGTTTTTAAAAACCATATATTTTGGAGTTATATTATAATGGTAAAGAAATAGAAATTTTACATTTTTTTTCAGTATTTTTAATTTTCTTTTTTTCTATTTTAATTAGCTGGCAATCTTTAAATCTATAAATGACCTTATTTTAATTATTTCAATAAGTTCACTAGTTAATTGTAAAAAAAAGTGTTGAAAGTATTATGGAACTGAATATCTTTTAACATTATTGGAGCAAATCTACTCATATTCCAGTTCACCATCTAATGTAAACTTGATTACTCAATAGATACCAGATAGTAAGGCTTAATAATTCCACATCCAATGCTATTCTCTCTATATTCCCAGAGTAGTTTTTATTTTATGGCTTTTATTTGTTAGGAGTTTTGAATCTGATTTTTTTATATATCTATTGCACCTTTTCCTCAATAGCAATCCTTTACTCCATTTTTTTTTCACTAGCAATCTCTATTAATCTGAATCTATTCCAATTTATTTTCATAGTTATATAGACTTTTCATCAGTTCAGTATTTATATATTTTAGTGGCGTCAGTTTTTTTAATAATTATAGATTATTAACATTGTAGTATCAAATTAATTCACATTGCTTATGTAATGAGAAATGCCATAACAAAGTTATATATTTTTATCATTGATGATTAGAGAAGGGCTACACCTGACTTACTCAGATAAATTTTGAAAAATAGCTATAAATTATTATTTGATAAATTTTGCAAATCTTTATTTTTATAATTATTTAAATATAAGCATATGATTTTTTTTCTAAAAAATATTATAATAATTATTTATTATATTTGATCTTATTTATTCTTTTAACAATTAAAGAGATTATAACTTAAATTTATTTTACCAGTTTTTTTTTTTTTTCCTATTAGGTTCAATGGCAATTAGAAGGTTGTCTTATCAATAAAAATAATGAAAATAATGATTCTGTTTTACTTCAATCCTGTGAAATGAAGAAGAAAATCTTATTAAAACGATTAGAAGAAGCGGAAGAAATATACTTGAAGTTAGTCTCAATTAGTTTTGTTAGCTGCATATTTTCTTTGACTATTTTAATTATTTATTTACTTTGAATGAATTATTTTAAGGAGTTTTAAATAATTATAAAAAGTGTAAAATCGAACTTTATAAGAAAAATGAAAATTATATTACGTTCATAATTAATTATGAGTAATGAAACCCACCATCCTGATCTTTAATCATTTTTCATTCACTACATATCGTATATATAAAATTAATAACAAGTTTACTAGAAATAATGACATTAATCGCACATTATATGTAAATTTCATTTGCAAAAGACTTTAGTAAAAAAAAAAAAAAGAGAGAGAGAGAGAAATTGACATTGTAGTTAACAATCACTTTAATAAAAAAGTTTAACTGTGTATACATATATACAATTGCTAATTTGTGTCCATTTCAAATAGAAGGAAGTTTTTCTTGAAACTTCAAGACAGTTCACTAGATAAATATAAAGTAACACAACATTGTTAACAATTGTTCAACTTTTATATATATATATATGTCTTTAATTCTAATTATAAAGTTTATTTAAACAAGTTAACTTAAAGTTATCATTTTATTTCTGAGAAATGAGATCAACTCAATAATAAGTCCTTAATCCTCACAGACCCAGCATTGTGGCTATTCTGAGATTTGTAGAAGTCTAGATTGGTCATAATCCATATATCTGGCCAAAGTCCATTGGAACTGATTAGCTAAGTTACAATTCTATTATTTTATATTAATATAAAAATATTACATTATGATTCCTCAGATAAACTAAGCATCTAGATGTACATCCTAATTTCTTTTACTACATTTTTTTGAAAGAGTATAACCTTCCAAAAGATCTATGTTTTTCATGGCTCAAATTACATACATCAATTAGAAATTGTCACAAATATCTGTTGACTACCAAATGCTACTACAATTTTTATTTATCCTTTTGCATTTAGTTACGAAATGCAAACCTATAGCAAACAAAAAATTAAGCTACTGATTATGTATAGTTTGGAAATTCGGCAGTGACAAATCTCCAATGAAATTTGATAATCACTCATTGCTTAATTCTTTTAGTTTACACTTAATAACTACATTAGTGAGTCATCTGGCATCTATTGGTTACTCTGAGCATTTGATAAATTATTTTTGAGAAGAGTTGTAAAGCGAATTATTATCTTTATGCCATTATCTAAAATCTTGGCAAAGTTAAATACTTATTGTGAAGATCCTTAATTTTTCAATAAGACTGTTTAAATTGACAATCAATATAATTGAAAATATAGTTAAGAATGATTTCATTTCATATTTAGAAAGATTAGATAACTTACACTCAACAAAAAAATCTTATTGAATCTCTCATAAATATATTATATATTATTGTATTATATGTCAAAAAATGAAAATTTATTAGTTTATAGATGTATAATTCATGCACACATTCCTTTTTTAATAAAAAGCATTCATAAAACTCACATGCAATTTAAATGAATTTTACTGAGATATAACATGATCTAATTACTGATATGGGCTATATATCTTGTAGACATTTACTACTAAGTTGATGAAAGGTAAGAGCCACCTTAATAATTTTTATGTAAAGTAATAATTGATGATGTATCTATAAAGGGGAGATAGTCCCAATGTTTTTGATATAATTGATATATCATTTTACTGCCAAATGTCATAAGTAATGGAAAAATTGTTTGTATTATAATAATTCTATTTTGTATTTTTTCCAGCTTGTTTTAAATAATAGGAGATGAATTAGAAGGTTAGTTACTATGCTCTAGAATAAAATGAATTGGAAAATAAAGATGGTATAATGAAGAGTGTAACATATATAAAATTTCAGATACTTCAATTAATAAATTATATTTTGCTTTATAGAGTAATATTTCAAACGAACTATCAGTTAAATTAGTAATTTTCATGAAACAATTGGGTGCATTTATGATCAACTTGATACCGATTCGTTTAAGTTCACAAATATATATATTTTTAAACCTCTATATTCATAAGGGAAAAAGATACAGTTTAATTACTTTATAAAACCAATGGAAGATTTTACTAATCTTTAATTGATTTTGATGATAATTTGAATGTTGGAAAAAAAAAACAATGGATAGAAATTAATTTAAAAGCATTCTTATGTTCACAAATAATTATTGTATTTCCAGTCATATATTAAAAGCTTAAAAGTAGGAATATGTAATATATATATAACTTACGGTCTGTTATTCAGAAAGTCATGCTATAATCAAATGACAAACTAAGAATAATAGTTTTACCCACATGAGCAAATTATGGCTCAGGAATCATTAAATTATCTTGCATCTGTCACTTTACCATTGCTTTAAACACCAAGGGCAAGATAGTAATACTATATGATGATGCATTAGATCTTAGTATTGAAACACTAAAATAAAATATTTGTGAATAAATTGTGCTAGCTGATAATTTTTGTTATTAAACCAAAGATTTGTTTATAGATCAAAAATTCTTACTAGAAGTATAGTCTTTACCATTTTGTGATTTCTTTCATTATGATCAGTTTTTTTTTCATATTGTCATTGTTATCATATAGTCATTTCAACTCAAAGAAAAAAAAGATAAAACCAAATATTACTACTGCTACAACTACTTTTGCTATTATTATTACTGCTAATAATAATGATAATAATATTGCATAATTCTATCACATGACTCCAGCCTACATATTATTGTTTTAACAGTATACTTTTTCAGCATCTCTATGTCATTTATTGTAAGTTTTAGTAGGTAATAATGCCAGATGATTATGTTTATTAAATTCCTACTCTGTGCTATCCTATTCAAGATCCCCAGACTAGTTTCAAGCCTTATGGCTTCATCAGCGAAGAGGCTTGATTCTTGGAGCAATAGCACAGGATAGAGATGCCATAGTTATTAAAAATTAAGGACCCTATACAGTATAGAAATTGAACTGATTTCATATCTATTTAGCTATACAAGCTACGTGACTTGGACTGAAAACATTTGTATGTTTTTCATTGAGCTGATGAAAGCAGCTGTGAGGAAGGACATTATATACTAAAGATCCAGAAGCACTGTTCCAAGATCCAAAGCTTCTCACTGATGAAAGTCATAAGCTTGAAACAAGTTCAGATACATTTGATAGGACAGCACAGGATAGAGATTTATATTATTATTTACTAAAGATTATAGTAAGTAGCATATGGCATAGAGATGGTGAAAAAATATGCTGTTAAAATGAAAATAATAATAATCTTTTAATTTAATGTACATATCCATAGTATTAAACCACTTATAGAATGCACAATGAACAAATTTATAGAATAGTAAAAAAAAAATAATAATAAAATGATAATAATAAAAAACATACAATAATAATAATAATAAAGTATAATATTAATATCATTTACATTCTTTATTACTTTTACAATGCTTTTTACAACCCACTATTAATGGTTTTGATTGCATTTGGAAATGCAATAAGAAAAATAAAGTTATAATAATAAAGTATAAAAAGAATAAAACATATAAGTAAAATGCAGATTAGTCAAAGAGGATTAAAGATAATATTTTTTCTCATGGCTATAGAGAATCAAATGAAACATAAAGATTAAAAATATCTTTATTTCCAAAGTGTTTATCATATGCTCTGGGAAAATGAAATAAGAGTGAAATTTTTGTTTTAGTAAATCTATAAGTTTTCGCTTATTCAAGAATTTAAGATATATTGCTTTTCATCTCAGTATTAGTATAACATCCTGTTAATTATTGAAATCATTGAATTTTATAGAATTTATCAAAAACAAATTACATTTTGATAATGTCTATTTTGCAATGTGAATTCTACATAACTGAATCATATTTCAAATGAAGAACCATACTTATAAAGAGCTCAAACTTTGTTTAGTTATTAAAAACTTTTCTATATTTATAAATGGCTCTTGTAACTTTACAAGATTTGTTCATCATGGATTCTATATGATAGCAGAAAGAATCATTGTTGGAAAATATTGTTTCTAAATCTCTTTAATGATTATTTGACATGGTTTTAGAACCATAAATAATGAGAATATTAAATTTCCAAATTTTTTAGAATAGTAGACAATAGATCATATAATAATATTTTTTTATTTTATTTTCACACCATATCACAAACATTACCTATATTTCTTTGAAGTAAATTACAGGTTTTTATTAAATCAAATGCATAAGAAAATTTTGCAGTCATTTGCATAATTTGTGAGAATTCATTACTGTTTCTGAGATTGTCAATATAGACAATAAACAATAAAAGTGTAAAAACAGGCAGTCTAATTAAGAAGCAATATGATAATGAATATTTATTACCAAATTTCACAAGATATTTAGTCTCTAAAGAAGGAGTCAAACTATTTATCAAGTTTTTGTAAAAGCCTCTTTTCCAAAAATAATTCTTTAATATACTTTATCAAAAGCTTTGACATATATCTTCAATAGTATTGGAAATGTGGTTAAGAATATTTAGCACATTTGTTTCAATAAAGTTATTGAGCAAAAAACCATATTGTTCAGATGCCAAAGTCTTATAGACATCAAAAATATTTTTTTTATCTAAGTAATTTTTAAATATTTGGATAATTGTATGTAAACTAAAATAGGCTTATAGTCACTAACTAAATTTTTAGATCCCATCTTAAAATAGACATAACCTTAGCAACTTTAAGGGATTTAGAAAAGTGCTATTTGTTAATGACAAATTCAAAATATGTACAAGAGGAGAAGTAATGAAAATGGGAATATTGTCGGGTCCCATTCTAGAATGCAGTTTAAGCTATTTAATAGCAAAAATAAAAGTCAAATTTAATAAAAAGACTACTTGTTATCTTTTCATCATAAATCCACCTAGGTACTCTCCTGGATACAGGTAAGCTAATTTAGCGCTAACTTTTTATAAATCAAAAACATCAAAATTATGTTTTTTTCTGATTAATAATCGCGTACTAAGTAGCCCAAACATAACCTTTTGATTAAGAAGATAAATAGTAAAGTTTTAAGACAATTAAATAGGAAAAGCAAATGATTATCTAATACTGTAATAGAGACATGACCGAAAAATAATAGAGGTTTGAAATAACATGATTCTTTGAACTAACAAAAAAGTTTTAAAATAGAAGTTAACAATAAATCAATTATAGAGTTATTAAAAGTACAATTAAGAAACAGTTACCATATATAATAAAAAAGAAAAAAGTTTTAACGAGTAACATTATGGAGACTGATCAAAATTTTAGTCTAGCAGCAAACTCAGTATAAGGCCTAAGCAACACATATGCTACAATTGCAAAAAAATATAACATTAAAGCAAACTCTAGTGCTAACATAAATCAGGGTAGACCTCACAGATTCAGAAGAACTACAGTGAAAGACTTAAAGAATCTAAACATATCGGAACAAAATCAAACATTACCTTCCCCTCACAGAATGGACAGATGAAATGCTAGAAACAATTGGAGAAAAATTCAACAACACGATACCTTGAACACACTTTACAACATTTAAAAGATTCTTTAGGGACAACTCAATAGTGTTAGCAGTAACAGACAAATATTGCTCACTATATACTTTCCCTAAGCCACTTCTACTTGAAGCACTAGAAAAAAATAAAATTATCGACTCAGTCAGTTGTATTGCCGACCATCCCAATAATAGATATGTGGCACTAGAATTCAAAAGTACCAAACAAATAGAACAGTTTTTTAAAAAAATTAAAAGAATCAGAAATTTTGCAGCAATACAAGTTGATCAAAATAAATATAAAAATATAACCGGAGTTATCAAAAATACTTACTTTGGGTACAATCTAGATGACTTTTAAAGGATGATGAACTCTTTTGGAAAAGCTTTAGTTTTTCCAACAAATCTATATCAAAGAAGCAGCAATCCCAATATTATCAAACAGCTATGAATACAAAGTCAAATTACATAAAGACATAGTGCCAGAAAACATTCCAACACATATCATGGACCAAAGAAGCCATACTTCATCTGTATATAAGAGGCTCAAACCAAGATGTTTTGCATGTGGAAAAAGAGGACACATAGCAACTGTTTGTAAGGAAAAAATCAAGAAAAAAAGACCAAATAATTCAAATTTAGTAGAAACGATTACAGTAAAACACACAACAGCCAAATTCACACCTCCAAAAACTCAACTTAAACAAAATTAATACAATAACAGAGAAAAATAAAAATGAAAACACTTCTACATCTGTAAACACAGAACAAATAATTGAAATGGAAATAAAAGATAAAAATGATGACTTGCAGTCTAATAAAAAAACAAAGATGACACAACAAAAACAATGGAAAATAAATCAGATATCCCTGGCCAAGATAAACACAGAATTTTAAACAAGACAGCTACTGAAATCATGGATAAAATTGAGAAAGCCTTCCAACAAACTATTGCAAAAGAACTCCAACCATCAGAAAGGAAAATCCAAGAAAAAGAAATACAACAATGAAAGTGATCATGTTCAACACAGGTATATAAACACAGACACACACAACCCATAAACAACACCAGGTTTAAAAACCAAAGATACAGACACAGAGATAATAACAACAAAAAAATAATGTAGTCAACACAATTCAAAGCAAAAAATCTATAAATCAAAAACCAGCATAATTATAAAGGTAGCTGCAGTTAATGTAAGGGGTATAAACTCCAGGACAAAAATACAGAATATAAACAAATGGATACAAATCATACAACCAACCATCTTAGGGTTCCTTAAAACCAAAATACATAGTAGATCAAAAATTGACCCAGCACAAGTCATGAGCACACAAGGTTTTTGTGCATGCTCAAGAAACTCATCTGCACCAGCCAGTAGGACAGGAAGTATACATAAGCTGGAATTGTCCCTTTACTACTTTCAAAATAATCTACATAAACTCAAACCTAATAATCACAACATTTTACCACAAAAATCTCTCAATCAATATCATATATGTATATATTCCACCAGGGCCAATTATAATCAATAGAATAATTGCAACAATAAACTCAATGCTAGCAAACAAGCCTTACACAACAATACTAATGGGATTTTAATATGAGCTACCAAAAGTTTCTTAAAAAGTGGATTCACCAATTAGTAATACCACTTATGAGTGGAGAAGGATTCCTACCACCAAACTCCATATCCTTCTATAACAGCAGATACAAAACTCTGATAGACCTGATGTTCTTTCCCCAGTGCTGCATCAAGTAATAGAAATGAGTCCATTCCCCACACATTTCTCAGATCATGCAGTGCAAATAATAAAAATAAATTTAAATACAAACTATAACCCAAAATATTACCTACAGAAAATCATAAGAATTCTACTGCCAATCAATACACAGGAAGCTTTTTTCTCAGAAATATACATAGACAAACTAAATCAAATGGACCTTTACCCAAGAACAAAATATATAGCTTTCATGGAAATCATATCTTATAATATTAATCATATGACACAAAAAACAACCCCACCAACAAAACTCATAACATTGGCAGAAGAAATACATAAAAAGATCATAGCAGCAAAAACAATCAAAAATAACCAAGAAATCATTGTTAAATGTACACAGCTATACAAACAAACGTAACCAATTTAAAACAATATATTGCCATCAAAAAGAAAAAAATGTTTAACAGAACAACACACTTGGACTCAGGGTTACATTAGGTGGACATTAGGATACCCATCAACTAACAAAGTACCTATGGCAATTAAAACAGGAATTAAAGTGATAATAGGCTATAACATGGTAGAACCCATCTTTCAATATTTCAGAAGTAAACTCACAACAAACAACCAATGGAAGATCCCAGAAAATTACTTTGGAAAACCAGAAAACAAAACTCCCTATAAAATAGAAGATTTTGCAAGAATACTCACAACATTACAAAGCGCTTGTAACCCAGGACCACCTGGGATCCCAAAATTTATACTAACTCATCTAAGTCAAGTTACAAATAAATTACTATGTCAACTAGCAAATTAACTTTCACAAAAATTATATAACATACAAAGTCTAATCCTAATATAAATGGTCCCTTTCATGGAAAAAATAGAATCCATCTTGGAAATTACAAATTTAAGATTCATTTCAATTGAAACGGAAACCTCCAATCCCTTTCCGTTTCACCATCAAACCTAATGACACTCTCATCTGTGCTAAGTTCGAACCTATTTAAATGTTAATAAATTTAAAATTCGTTCATGTCTGTATAAAACAGTATTATATATTTACGTGCGAACGAACGCTATAATTAGATAGGATTAGTAAAATTATAGCGTCCTAAAGTTATTTAATATTTCTAAAAATGTTTATTATATTATTTAAGTTAAGAGTAAATTATTAATTTTGTTGTTTAATATTGTAATTTCGTATGTGGATATATAATCTGTGCTATATAGAAGAAAGACATGATTTAAAATATGTAAAAGCCGTTATCTAAAAATACTATTAAATGTTTCTTTAAAATTGTTAAAAGATTTCTTATTTTAAATATATTTCAGGGAAAAGTTTCTCGAAAATATATTTAAAAGCTATATCAAAATATGTTTGTAAATTATTTTTAATAAATATGTTAAAAATGTTTTCGTTTAAAAAATGTTAAAAGGTTGTTTTTAAATAGAAAGAGTTTCTATTATATGTAAGATTAAAAATAAAAGCTGGTCAAGTAATTAAAAGATTTTTGATTGTAAACAAGTGTCATTAACGACCACACCTGGAATTCGTAAAAAGTAAAACTAGTTCAAAATTTACTAATTAAAATCTCCTTAGATAAGAGTAAGTTATTTTAAAATCTAAATTGGACAATTGTTTGCAACGAAAAATCTTAATTATAATAATAGCTTATGGAATGTTTCTAACATAAGTTATCTAAGATCTGAATTATAAATTGAAAAACACTTAATTAAATTCCTGAGTTTAATGAGTCTTGAGGCGGGAGATTCCGATAAGGAAAACCTATAAATATTCTGTATTTTTTTAACAAGAAAAAAACAGCCATATTGTTAGTGAGAGTTGTAGCCAGTATTCACAATTGTTAATTTGAACATGTCCGGCTAAAAGCGGGCATCTTGTTGCTGTTACTCCGCGGGAGAACGGGGTTTCTCTCGTCGAAATGCCTAAACCACCATCATGCCGATAGAAGAGACGAGCCTAACATAATGGGAAAGATGATGCCGCCCAGTCAAATTAAACCAAACCAACAGCCAAGAACTTGCAGATAAATCATACCGGTACCGTTTTATTTTTCAAACCGCAGAGCTCTGTGTAATTCTAAATGTAATAATATCTATCTAAGTTAGCTAACTTTCTTTTTAAAATAATTATAAAACTAATATGTACCCAAAACTTAAATCCATTTAATTAATATTTTAAATACGTCAATTGCTATCAAAATTTAATGTTTAAATAATCTGACATTTATATTTTCCATTCACTTCAAAGTAAATTATTTAGTTTAAAGTTATATCACTGCGGTTGTGTCTATATTTCTCTGCTTATTTTATTTTAAATGCTTATTATATTTTATATGCCAATATTTCGAAACAGTGAGCACTTAATTTCATGTATATTTTAAGAAGATATTATTTGAAAATCTTCGCGTAATTTATTTATAGCCTCAACTTTCTGCGCTGTTTCGAAATCCTATTTTTTTATTATTTAAATGATTTAATATGTGAAATGTGGCTTTTTTTTTTATAATCAACCAGTTAAAACTTAACCTTATAGTTTTATTTAGAATTAAATTTAGCCTTGGTCATATAAGTATATTTGACATTTAAATTCTTAAGTCCATAGAAATATACTTTTCCTCCTTAAATATTTATTATCTATAAGTAACTTAATAGATCGAACATGTCAAAGTACAGATGTAGTAATATTCCCTTTTAGTAGCATAGACATTTATTATCAGGCTACGCAAGAGTTGGTCCCAATTTGATAAAGCTAATATGCTATTAACTCGTATTTCATAGTATGAAATATACTATTCTTTGCTTGGCGGATGTGATATATTATTCTATAAAATATTCTCGTTTTGCTGCTATACGTAATATACGTATCTTAAGATGGAGCCACGGCGTTGCCAGCACATCTTCTCTTATAGGGTAGAGCAGTAGCGAAGCCTGAGCCAAGGCCAGGTTAGCACGTAAGACCCCAGCCATTCCTGAACACAATGTTCCTTTTCACGCAGCATTGCGATCGGTTACAGGGTACCGGCGTTTGTCGCAAGAACCCTGAAGTTATTTCATCCATCCGCAGAGCAACTTTTCCTATTATTGTTTACCTGTGCCATAGCGCATTGGAAAAATCTTATGCAGCCAACTCTCCCACCTTTATATAACGCTTTCAGCATTCTGAAATTTTCTCTCGAAACCCATGTTCGATCGATCATTACTTGAGCTGGTTTATGCGCTCGTTGTTAAATTATATATGGGTATTTTAGTAAATAAATTCATGATCAAAGTTTAATATAATTATTTATATACCAGCCACAAATGTAATAGGATTTGGCTCATCGAGATTTATAGACATAACGTAGTGATTAATTATGTACTAATTGAAAAGCAACTCATAAGATGGGCACATGTTAAACCCATTTATGAAAATTAAATGAAAGTATTTATCTAAGGCTATTTTGAATTGTATAAAAATTATTTATATAAAGCTATTTGAATTATATATAAAAAGAGAATGTGTTCTCTTATCCACCCAATGTTTGTACATTCGACGCTGAAATGTGTAAAACTAATCAATTTCATGCCAATTGTAAATAAATATATATAATTAATTTAATGTATTTCGTTCTCTGTTTCGTTATTGATCTAATTCAATCCAATTCTAATTACTATTTATAGTCTATATATGTGAAAACTATGCATTAAGTTAAATTAAATTAGTGATATTTTAGTCAATTAAGAACCTTTCTTTTAATTATCAGTCTCATTGCTTCTCCGTGACCTATGTCGGCCGTGTGGAAAGAGGTATACTACGTGTAATTTCAAGGTGGTCATTCGTAGGGTCTTGAGTCTTGGAATCCTGGCTTACGAGTTGAAGTGCGGTCAGACTCGGGATGTTACAGTCCTAGTCTGGTCAGCTTCGGTCTCTTTTGCTTGGATTCTGAATTCTGTTACGCGAATGTACAAACTTGACTGTTACACAATAGAACCATTGGAAATCAAAATACTAGAAAAAATACTAAAAGAAAAGATAGAACCCTACATCTTATCAATAATATTGGAACATCATTATGCTAAAAATGAATCTTCAACAGACCAAGCAGCTCTAATATTTAAAACAATAGTAAATTTAACAATAAAAAAACATGGGCCCATGGTAGTCCAATTGGATTTTGAGAGTGCCTTTGATTCTGTTCCCATCAATAAACTAATCAATCAATTAAAAAAAATACCCAAGAACAATGTTATATATGATAGCCAACCTACTCCTAAATAGGGAGATAAACATTATGCTAAATGGAAGAACGTCACCCACTTTCTACCTAATCAATCCATTACCCACAGATCTCCACTAAATACACTACTCTTCACACTATACATAAACCCTCTACTTGAGAAAATCAAGGAAAAATTACAAGGAATACAAATACCAAACACCAATATTTACATACACTGTATAGCCTATATGGATGATGTTACAGTTTTTCTAACTTCAAAGAAACAACTACATACACTACAAAAATAATAGAAGACTATACAACAAAATTTTATCTGAAAATAAATACTAATAAATCAGCCATGTGGTCAATTTTTACTGGGAAAACCAACACAAATATACCAAGAAAAAATGAGTAAGTTTCTGGGTTTCCCATTTCATTTGGGAATGGGGCAGATGAGACGAACAATACAAGACAAAATCTTAACACAAACAGAATGAATCACAGACTCACCTACTAAATCATACCTTTCTCTATACTCAAAGGTTGCTTTCTTTAACCAACTGATAATGACAAAAATCACATACTACCTACCAGTGATAAAGTTCATCAAAAAATTTATATCAACAGTAAACTCCCTGTGCAATAAACTACTTTGGAATAAAAAGATGGTAGTCATCCCAATGAGGCAATTAAGCCAACTCACAAAACTAAATGGTATACAATTACAACTTTTTACACACAAAAAAATAAACCTGCTGATTACAATGTTTGCAAAGTTTCCAAATATTAAAAAAATAATAGATATAATACCCACTGACTGACAACCTCCCAAAGACAATTAAGCCAACCCACAAAACTAAATGGGCTCAGACTACATACAATTCCAACTTTTTACACACAAAAAATAATAAACCTGCTGATTATAATATTTGCAAAGTTTCCAAATATTCAAAAAATAATAGATATAACACCGACTGACCGATAACCTCCCAAAGATAATTATATAGCCACACTTTTAGATAGCATAAGAAATCGAAGGGACAAAATAACCCTGACTAACCCAATTAAATACACATAACAGCACATACATTGCATAATAGAGCAGACACAACAAGATAACAAAATGGTTCTTGAAATAAACAATGTACAGCTCCTAAAAAAATATAAAAAAATAGTACCTGGAACCTAAATTCTTTGACTTCATAGTCAAAATAAATCTGAATGCCTTGCCTATATCACACTTCATCCATTTTAAAAGGTTCTTTACAAAAATAGCATTTTCTAAATGATTGTCTGGGATTGGAAAGGGTAAGACAAATAATGACAAATAATTACCATCAGAAAGACCCAACAATGTCAAAAATTCTCCAGGTATACCAAAAAATGCAATCCCAACAATAAAAGCAGTGACATTTAGCTTGTACGCATATTGGTACACCAGATGTAAATTCACTTTCGACTACAATGCAAAACTAAACCTCAACACAAGGTAGAAAAAATAAAGAAAAGGGATAACATGCTAGGATCACAAGATATTTTTGCTGCAACTTGGTCACTATTTAAACAAAAATCAGCACTATGGTTGAAAAACAGGAAAATAGATACAGAATAAAACAGCTAAAAAAAACACAATACACCAAAACTGGCAGGACACACATGACGGGACAATATAAGTATAAAAAAATAAAAAAATAAGGCAAGCTGAATTCAGGAAACTTTAGATGCCTTAAGAGTAGCAAAAACACAACATAAAGAACTCAAGAGAAAGCTTCCTTTTTCTCTTCTATATATCTGTAAACAACCTTATGCCCAAAAGAACTATTTATGCACAAGAACAGACATGATTACTGTGTAAGCCCAATCTTACCAATGTAATAAATGGTTTTAAATCAATAAAGTTTGCTTTGAAACATAAAGTTATTACTTGGAAACAAGCCTAGAAGATATTTTGATTGTTTGAAACTTTTGAGAAGGGTGATGAACAAAAGAATCTGTTTAGATTGTAATTTTATCATTTATAATTTCCTTTTAGTAATTTCCAAGTCTTTCATCAAAAATTAAATCTATATTGGATTGTCAGAAATATGCAGTAATGGTATTTTTTATAATTTGATAATCTTTTTGATATACAAAGTTGGTAAACTTAACAAAATTGTTAAAATAAAGCCCCCCCCCCCCAATACTGCTAATGATGAAATTATTTCCTTTTAATAATTTCTTTAAGAGAATTTGAAAACCAGAAAGAAAAATAATTAATTAAAATAATCTCCTTGGAAATAAATATATTAATTACTAATGCTCATTGAATGACCACTCAAAAAACTCTCAAACAATAATCCACATCAGTTAAATTTAGAGAACTCTAACAAAAATCCAAATAAGTCATTCTTTTACAACTTCTTTTAACAATTCAAGAAGGACAAATCCTAGTATATTGCTAAATTTTAAGGAAAAGTGATGCAAATCGATGAAAAAGAGAAAAGAAAAAGAATATAAACATTCAGGAAAATTACTAATAAAAATATAGTCTAATGCATGGTTATTGCAATTTGTATAGGAATTAAAGTGCTTTAAATTTAATAGATTACAAAACTGAATCATTCTAAATGCTTCAGGTGAATATGATAGAATATAAAAAAGCATTACCTGAGTATAAGTCAATAATATTAAAATCACCATAATGAAAATATATAATTTGTATTTGATTAAAAAGTCTTCAAAGAAATAAAGTAATTCATTTAGTTCTGAAAATGTTTTATGTAACCTTATCCAAAAGAAATATAATATTATTTTTCAAAGTTATTTTACACCAAGTACTTTCATAAGATGATTATATAAATATATAATTTTTTTAATGGTAATATGTGCCTCCACTCCTGGAAGCAACATCAATATGCAGACTTTATATCTTTTATACATAAAAACATAATTTTGTGAAAAAGCAGTGTTTCTAAAATAAAAACAAGATCGAAATTCTCAGAACTAAATTGTTGAATTGTTGTATTCTTAGTTCTCATTCTATGGACGTTTATATTAAAACAAGAAAATTAAATATAATTAAAAATGAAAAACAATACTGAACAAAAAATAGAGACTCAAGAAGATGAAAATAATATTAGTAAAAGGAAAGAATCAAGAAGTATGAACAAAGTACCAATATGCATACATATAGCAGATACTCATAAATGAGTATGGTCATTCTAACTTTAATAAAAGAAAAAGAAAACTATTCTAGAAATGAATTTTGTAATGATTTTACAATCAATCCATGAATCGTAAATAAGACCATATATAGAATATGCCATACTTTATTTTTTGTTTATTTAATATTATGTTATGCTTAATTTCTTCAGCAGAAAACTTTTTTTTCTAAAATAACATCATATCTAATTGTTCTATTCTCTGTCATATTCAATGGAAATAATTAATATTACACTTTTTTAAATGTCTTTGAGATAATCTTTTTGTTGTAAATGAAGTCTACTTCTCCAAAAACATGTTTCACTTTTACTTGTCTAATGCAATGAAGGTGTGATTTTTACAATTATTATTCTAAAAATTTTATGAAGCATTTTTAAATGAAACTTTTCTAATGCCTTTATATTCCATTAAAAGAATGTCCAAGTATCGTTTTTATACAATAAAATTACATAAAATTATATATATATTGTACATATGTTTTTGCTCAAAGATAGTAGGTTTTATCCAATGGATAAATGTGTAAAATTTTAAATTTTAATGGATAACAATATGTTAAGATATGGAACATCAATGTGTAGAGACTAGTTATAGAGTGAAATGCTTGTGGATTATAATTTTCCCACTAAGCAAAAATTCATCAAAAAATATATCTTAAGAGGTGATGATGGTCTTGACTGATTGTGAGACACTGGAAAGTCTGATAGAGTGGTTATAAATCCCATAAACATTTTGTCACATTGTTCCAGTGGGCAGCTAATTCAACTGCTGTTTTAATAGTATTAAAATATTACTGGGAAGCATAAAATTATTTAACACTTTATTGTATTGGTATTGTTAAACAATAATTAAAAATAAACAACTAAAATCAATTTATAATTCTTCTAAATTTTTTTTATAAACAATCTTTAAATATATTATATTTTAATGTAAATTGAAATGCATCAGTCTAGATGATTCTCACTAGAGGGATCAAACTTAATTTATTCACATTTTACAGTGATTGACCCATAATAGAACCAATGCTGCCAGATAATACAAAGTATATAATATAAAAGTTTGTAGGGGGGAGGGGGACTACTGAAAAAGGTAAATGGAACAAGACTACAACTCCACTTCTGACGTAAAATAAAAGAAATAAACTAGAAAATAATATTTTTTTTTAAAAATTAATTGGAACAAAATTTCATAGATAGATGGATTTGAATACTATGGAGTAAACTCAATAACCATGTGAAAATCTCTACCCTACTTTCCATCAAGCTTAGATTCTTAGCTTTGCCTACTGAAGGAAACACTGGAAGGACCGCTATTTGATTAAGTATTTGCCAAAATGTACTATTTGGAACGGAAAATAATCCCAGAAAATGTAAGCATTTATTTTTGTCTTCTTTATTTTAACCAATTATCAGAACTAGTCATAACACAAAAGTTATTTAGACTGAAGATAAAAAAAAAAAATTAAAGTATTTTAATTTTCGCGCTGTTATTAATTCAGCATTAAGCAGAAAAATCCATTTGCGTATAAATTAATATTTCAAGAAAATATTCTAAATCATTTTAAGAAATAATGAAGAAATTAAAATTTCACTTTAAATCATATAAAGTAATTAGTTGAAAAAAAAAAGTACATAAAATATTTCTTATGTCATTGGGAAAAGACATCGTCTGCTTTGATATTTCCCCGGGAAGTAATCAGTCACGTATATATATTCTTAATAACTGCTTAATATTAAATCAATTCTATTTAACATTCGTAAATATGAAATAAAGTGCCAATAATAATAGTGAATAAAGAAATATTGATTTTTTTTTTTGATTATACAACATATAAGGTAATAATATGTTAAGTGTTTAAAATTACCCAGGTTTTTTTTTTTTTTTTATTGTGACAATTACTGTGGACGGAAAAAAACAAGTAAACAAAAATCATAAATGATTTAAAAGTTTATTTTCAAAGATTGTAATAAACTGATTATAATTGTGCTACATTTGGAAAAATATATATACACCTGGGTCTCTTTTTACGCGGACTTATTTAACACGATTTTGAAGTTACGCGATTCGTGTTTCACCGGAAGTCGAACTCCGATAATGCGCTATTACTTTAAATAATAAATTTTGCGCACTTACATTATATTGAAAGTAATAGCACATATCTGAAATTCAACTTTCAACTTAGTAATTTCAATATTTTCAGTGCTTTATAATAGTAAGATTTTATGCAATACTGAAATTAAAATCATGATTTCCACATTTTATGTATACACACATTAAATTTTACAAGATTATAATGTAAATTTGTTCAGCATTGTGCGTGTTAATTTTGAATTTTAAATCACATTCTGTTTTTGCTTTTTAAAAAAGAATGTAATCAATTATTAATCATTTAGTGTTCACAAGTTTATTTTTAAAAGGTCAGTAATAGCAGTGGGCACAATTAAATTTGGCAATTAAAAATTAAAATCTGATTTTTAATTGTAATTAACAATTTAAAAATTACTTATGGTGACTTGAAATAATATCATGTGAAATTTGATTTTTAAACGGAATTGAAAATTAAAGACAAAAATAAGAATTTAATTTTTAGTTGTTAGTTTTAATTAAATTTTTCCCAGCAGTGGTGAATAAATGTCTTTTTATTATCATAAGTCTAAGTTTGTAAACAATTAATAAAATCATCGTCTCAAAGATTAATTACTAATTACGTTGTCAACAGAAAACCACTAACCCAACATGAGAGTGCAAATGAATGTGTGTTTCGGCAAATAGCGATAATAATTAAAACGTGTATAAAAAAATGTAAATTACCGTACTGTAAATTATGCATAAAAATATATTATTTTGAATAAAATTAAATATTATAGTTAAAAAAAGTTTGTCTTGTATCAATTTTTTTCAAATTTGAAATTTTTTATTAGTCATATTTTATTTCCTTATTTTTTTTTTTGCACAAATTTTAAAGTAATTTTACATTGGTGCTTTGCTTTTACGCGAATTTTGAAAAATCACAGACCACATCCCCCCTTTTTCAATGTAAGTTACGTCTATTTTTGTGTGATTTCATTTGTGCGTGTTTTATGAGGAACCTGTCTATCATGTAAAATGAGACCCAGGTGTATTACATATTAATTAAAATGAAAAAAACAAAGTAAACAAAATCCATAAATGATTTAAAAGTTTATTTTCAAAGATCGTAATAAACTGATTATAATTGTGCTACATTTGGAAATATATATATTTTACATATTAATTAAAATGAAAAAAAACAAAGTAAACAAAATCCATAAATGATTTAAAAGTTTATTTTCAAAGATTGTAATAAACTAATTGTAATTGTACTACATTTGAAAAAAAAATGTATGTTACATATTAATTAAAATCACTTAGAAGATCATATTTATAATTAAATAGATGCTTCTCAGTATAACTCTAAACCTCCTAATTTGCTGATAAAGGGAAGTGAAAGAAGTATTTATTTGTTTATCATTAGTAAATAACTTGCAATGTGATAATATTTTAAATGGTTTTAAAATCACCCAGATTATTTAAGAGTATAACAGATCTTCGCGCAGAAAAAAAAATAAGAACAACAAAAATAGATAAATCAATAGATATTAATTAAACCTATTTTAAGTGACTTAATCTTGAAAATGTTTTAATATTGCTTCAGTATGCTTACATTAGTACACAAACCGATAAAGGATTTCTATTGCCTTTGGAGAAGTGTTTGAATTTTGTCTAAAGATGTTAATATTGAACCGGATAACCAAAATACATATATATTACTCAGGAATGTTTGCTTATCATATCCATTTTCATATTGTTTTACTTATAAGAACGAATCAAACTTCGATAAAGTCCAATGGGAGAAAATGTAATGTTTGTTAGTTTGTTAATTGCTATATATCATATTGTAATACTTTTTTTTTCTTTCATGTGTTATTCAGGTATTAGGATTTTTTTTTATATCTATACCAGGGTATAGAATATATTAAGTAATGATGTAGCTATGTATAAAGTTATATACATTTATTATCCATATTTATATTATTTTCCCAATGAAGGGAAAGCATAATGGTAAATATTATTTATCTGGTCCGAAAAAGAAATGTTTATCTCTTTCACTGCCAAAACAGATGTTAACATTATATCGATTGAGGAGGGGAACAAATAGATCCAAATTGGTCAAAAATATGCACATAATGATACCATTGTTCTATTATATAAAATAATTTAATAAGCATTTTCTTTTTTATTATTGCTTAATTTTGCTTATAAACGAAATGTCCACTTTAAATACAAAATGTAGTTTAATCCTCCTTGTTTACGTGTACATGGCTTGCTATAATAAAAGATATAATTATTGTTTTGAAATAAGTAATGGTTATTTTACTGATATTGGTGGGCTGTTTATAAAACATTAATAGTTTCTGCAATGTGCAATGGAATATTTATGTTTCCACTTAGATTATTAGTATTGTTTTACCTTGCTATTGTATTGATCAGAATTTGTGATAGATTTTAGGATGAGTTTGGGCTACATATAAAAGCCTTAGATATAATAATGATTAATATTGTACATGGGATGATAGAGAATTTCCCATTGTGATTAATATGAGAGGATGATATTGTTGCGGCTGATTAAAAGTTAGTGCTTAGAGCATAGTTACACCTAAAAGAGGTAGATCCCATGGTCTGAATTCTGTTTTCCAGTGGAGAGGCACTGCCCACACTTTTATACCTATGAAAAGGTATCAGAATTGGCCATATTCTTATACAACTATTATGTTGTTTCTTGATATACAACTATCATGTTGTTTTGTAGAGCCCCCTTTATTTAGATCCCTCAAGAAGTTATATAGTTAATATTCCACCATGTATGATAAAGTGTAGTGTGTTTTAGATCAAATAGCAAGGATAAGATAGTCAGATTGTTGGACACTGATATAGATATAGTGTTGTCTAATTGAAATAGTATTTTTCTGATGTGTAATCTTCATCAGTTTATAAACAGACCAACCAAAAAACTTACTAGTGTTGTAGAACTTCTATATAAAAGAGCAAGGTGTGTACATGGACAATGTGGATTGGTTTTCAACAAGTAGGTATTTACTGATGAATTAGCAAGATCAGTTAATTAATAAATGGTTAAGTTGTGGACATAGTGAATGTTTTTGGTGTCATATGTGCATTTAACTAATGATGTTTGCCCACATCAATGCAATGAAATTTTTTTTATATAGTAAATTATAATAAATTATTACTTGTATTGGAGTGTGATAATTGCCCTAATCATATTCTAATAACTCAAACAGCTACAATTTGATATAATAAATTGTAATTTAGAGGGTTTTTTTTTTTTATTTAAAAGTTGCGTATATCCAAAGGATATTAATACATCTGTTTGCAATTTCAATGCTAAAATAGTTCAAATAAGTTTAACTATCTTAGTCTACCTGATAGAATAATAAAGAAACATGTCCAAAATGTTTGTCATATTAGTTGGTCATTACTTACCACATCATTAATTTCCATCCCTAATTTTGGAATGGATTTATCTTGTTTCGTGTAATGTGTCTGAAAGAGACTTGTATATAATGTAAATAAATATTGTTGTGTTAAAATTTTATTTAGTCTTCAGTAATCTTATTGCTAATCAACACCCACACATTATATTATTGTTATTGCTATCGATATATCCTGTGATTATAGTGAAATCGTCACCAAGCAATATTGTAAAAGTCACTATATGTAGGTATATCAGAATAATTGTGTTGGGCCCTATAATTTATGAATATATCTAGGGCATCATAACTTAATAATTAAACATACTAACCTAGAGAATATTAGTTTAAGTGATACACCAAAAGATTAAAAACCTAATATTGGTTTGATCAGTTCATTTGAATTCACAGATCTATCATTCACTGGTCGTGGTCACCTTGTTTCTAATTAATGGAGAAAGAAAGCTATTGAAAAATTACTCTTACTTATTGGAACTTAAAGTTTAGCATAGTTAGGGAATGTATAGAATTTATTTAAAATTATTGAATATGGTTTAGTGATTCAATTCAGTATTAATAGCTATTTTGTGTGTGTTATGCTTGGGTAGTGGTAAAATCCCTCTCACTGACCTAAGTGTATCTTGTATATCATCCTTTAAGCTATGTGAACCCTGAGAAGAATAAATTATATCAATTTGTAATAGGATTGGAATTTATGGTAAATTTGTATTCAGTTAATTATTATAATTAGAGTGTAATTGTGTTACATTCACTGTGAGATATAATGTCAACCAAACTTTAAAGTATCTATTACTTCTTTTGTCTGAAATGTATAGTTGGTTTTGACTTTATGGTGAATATTCTGGTCTTAGTAAGCTTAGAATCTGTATTTTATTTAATTGTCTTATTATCATTTAATTCAATATCAAATTTGGAGTTCTGTACATCATCTTTCATCATCATCATTCCTCTCATCTGTCATTTTAATCTTTCTTTATTCTCTTTTTTTCATCCTAATTCACTCATCATTCATTAGCTCTTATTCCATTCTCATCTTAATCATCCATTAACTCTTACACATCTTCATTCTCAGATTCATTTTATTTTATTATTTAATTATTATTTATTTGCATCATTCATTTAATCATTTACATCCTCATTCACTTATTGCCTAATTTATACTTCTAATTTCATATTCATTCCATCGACCTAATTATATTTATTTATTAGTTTGACAATATGAAGTTTATTTTATAATTTTTTGTTTGTTTGCTTGTTTGTGGATTTTGAGGCTAGCTTGACCAGAAATTATTAATCCACCTTGCGATCTTCTCTAAGATTGTAGTTTAATGCGAGCTTAGCTAATAAAGAAATCATCTTTAGTTTATCATTTATTTTAGATATATATTCTCGATTAGTTGTAGCTAGGAAAGTACAGAGAAAGATATGATTTCCAAACATATAAATTGGACTAGTTAGATTAGGGGGAAAGGCTACAGGTAAGATTATAGTGCCTAAAATGTGCGATATGATTTATTTATGATTACAGAAATGTGTAGGCCTGATTGTCCAATGATCAGAGGAGAAGGTTACAATATATATATATATATATATATATATATATATATATATATATATATATATATATATATATATATATATATATATATATATATATATTATCTCAAATCACAATTTAAACAGACTAGCCAAAAAATAAAGTCTAAAACACAAACAATGGTTTCACTGCTACAAGCAGACTTCTCAAATGTAAAGAACTACAAAATAACATTTAAACCAAACATTACTCACAATTCCATTACATCCCACATACTCTCAATATTAAGAGAACTTTTAAATAAGTTAATTGCTTCAGAATCATAAAATTTTAATAATAAAGATTCTTTAATTCTTTTTTTTTTCATTTCTCTCAAAGAAGATAAACCTTAGACTCATCCAAATTAATAATCCTAACTTATATCATTTTCATTGATATATATATATATATTAGCTAACTTGATTGCAGTAGTTATTTTCCTGTTTTAAAATATCCTATCTTTGAACTTGATAAAAGCAACAGCAGCACATTGGAGGGTGGGTTGAACCTTAACATTTAACTCCACCTTTGTTAGTATTTAAAATGGTTCACATTCTTAAATTGACAAACATCTAAGCTAAAAGTTGCTGATACTTTCTCTTCCATCACTGGCTAATAGTTTTTGAACATTAATTAATAAGTAATATATTTACATGTTGCATTCAAAGCATTAAGTACATTCTATAAATTATCTTTGGGACTGGAAAAAATAGCACAATCATCAGCATACTGTAAATCTAGAATCCACGAAGTTTCTGTTTCATTTTATTTGATTAAAATTAAAAATTCCACTATTAAATCCATGACTTATGTTAATCACTGTTTCATTAAACTGCCTATAAACAATTTCAAAGATTACAATCATAAAAATGGAAAACAATGTTTACCAAGTGCACACCTTTGTTTAATACCACTTTTAATTCACTCCATTTTTCCATATGTAGTAATAACATTTCCTCTCATTCCAACATGTAAAAGTTGTTTAATGTGAATATAATTTAATGGACAACCAACTAAATTTAAACAATGCCACAAATTTGGCCTATTGTGATGGAGCGAGCTGGTTAAGGATAATGGGTTGGATCTTATTTTGAAAAGTAGAGGGAACATAGAGATGGGTCTGATGTTGGATATTTGGGTGAGGTCCTTGTTCTTTTTCATGAATGGAACCAGTGCTATTGGGTATAAATTCTTTATAATTTTCCTATCTTTCGATAGGAGGTTGATCATTCCCATCATTATTGGGATGGAGAATTGACTAAGATGTGATATGAGGAATTTTGGGATTGCATCCATCCCAGGGTGACTGTTGTCTGGTATTGAATTGTTTTGCTTTGAGCTCTTGTTCAGTTATTCCATGCTCTTGTGATGGACTGCAGTCATCCCTAAGGCCATCCCGAAGTGGAGGGCATGATTCAAGCATGGCCCTGAAATGCTGTCTGATCACATCAAGCATATGTTGACCTGTAATGTTGGTTCCATTGAGGTTTAAGTGTGATGGGGTTGGCTGTTTCTTTTTCGCTCCCAGTGCCCATGCTAGGTAGCTTCTGGTCCAGCAGTGTTGTCTGGTTAGGAATACCTTGGCCCTCTTAACAACAATATATTCTTCCAGGATCTTCTGCTTGGATTTGTATTGGGCCTTCAGTCTGGGTACCCTTTCAATGTCATCAGGAAGATTTGATAATTGATTAATTTTTTTGTATATATTGTCTAGGTCCTTAATGTGGGTTGATGGACCTATTTTTTAGTGTATTGTTGGATAACCATCTGGAAAATCTGCACAAAGGCAAACCAAGCTGTTTCTGGAGGTTGTGATAAGATGTTTATTTTTTTGAATAGGATGTATGCCTCAGAAGGTATTGCTTCTGTGGTGGTGGATTTGGTTATCATTCTGATGGCTTTATTCTGACCCATGTTTAGTCCATTCTCCACATCTATAAGAACCACCAGGGCCAGATGATCTGAGAAAGTTACATGCTGGAGTGAGGCCTCCAAGTCATAGTGCAATTCCAACGTGTAGAAAAGGAGATCAATTAGAGACTGGCATGATCTGGTGTAGAAGAAGGCTCCAGAAGGAAAGCAGCCCTCTCTGCTGATAAATCCTCTGTTGAGAAGAGGAAAGTATTTGTAGACCATCTTGTTATATGTGGTGTTAAAGTCACCTAGCAAAAAAAGGATCATCTGCTCTGACAGCCATGGGTGAGACTAAGATACTAGTTGACCATATTAGGTCTCATAGGCAGTCAAGACCCTTGGCAGTTAAGCTAGATATATCAGAAGCATTTGATACAGTAAACATAAGAGTACTGCTACAATCACTCTCAGATATAGACATTCCATCTGAGATGGTACAAATCATAGAAAATTTACTAATCAATAGAGAGATACATATCTCACTAAATGGCATAATCACTGAGGGATTCACCCCCACATCATCTATTTCACAAGGCTCGCCTCTCAGTGCCCTGATATTTGTGCTATATATAAATCCACTTCTCAGGAACATAGATTCTCTACTACCCAGAGTCTTCATTCCAGAATTGAAAAAAAATATAAAAGCAATAGCGTATATGGACGATGTACTTGTCATTCTTCCATCCAAGAAATACCTACCATGTCTATATCACACCATCAACTGCTTCTCTAATGTTTCCAGCCTCAAAATCAACACCAGAAAATCATCTACCTGGTGCATCCTAACAGGAAAAAAAATAGCATCAAACTATCATGCTGATCCTCAAAAATTTCTGGGATTTCCAATATACAAATCCCAAACTGCCATGTCAAAAGAACTCCAAGATAACATAATTCAAGCAAACAAAAAAATAACAAATACCCTGTCAGGAGTCTATCTCTCTCTACAGGGAAAAGTGGCTTTATTGAACATGAAGGTAATGAGTAGAATTGCCTACTATTTGCCTGTTATGTCCACACCTAACTCCTTCATTAAAAAAATCAACAGACTATGTGCAAGGCTCTTCTGGAAGAATAAAACAGTGGCCATCAGTATAGGCAAAATGCAGTACCATCGCCTATATAATGGTATGTCACTACATGCCATCCCAGCCATACTTATACAAAAACACATACCCTTCTACACAATCTAGGAATCAAATATGGCTACACACAAATACTAGCAGCAGTACAGCCAACAGATACACCACCTCCAAAAAGAAATAGCTGGCTTTATACAAAAGCTCATAATATACAGTGCTATGATGAAATCACAATAGAATGGCTTAAAAAAATAAACATCTGGGAAGCACATCAGTTAATAAACCCAGATCCACACATCCAAAACCCAAAACTGGGCTTAACCAACCACAGGATAACCTCGTTATTTAAATACTGGGCTCTGGAGCCCAAGTACCTTGATTTCATAATCAAAATAAATCTTGAAGCTATGCCAACTCTATCCTTCCTTTGTCATAGACGGCATATCACAAAAGTAGATCCAATGTGCCCCAGATGTCATAGAGAGGAGGAGTCCTACAACCACATCATTACAACATGTAATGCACTGGGAACAGTGAGACAAATAATATATAACAACATCAAGACAGACTACTACACTATAATCTCACTGCAAAAAAGCATCAAAACTAAACAATTCCCAGTCATCAGATTATCAATTTTTATAACATATTCAATCTGGTTTGTGAGGTGTAAAATGACATATACACAGCCTCACCCAGATCAAAATGCCTGCTTTATGAAAACAATGGAAAAAATTAAGAAGAGAGATCAACTATTGTCATCAAAATTTATTTTTGAAGAGACTTGGAAGTTATACAAACTTCCCAACCACTCAAATATACATAAATAATCACATCAACTGTCAATATTGGTCAATACTATATAATTTGAGTCTTTCAAATTTCAATTGTTTAACAATAGTCTCAATCATTTCAAATGTGTGTTGTTGGTTTTTTTATTCCTTTAATTATGTTTTTTATACAAAAATGTAACCTTTATTAGACCTAATAAAATTTGTTTTAAAGTAAACCTGGCCTATTAATTGAATCAAATGCCTTAACCAAATCAATAAAAACAATATGTAAATAATTTCTCCATTTTTGACATTTTCTTTGCAATTGTCTAGCAATAAAACCTATATCTATAGTGTTTTTTAATTTTCTGAAACCACACTGAGTTTCTGTTATTCATTTATGACTGGAAGCAACCTATTCAATGAAATCCTTGAAAGTATCTTTGCTATAGTGAACAATAATCATATTTCTGCATAGGTCCAGAAATCTTATGTATCCTTTATTTTTAAAAATTAAAACATTAAAAATATTCTTAAGCTCACATGGCACAACTTCAGAAGTTCACATATTCCAATATTAACATATCACTATCCATATTTTAAAACTTCTTCAGATATTTCATCAGAATCTGCAACTTTCCATTTTTAAGATTATAAAGAGATATTTTGACTTCACTAAGCTAAATGTCTTTGTCCAAATTCAAATGAATAGTTAAAATGGATCTGTCATTAAAAGTTATAATCTCATTACTTGTATCAAAGTATTCTTTTTATGTGTTCAAAATATCATTGGCATTATATAAAAGAATGCCATTGATGGATTTAATAGGATTGTGATACCATTTCTCAGATTCATAAGTTGTTTTCAGAATGTAAAAAAAAGTGATGACAATCAGGGAAAGCCAGCATTTACCTTATAAACAGAGCAAAACTCTCCATACAGTATTGCCACCTGTGCTAAACAGAGTAATCAATGGATGCCAGAAGGCTTGTGCATAAAATCCCTATTTAATGCCTACTCATCCAATATCCCCAGACTAGTTTCTGGCTTGTGGCCTTCGTCAGTGAGGAGCTTTAGATCTGAGAGCACTGCATCTAGATCTTAGGATCTAATGCAACCCTCTAGCAACCACCTTTTATCTCCACTTAACTACAAAACTATGAGAATGAAATTGAAAACACAAAAAATATTTTCAATCTAAGCTCAATAGCTTATATAGTCATATGGGTCTGAACTCAGTTCAGCACCCATAAATTTTGGTGTGTGCTAGTATAGGAATTGTGATCATGTGATGCTTAATGATTTAACATTTTCCTTATAGTTTTAATCCATGAATTATTTTTGACTTTGTTTGTCAGTCATTGATCTTTTATAAAGTTTCACATTCAATTTATTATTTTTCCAAGCAGAAAATGTTATATTTCCGTGTAGTCAAAATATGATCAATAAGATTATTGTCAGAAAACCAGTCATGATTTTTTTTTAGTGAACTTAAGAATAGATTTACTTGTATTGATAATACACTCCTTAAGAGAATTTCATGCTTCAGTAATATGGCAATCTTGAAGTAAAAATTAACAATTTTAGTGTTTAACAGCTCTATTGAAATTTAGTACATATTGTAATTACTTCTAAAGAACTAACATCAATTTTTTTGCAAATAAGATTTATGTTTTAATGCTTTTATAATTGTAATCTTGGAATATATTAATGTATAATCCATCCAATAATCTGAATTTGTAAGTCATCTAAAAATATGAATATCTTTGTATTTTGATTTCTAACTATAATGTAATCTACTATTGCCATTATTTTCAGTGTGGATGCTTCTGTTTTCTTTTTTAACAGCCTTTTTCTTTAAATAAAGAACTTGTGGTAGTTGGTCTATATGTTATGCAAAAATTCAATAAAAATAAACCATTTGAATTAATTATTTCCAAAAACTTTTATATCGACTTAAGCCTTAAAGTTTTCAATAAGAAAATTCAATCTTTTAATAATTGCTGTAATAATACTATTCAGTAAAAAATTAAAGCTTTCTATCTCTGAAATCTCTGAATCTAAAGTTAAGGCATAGGCCCCAATCTTTAACACACTAAACCAGTTGTCTTCAACCTTTTCACACCTGCGGACCGGTAAAAATAAGGATAAGGTTTCGCGGACCAGCAGAAGTCTATAGATAAATTTTCTTAAGGATGTAAACTGCGTATCCTTAGATGAGCATAATTGTTATAACTGATCAAAACAACAATGTTAAAGATACAAAATGCAGTTATATATATATATATATTGTAACAGTCAGAAAACGTGTGACTCGTAAACATAGTGCAGAATTTGACCACCACACAGAACAGCAGCACCATCGAGGTAGAGAAGCCACCCGTGGTACTGAGTTCGAACATACTTTATCGGTTCCACAATACAATCCACGAAACAACGCATCTGATGCGACATTAGTAAATATTTCTTTAGGCACGGTGGTCAGGGATATGCAAGAGATTCATGATTTTATTTTTGAGTTAGCCAATAATCAAACTAATATTAATTAAACCTTCATATTTACATAATCGAGGAAATATTATATAGAATGGGTATCGAATAAATGAAACGTAACTGCAGACGTATAGTTTAAAATTATTTATTAACACATTTTAATAAGATCATTTACTAATAATATTTTATGGACTAACAGCTTCAGTAGCGGGATTTGCAACATGATTATATTTTAAAGAATACATTATTTATTTGTTTACAAAAGGAATTCATTTATTTGAGGGCGTAATCTAGCTACCTAAAATTCTCGGGTAAGTATTTCTAATGCATGCCTGGAGGGATTTATACCTTTGCAATGCAAGAGTCTAAAGTAAGGGTTATAAGAGTAACGGCAGACATATATTTATTTAATTAAAATATTTATTTATAACTAAGGGCAAACATTTCTTTGAGAGTGAATTATGAAGATAATGCAGAGGCGGAGTGATATATAGAATAATAAAATTAAGTAAAGGAACACATGGTACGCTTTAGAAAGGCGATATGGAATGGCAGTATATTGAAACTGCAATGCCGTGAATGAGTTTATAAGACTGTCGGGCTGGTCTCTGCCTCGGCCTGACGAAGTAAGGTGTCACATAAGCATAACCAGGGACAAGCGGTCCATGTCGCAATTTGCCGGCTGGCTGCATGACAGGTCAAATCCTACGGGAGCATTTATTATGTCCGCTTGTGTAGGACGACTGGGGTTAATTTCAACCCTGAAGAATCCGGAATATTTACGGCGGAATAGATCATCGCGTCTTTAAAACGTAACACATGTATAAGTATAAACGATTATGATAAGATTTAAATAGATTTCTAATTCGGCCCTACATTATCAACATTTACTAAAGAACGTTGGTGACTCTCAAAGAAATGTAATTTTCTGGAATTATTCATGATGATTTAATAAATACAAAACATATATAAATTGGGAATTATTATAACTAATACGTCAGCCATTTGCAAAGTAGTAGACCCCTGCATTACAATAAATGATGCATTGAATGCGTGTTGATTTATATGAAAGTTAAGTTAGTTATGAAAGCAAATATTAATGAAAATTTGACACGCATTCATTGTTTCAAGTGATCATAGATTTAAACTTTGAAAATTGAGACAATTATGAGCATGCAATAATTAAATAATAACTATAGATAAAATGTAGATTTGAGAAATACGCACCCAAGAAAGATAGAGTGAGGTAAGCTAGATTATTAGAGAAATTTACACATTAAATTAATTATTCAATTTTAGTTATACAAATGATAGTTTTTACATTTTATAATTTAGATAAGTAATATGAAGAAGAGCTATAGCATATTATTAGAGTACTCTAGAGTTTGAACACAGACAGGTACCTGTTTTATAAGAAGTTTTCTGATTCCATTAGTTTAGCAGCAAAAAGTTCATGAGTGGCAATTCTTTCTTGTATTTAGATATTTCATTTACTTTCACAGCAGCAGCAGCTTTCTCATTTATTTCAGGCAGCAGATCTTCATGGTGAATTTATGATGGGCAATGGAAAGTTCGGCATCCGATAGGCCATCTCCCGATGGAGAATAATCTAGGTGCTTTTACTCGGTCATACCTTGGCAGGAACAATTTATTTTTATATTTTGGAGACTCTCAGTGATCGAGAGCAAAGCTAAAGTTGAAGTGAATGTCTCCAGCAAGTCTAAGATGGCCTCTTTTCTTATCTTGATCTTTCACATTTTTGTTAAGGTATTTTTAGGTTCTACTTAATCTGCCCTGAGGATAATCAATGCATTTTGTTGGTTTTAATTATAAAGAAAGCTGCCGTTCTATTGTTTACATTTTACATTTACTAATTACATTTTGGGGAATTTTTCTTTAATTAATCTATTATCTATCACTGACTGATGCTTTTAAATTTCAAAGACAAAAAGGGAACATAAGATTATTTTAACTTTTAATTAAATATTACATCAGATTTTTTTAGAATTATTATTAAATGAAATTTAAACAAAGCAATAAATACGAACTTTATAATCCAAAATAAATGATTAAAATTATACAAAATTATATAACTAAAAGAAATCTAAATTATATTATTTTATTATATTATTTTATCCCTATTTATTGCCTTTAATTTGAGATCGAAATGTGTGCGTGTTTATGCTGAATTCTACATATATTTATACATTTTTAATATTGCTACACACACAATTCGATACCAAAAAGTTTAAATTTGGGCGGGATAGACCGGTCAGTGAGAGACGACAGAAAAAGGTGAAACTTAAGATTCGAATACGAATCTTACTGTTTCATTTCCCCGTACTTCCCGTGAACAATTAAGGAAGAACAAAGGAGAGCAAGAAAGAGAAAAAAAATTTTTTACATTACATAATTTAAATACGAAAAAAAAATTATTATTATTTTTTTTACAGATATATTGAAATATAGAAAGCAGAGATTACATGAAGCAACGAACAATTTATATACCCGGATCTAGAATTTATAGTTTAATTAAAATGGCCTAATTTGGCCGTGTCTGGTTAAAATCATAGTAATAATTAGTTAAACTGAATGTATATATATAAAAAAAATTCTTAGAATAGGATTAGTTAGTATAATATAAAAAAATTTTTTAAGAGTAATAGTAATTAAAACAATAATATATATAACAAAATTTCTATCTAAAACCCTATTTGACTAAAGTACATTCCATTCAACCAAGTTCATTATATCAAGTTCATTTTAATATTTTCATATACGTTTAATAACCATCCTAATAGTCTAATATTTTTACAACCCCGGGTCAGGTGGATAATACCTACATGGTTTGAGATTACGGGCATTATATGTCCCTTTTATGGTATCTCCATCTTTTAATAAATATGCATTTGGGCCACATGTGCGATCAATTATAAAGGGTCCCCGGTACAAAGGAAAGAACTTTTTATATACTCTTTTATCTCGGTTACTTTGTTGAGAGTTCCGTACCCAAACATAGTTCCCGACCTGGAAATGTTGGCTTCTCCGATCTGCTCGTAATTTCCATTCTGCCCTTTCTGTAAGGCAGCGGTGTGCCTTGCATCTGTCAGTTTCAATATTGATTTCACGTTCATCCATGGGTAATGGCATCTTGATCAGTAATGAGTCCGCTTTACCAAAATGCAAACGTGTTGGTGTCATGCCAGTGTCCATCTTCGTCTCTTCTTTAATGCTGACTTCCTTCTCCGGTTCTTGTGGGCCTTCATCGGCTGGAATGAGGTTTCTTTGCTCATCACACTTTTTCATATTTACTACACTACCTGCTTGCCCTTCTACTATCATCGGTTCGTCTGATCTCTCTGACTTCCTTTCCTTTTCCATATCTTTAATCTCTTCTTCCTTTTTACTAACTGGGGATATTCCAAAATGTTCCTTTATGGCTTCTAACTCTCTCCACATAATGTCTTTAAATTTCTGATATTCTCTAACTCTTATCTTTTCTTCTTCTTGTCTCTGTTTTGATTCTTCCTCTCTTCTTTTTCTCATTTCCTCCTCATACATTTTCTTCATTTCTTGCATATTCTGTCTGAGTATTTCCTCAATGAACTTGAAATTAAAGTCCATTGATCCTCTGTATTGTTGCGGAGCTTCCCTTCGCTCGGGTGTCGACTCCAAAGCTTCAGATAAATCTACTTGCTGTATATCAATATTTTCTGATTCCATTTTCTTAATATGATTTATTTATTTTATACTACTAGCATTTGACTACTCCCCACCGGTATATTGGCCCTATAACACTCTTTCGCTGCCCTCACCTACTCTACATTGCCCTATCTCTATATTGCTGCGTTTAACATATTTAACATATATATTATAGCGAACTACTGGTAACGCGTATAATAAGCCACTGCTGTCTATGATATATATATTTGTACTTTAACAAAATATTTACTGTTAACATATATAACAAGCTTCTGCTGTCTATGCTATATATATAACGGTGCTTTAATAAAAAAAATTCAATGCTACTTGCTTTCTCATTTAGCGACTGATTACTTTTTTTTTTGACATATATATATAAAATATTTCATTAGATCCGAGTATTTTCGTTCCTTCTTAAATTACACACACATCCCTGCTTTCCTTAAATTTGTTATTACGCCTGCTGTCCTTTCATTTACTCGACCCACATTATTTCACTCGATTTATTTTTTTTTCATTATTTTTATCAAAACAAAATCGTATATATATAGAATAATTAGCTAACTCGAGTAACGAACGCTAAAAGAAATTTATATGCGTTATATTTTGCTCAGGGTATATATGGGTTTTTTGTATCGAAAGCTCCATGTTGGAAAGTGCCAAACGCTAAAAAAAAAATTTAACTATGTAACAGTCAGAAAACGTGTGACTCGTAAACATAGTGCAGAATTCGACCACCACACAGAACAGCAGCACCATCGAGGTAGCGAAGCCACCCGTGGTACTGAGTTCGAACATAGTTTATCGGTTCCACAATACAATCCACGAAACAACGCATCTGATGCGACATTAGTAAATATTTCTTTAGGCACGGTGGTCAGGGATATGCAAGAGATTCATGATTTTATTTTCGAGTTAGCCAATAATCAAACTAATATTAATTAAACCTTCATATTTACATAATCGAGGAAATATTATATAGAATGGGTATCGAATAAATGAAACGTAACTGCAGACGTATAGTTTAAAATTATTTATTAACACATTTTAATAAGATCATTTACTAATAATATTTTATGGACTAACAGCTTCAGTAGCGGGATTTGCAACATGATTATATTTTAAAGAATACATTATTTATTTGTTTACAAAAGGAATTCATTTATTTGAGGGCGTAATCTAGCTACCTAAAATTCTCGGGTAAGTATTTCTAATGCATGCCTGGAGGGATTTATACCTTTGCAATGCAAGAGTCTAAAGTATGGGTTATAAGAGTAACGGCAGACATATATTTATTTAATTAAAATATTTATTTATAACTAAGGGCAAACATTTATTTGAGAGTGAATTATGAAGATAATGCAGAGGCGGAGTGATATATAGAATAATAAAATTAAGTAAAGGAACACGTGGTACGCTTTAGAAAGGCGATATGGAATGGCAGTATATTGAAACTGCAATGCCGTGAATGAGTTTATAAGACTGTCGGGCTGGTCTCTGCCTCGGCCCGATGAAGTAAGGTGTCACATAAGCATAACCAGGGACAAGCGGTCCATGTCGCAATTTGCCGGCTGGCTGCATGACGGGTCAAATCCTACGGGAGCATTTATTATGTCCGCTTGTGTAGGACGACTGGGGTTAATTTCAACCCTGAAGAATCTGGAATATTTACGGCGGAATAGATCATCGCATCTTTAAAATGTAACACATGTATAAGTATAAACGATTATGATAAGATTTAAATAGATTTCTAATTTGGCCCTACATTATCAACATTTACTAAAGAACGTTGGTGACTCTCAAAGAAATGTAATTTTCTGGAATTATTCATGATGATTTAATAAATACAAAACATATATAAATTGGGAATTATTATAACTAATACGTCAGCCATTTGCGAAGTAGTAGACCCCTGCATTACAATAAATGATGCATTGAATGCGTGTTGATTTATATGAAAGTTAAGTTAGTTATGAAAGCAAATATTAATGAAAATTTGACACGCATTCATTGTTTCAAGCGATCATAGATTTAAACTTTGAAAATTGAGACAATTATGAGCATGCAATAATTAAATAATAAATATAGATAAAATGTAGATTTTAGAAATACGCACCCAAGAAAGATAGAGTGAGGTAAGCTAGATTATTAGAGAAATTTACACATTAAGTTAATTATTCAATTTTAGTTATACAAATGATAGTTTTTACATTTTATAATTTAGATAAGTAATATGAAGAAGAGCTATAGCATGTTATTAGAGTACTCTAGAGTTTGAACACAGACAGGTACCTGTTTTATAAGAAGTTTTCTGATTCCATTAGTTTAGCAGCAAAAAGTTCACGAGTGGCAATTCTTTCTTGTATTTAGATATTTCATTTACTTTCACAGCAGCAGCAGCTTTCTCATTTATTTCAGGCAGCAGATCTTCATGGTGAATTTATGACGGGCAATGGAAAGTTCGGCATCCGATAGGCCATCTCCCGATGGAGAATAATCTAGGTGCTTTTACTCGGTCATACCTTGGCAGGAACAATTTATTTTTATATTTTGGAGACTCTCAGTGATCGAGAGCAAAGCTAAAGTTGAAGTGAATGTCTCCAGCAAGTCTAAGATGGCCTCTTTTCTTATCTTGATCTTTCACATTTTTGTTAAGGTATTTTTAGGTTCTACTTAATCTGCCCTGAGGATAATCAATGCATTTTGTTGGTTTTAATTAAAGAAAGCTGCCATTCTATTGTTTACATTTTACATTTACTAATTACATTTTGGGGAATTTTTCTTTAATTAATCTATTATCTATCACTGACCGATGCTTTTAAATTTCAAAGACAAAAAGGGAACATAAGATTATTTTAACTTTTAATTAAATATTACATCAGATTTTTTTTAGAATTATTATTAAACGAAATTTAAACAAAGCAATAAATACGAACTTTATAATCCAAAATAAATGATTAAAATTATACAAAATTTATATAACTAAAAGAAATCTAAATTATATTATTTTATCCCTATTTATTGCCTTTAATTTGAGATCGAAATGTGTGCGTGTTTATGCTGAATTCTACATATATTTATACATTTTTAATATTGCTACACACACAATTCGATACCAAAAAGTTTAAATTTGGGCGGGATAGACCGGTCAGTGAGAGACGACAGAAAAAGGTGAAACTTAAGATTTGAATACGAATCTTACTGTTTCAATATATATATATATATGGAGTTTGTATAATAAAAAACTTTTTTTTTTTAATTTTGAATTTTTTTAAAAAAGTAATAAAAAATTTAATTCTACCCCCTCTCCCCCATAAACATCTGTGATAATTAGAAAAACAAATTAATTTATGTATGATTGATTAGATTTTGTTTTCGTTGTGTTTCTTTTTTTTTTAATTGGGTAAAAATGAGATGAAAAAATAAATAAAAATTGTTTATATTAATTAAAAGTTTAAACTCTTATTATTTTACCTTTCCTGCCAGTCTACCGACAGACCGGTAAAACAACTTCTGCAGCCCGGCACCGGTCTGCGGACCAAGGGTTGAAGAACACTAAACAATGAGGAGTTTCAAGAATAGAAAAATACTAAATTAGATTTTACAACAAATCTCTTTCAATGTTTGATCTCCTTTTCCCAAAAAACTCATAGCCATCCACTTGTTCTATTAAAAATCCTTTCCCTGGAAAATGAGTTTCACTAAGAATAGCTACATCAATCTTAAATCTTAACAAATTCTTAGCCACCAGTGCAGTCCTCTATTCTGATCTTTTCAAGTTTGTATCAAATAAAGTTTGCACATGTACCTATATCAAGAAAAAAACCTAGATTTATAATAATTATCTTTAATATTAACAGTGCTTACTGTTTTACAACTATCTACTAATATTATTATAAGTGCTACGAATGCTAAAAAAAGCCTAAGTGTAAAGGTTTATTATAATCTTATGCTAAGCCACTTTTGATATCTTAGTCTTGATATATTTATAGTAATGACTCTGGAACAGGAAGGTGGTAGGTATAAGTATGATGTAAATTTATGTAAATGTATACAAATGAGTTAAATGATCCACTTTTTAGAGAGGGGGAAGCAGGATTCCTTTTTATTTATAGAATTCAGATTATTAGCAATGTGCCATGTCTCCTTTATTTTTCACTTAGAATCATTTCTTTCAATGCACATGATGATGGCTGATATAGATTTGAATGCATGGATGAGTTTGTTTTGGTGTTCCAGAAATTTGAATTTGTGGTTTGGATTGCTTTTAGGCCTTCTATAGAGGTATTGATGTTGGGACAATCTTGTTGTGAGGTTGGTATGTGATTCTTCAAAATAAACCATATTGCAGCCAGTTTGAGTGTAAGCAATCTTGTATTAAGACCAAGGTATCAGAAATGGCTTAGCATAAGATTATAACAAACTTTTACAGTTAAAATTTTCTTATTTAGTATTTCTAGCACTTATAATTAAATTACAATTTGTCTAAGAAAATAATTACTAACCTAGTTATACTTTGTGAGAGAAGCTTGTTTTAGACCACAGTTTCTAGGCTTTTTTTGCTTCAGTGGTAGGCAAGAGAATCACTAATTAGGGCTACCTAAGTATGCAATATTTGCTAGCCTGATCTTCTGCCTCAAATTCAGTATATCAACTCATTAGTGATTTGTACTGGCTCAATCAAAGATCATAACTAAGGAATGCCAGCCAGCTAAGCTTGTCTCCACCATTGCTTTCTTAATTCTCAAAGAATTGAGATAAAAAGGAAATAGAAAAGGGGAATTGGAATCAGAAATGTTGCACTTTTAATTAAAGGTGGAAAATGTTGCACAAATACCAAATTTCATTACCACAGTTAATGTAGGTAGATGACCAACAGTATGAGAGACTCATGATAACTAGGCTCTACACTAACTTAAGTAACTAAAGAAAAAAAGAGGTACATAGAGAAGACTGTATTAAAAATAGTAGATAACCTTTTATGAAAGAATAACAATCCCTTGGTCAGGCATTGTTATTTATTATCCCCAAATGACTTCCATATCTGAAAGTCATTTCATTATCCACCACCTGTGGAATCTGTTAGGAGCCCAAGAACAGTACCTAATCAATGAATCATAAATTTCGACATAGTACAGCAAGATCAAATAATATTAATAATGAATAGTGGTAGTGCACTAGAGATGAGTGTTTTGATAATTATAAAAACTGATTTATAAACTATAAAGATGTCCATATATTAAACACAGAAGCCTATTATTTTTTTATTTGTTAATATGTGATGTTTCCTTTTAATTTCTTCTGCAGAAAACATTTTTTTTCTGAAATTACTTCAAAACTATGTCTGATTGTAGCTCTCTAAAATTTAATCAATTATCAGCCGTATCTTCCCAATTGAAACAATCAACAATGCACTGTAGAATTTTTTTGGGACAATGTTTATAATAATAAATGAAAACTATAGTCAAGTTCACAGAAAATATTCTTGTAGAAAGTCTTATCACTATATTTTTAAAATTTTATGGAGCATGTTTAAATAAATCTTTTTTAATGTTTTTGTGTTTTGTTAATAGAATATCCTAATTTAATTTCCATACAATAAATCAGGTAAAATAATAGCTGTATATACTATTAATTTAGTTACAGTAGTAATAAAATATCCTATCTTTTATCTTATTAAAAGCAGTAGCAGCATAAAAAACTTACATTTTTAAATTGATAACCCTCCCATCTAAATGTTTCTGTTTATATTGCAATTTACTTGATTTTTTTATAAATCCAAATATGTATCTATAAATTTTTCTCAAAGTAATTTTAGTTAACTGATAATTTTTATCTATGTAAATATTTATATTTATTGTAGATGCTTTTATGTTAGCTGTTAAAAATATTTTGTTTTAAAATTTATCAGTTCTGGATGCACAGTACATTAATTAGGTACATAACATACATGTGAACACTATGACTAATAATGTTAACAAATAGTTTTATTTGTCTATGTGGATTTTTTTTTTTTAAAAAAAAAGATTATTTTCAATAATTTATATGATATTTAAATACAAATATAATGTTTATACTGAACATAATGTAATTAGAAGAGATTTAAATTCAGACTTTCAAGTTGCCTACAGCTATCCAGTCCATCTTATACAACCAATACACATGACTAATATATGTGAAAAAGATAAATTTATATATATGTGAAAAAGATAAATATATATATAATATTATTTTACTTTTGTATGCTAATAATGTAAATATGATTATATTTAATTTGTTAGATTTACACAACAGTTACAAGATAAAATTGAAGATTTCAAAAGGACTTCCATCAATACAATTAATCGTTATGAATATGAATTTGCTTCTTGTGGTAATGTTCATTTTCTGGATGGAACTTCTGATCATGAGTGGTACATGATTTTTTAATATCATTTGTTATTTCTAAATAATTTCCAACATTTATATGAATTTCACTTCTTTTAATTGTTCAATTTTATACAATGTATTAAAATGTACTCCTATTTTTTAAACTTTTTAAAACAATTTTTATTTATTTTAATTTTCTGTTTTAGTTGTTTTGTAGCCTTCATCAGAGATTTGTAAATATTTTGCAATTTTATTATATTAAAATTTCCTAATATGTTAATATCACCATAATAAATAGTAATTTTTAAAAATATAATACATTTTAAATGATTTCTGCTGTAAATAAACATCTTTTTTAAAATACAAAACAAATTTCAAACTTAATTTTTAAATATAAAGAACAAATAAATAATAAACATAATAACTACATATTTAAACATAATTGTTTCTTAATAATATAATATCTAATTGCCTTTAATATAACAATTAATTTTATACCTGGTAAATATATTTTAAATTGTATATATTTAATAAAATATAAAATTAACTAATTTTTAAATATATTAATTTTTTTAGAAAATATTAGATTGGCTTGTGAAATATATAATAAATAAAGGATTAGATTAATCTCTGAGTTTAGAGAAGATTTGAAAATAAGTATTAAAACAAGGTGAAAAATGTTTTTTAAAAACAATCTGTGTTAATTACTATTGTAAAAACTTATATTCTAATTGGGTATTCCAGATGCCTGAAAGATATACATAAGCCAAAGATAATTGTATTGAGCAGAGAGTTAGACGATTTTACAGAAGGTACTCAATTCACAAAATATTCATTCATTCTGTAAGTAAACAAGTGATTACAGGGGGGAAAAAACTTTATAGATCATATAGATCTTAAATATTATTTGTATAAGCTTTTGGGTTAGTAATATGAAATACTTTTTTTGCAATGATTATATTGTTATTAATATTGATATTATAAGTATTTGTTTTACAATTCCTTGAGTCATCATCTGTATAACTAATCACTCCAATTTATGGGAATGTTTGAATAATTTGGAAATTAAACTTCAGCCACGTATGGAGGTTAGCTGTCATACATAACAGATGTACTTTTTTAGAATATTATTATGTTTTATTTTGCTTAATCTAAAATATGTAGAGGGCTGTCTAATTCAATCTTTATATTTTAGCATCGTTTGAACCATTTTTAAGTGTTTGTATTTTTACCCTAAAAATTGGTACATAAATTTATGATTTTCATTATTTATTTAAATAATAATAATTTTTTACATTTCTTATATGTTAAAAACATATTATCAATCTTTCACCTTTATCTGTATTAAATCTGTATTAATTTATTTTAATAAATAGCACTTTCATTTTTTTGTATTTTCTATTTTGTAAATCATTTTAATATTCTTATTTAATCATATGTCCAGTTTCTTTAATATGAATATTGTAACGGTCAAATTCGTCTATTGTGCTAACACCCTGCAGAATTCAAAACCCAAACATGAAACTGAACCCTCTAGGAGGGGTTGCCTTCTAAATATCCTAGGTTTGAATCTAAAGTCTGAGTTCCACAGCATCACTTACATGACAACGCATCTGATGCTATTAATAATATAATCTTCTACCGGTGCCGATGGTCAGGGAAAAACAAAAGACTCTATACTACAATATAAGCCTGGGCTTGCTAACTAAATGTCTATGGATGGCACAAAATAGATGTATAAAAGATATAGACTGAGACACTGATATGGATCAAGAAAGTAAATAAAGAATCGAAATTTAGTAAATTTTAAAAAGATTTATTAAACTATCAAATATATATATGTGCACTGTCTGCATATATAGGACAGTAACATTGGATAACTAAAATTGTGTTTGAAAACAAATGTCAATCAAAATTTACATAATGGCTTGTTAATTAATTCCCTATACCCCAGGTTAATGCAATAACATTACGATAATGTGCCTATGAGAGTTTATGAAGATATGCGAGGTGCTTTGAGTAAATATCAGAAATAATTAAATTAAAAGGGTTTGGAGACAGTAAAGTTTCAATATAATACTCCTTGAACCCAAGAATAGAATGGACTGATGCTCATTAAGTGATACAATAGGGATGTGATCAAGGTGTACAATTGAATAGAATAAATTTAATTATATTGGGAGGTTGGTGGTGTTAGTGAGGAATTTCTGTAAAGGATGGAGGGTGTGGTATGTTGAAACCATGGAGCTTTGCAAAATAAATAACCAAAAATAAATAAAATGATACCTGGGAAGGTATCTTGCCATAAACCTGTAGGAACTTGTATCACATGACAACCCAAGGCTGGACTCATCCAAACACTTAGTGACTGTGTGACGATGGCATAGAATTCCCAGGTGTGACAATTTGAGTACACACTCTAACTGGGAACCACAGAAAATGAAGGGGAAATGGTTTTGGCCATTTAAAGCCCTTTGGAAGAACAAAGCTGTCTCAAACACCCGATACACCTACTAGCAGCACTTGAACAAAGTACATAAAATATTTTAAAAGGATTCATTTAGTTTGAGAAAGCACCTAATCAATTCCCCAAAATATTTATATAAGAAAGTCTGCACATTCTGGACCTCAAAATTATAAGCTTTGGAAATTGAGTAAAAAAAAATTATTTAAAATAGGAGAATGTATATTTGTGGGTTTTTTTAAAAAAAAAGATAAGTTAATATGCAATCATGCATTTGTTAAATATTCACTCGTTAACCTCACATATATCCTGTATTATGTTGAAAGAAATAAACATGAAGTTTTAAATGCAAATTTATTAAATAGTTATATAATAGTAAGATATCCCTCAAATGAATGATTTAACGAGATAATAAAATGGGGCAAATTTATGATTTAAAACATGTTAATGGTGGTGTATTGATTTAATAAAAGAAAAGGAGTAATTCACTCAATTGAGGGCTATGCTGGCACCATCATCATAATAAAAAAAATCAATAAATACAAAATATTAACCCAAGTATAGAAATAGAACACACTAATTAAGTTACAGAATTTAAAGAAACAAGAAAAGAATTTTAAGATATAAACGAATGGAAACAAATGGAATTAGCTATAGCTTAGTAGGAGGCATATAATATCACAAGAGCTCTTGAGTTAATTTGGGTTACCTCATCAGAAGTAGGCATTCGAATGTAATTTCAGGGGGAGACTTTTCCAGTTTGATGATAGCAGCACTCATGAGAATTTGGCAGCAAATTTCGGTTCACAGTTCACATTTTAGCAGCAGTGGCAGTTTTCAGGGCTTCCTGTGTATAGGCATCAGATGGCAAGATGTGCAGTGGCTGGCCATTTCCAAAAGGAAAATAGCTTTCTTACCGACTCTACTCAGTCATTCTAAAATTTCTGTTAAAGGCTGGGGTGTGCAGTTCTCCGAGATTCTTAAACTCTCAGCAAGTTTAAACTTTTCAGAAATCACTTTAGATGCAATATATTTGAATATTTTAAAGTTTACTGGAAGACGAAATCTTGATTTCAATAAGAAATGTTAGCAGGCTACTTGCCACTCTGCTCTACTTGTTCTCTTAAAGCAAAAACTTTCAGAAGACTAAGACTAAGACTAAGAAACAAAAGAAAAAAAGCCCTATATATATATATGCGAGCTGTACAATAAAACTGCACTGGAGTGTAACAAACATACCAAAATTTTGCTATCTTAACAAAGTTGCAATTACACTATCCAAACGTCCAAAGAAATTCAACAAAATTTTAATTAATTTTCTATTGTTAATTACTCTGTAGACATTTGGATTAAAATATTGATTCCATTAAAAAAAACTTTTGCTAATTAAAAAATTTTATTTAAATGGACTTCTGCTGTATTTCTTGATAAGCCACTAGAACATATTAATTAAACTATTGTTTTCTTACCAACCTTCATTTATTTTTATATACAATTGATGGAGTGATTTTAAATCTAAAATCGTAACTTACTTATTTCTTTTAATTTTTAATGTTTAAATCTATTTATAAGATGAATATAATTGAAACTAAAAGAGATTTAAACAGAAATAATTTTACATATCATTTCAACTTAAATTTTCTTAAAATAAATATATCACAGTGTGTGCGCAATTACGATCCACATAACCTACTTTTTAAAACAAATATTTTTACATGTGCATACACAATTTATATTAGTTATTTTTACTGGAAATTAGAAACATATATATATAACACAAGCGTTATACTCGTGGTTTAAAATTGGGTGGGATTTTCAGCATATAAGCGCAATGCAGACACACTACGATACCCTGGGGTTTAAACTAAGGTATGAGGTAGGAAAAAGGAGAAAAGGTGAAACGAAGATCTGCAAAGCAAATCTTACTGTTTCAATATATACTGGTGATTTTTTTATTATATCTGTGGAGTTTTTTTTAGTCTTGATTTCATTAAATTTCCTACTTTTCTAATATTTATTTATATATTATTAGTAATATTTTGTTTTCCACATTCTTTATATATTATTTTATATACTATTTTTTAGAGTATTATTGGTTTTTTGTTTGTAATGTATATTTATTATTTAAAAAATTTATCAAACTTTTTAATTTTGCATGGTTTTTATTTAATTTTCTGATAATATTACTAATTTTGTTTATAATATTTATATTATTCAGCTTTATTTATTTATTTTTTCATTATTATTATTCTGTTTTTTCTTTAATCACATTTTTTATTTATTAATGTTTATTATTATTATATTAATTGAAATTCCACTTATAGTAAAATCATATTTTCATAAAGTTCTTAATCTAAACAGCATATTATAGCTCCATTTATTTTAGCATTTGAAAAGAATTAATTTTATGTTTTTTATTTATGCAAGAATACCAATTTATTATATGTGTATTAATTTGCTTCCTATATAGTGATGATTTTATTCTTATATTTCTTTACTATTTTTTTTTAATTACTAGTTTATCTAAGTAATTAATTTTATTGTTTTCTTTTTTATAATGATGTTTTTTATATCTGTTCAATTATTAGATATGACACTCATTTAAATAAAGACAAAAGACAAAGAGTTATAATATGAGATTAATGTATAAAAAATATAAAGGATTATTGTTAATGGATTAAATAATTAAATGTATAAATTTAGATAACTTAATAAAAGCAAAAGAAGAAGCTAAAATACAGAACAAATTTGATTGCCTGTTCTTTGTAATTAATAGATTAAGAAGAAAAAACTTACGATTATTTATGATTGCTAAATATTTGAGGTACGTTTTATTTAATTAAGTAAGTAAATTTAACTTTCAAAAATAAGTTGTAGAAGATCCCTAGAGTATTTTTATATCTATTATACATTTTTTATTAACTTCTAGGTTTAACTGATCTACTTATGCTTTAAATATAGCCATCTTTTGCCAGATAATTAAATATGTATATAATAACCTGCAAGATTTTAGTGGGTGGTCAAACTGTTTATATATATATATTGAATCAGTCAGAAATAGCAAAAACTGATTAATGTAAGATGATGACGAAATTGTCATGTATTTAAGTTATAATATCTGTGCACCAGAAGATATGGACTTTTGATAAATTTCACAGTTGTGAGTGAATAATCTATATTATGTGATACTTCATTGTAACCACTTTGAAGAATTCAAAGTGAAATCTATTAATCATTTATTTTTTTTTATTGCAAATAAATAAGCTTATCTGTTAAGTTTTAATTTGCATGGTACGATGTATTTTATAAAAATATAGATGTGTATGCAGCTAGTAATATCAATGTCACTTTTGTATATAGCAAAATGGCACATGTCAACAGTTTATAAACAACCAGTGTGCGATTAATAGCAGATATGACTATAGCAGATCAAATTGTGCAAGCAAGTAGAATAGTGTAAACAATAATGGTGGCAACTTTGAATAATAGTATCCATGAGTTTGATGTTAATAAAATGTTGGCATGGGAATTGTACGTGGAATATACTGAGTGTTATATGATTATAAATAAAATTGTAAGATGACAAAGTTAAAATAGCTACATTCTTCTTGTTTTTTAGAAAAGATGATTTACAAGTTGCAAAACAATTATAATAATGTGAAAGCTAAAACCTTCATCAGATATGTGTGACAGCCAATAAGATGGAATAATGACATCACATGGACCTCTCAATTCTCAAATCCAAGTCAGAACTATAAGAAAAAGATAGGACCCCATCTTCATCTATGCCTCAATTTATAAAACCCCTAAAGACATTCAATATGAAGAGCTAAAAAATAGATTGAATGCTTATTTTCAGACAGCAATTTCTAAATAGGTGTGGCACATCTAAGATCCAGAATGAGAGAATAATCACCACATAAGTGTCATCAGGATTGTAATTCAGATTTAGGAACATTTGCAAAAAAAAGTCATTTTTACCTTGGATCTGGGTGACATGTTAATGGGTCAACTTTTATTTGGAAAGCAGACCACAACAGGAAAATCTTATTAAGAAACCTTGTGTACAAATCTGCTTAAGGAAATTGTATCATCCAAGAGATAATGTTGGAGAATGTTTTGTAATTCCAAGCTACAAGATGTATTTATAAAACACAAACTAATAGGCCAAGCCATAGTAACTTAAAGGGTGTCTTAACCTGTTAGTGCTATGGGAGGAAAGATCATATAAAAATACTGCATGTTTAGAAGACAAGTGTAATGTGGGTAAATTAAAAAGATATTTAGCTTACATCTGTAAAAATAAGGACAAGAGTTAAAAACTGAGTTAACTTCAAGGCAGAGTAGGAAGAGTGAATAATTTCAAAAAGATTAATGATACAGATAATGGCTATATTTTGTTAGATGTTGTTATCTGCAAAAATAAAATTATCATGGAAGTGAACAATGGTACTGGCTTACTGTTGTTATTACAAAAGGACTGGGAAAAAATTGTGCTAACAAAGCAAGTTGATGCTTCAAAATACACACATATTAGCTATAAACATAAATGGAAATAAAATTGACCTAAGTGGTAAAATAATTCTACTCATATAAATCAATGCCAAAGTTAAATTTTTATCCTTGTATATAATTAAGAATTAAAAGAAATATGTTTTCTACTTGGGAGAAACTGGTTCAGATCTCTTGGAATTTATATTGACAAAATGATAAAAGATGATTTACTAGGAGGTTTCAAATTGCAAGGAGGAGTATTGCCATGTACAGTCACTAAAAGTACTGAAAGTTCAGGATAAAGGTTTAAACAAATAGAAATAACTTATAACACAGGAAATTTGACTAAAACATGATGTTTATTGCCAACAAAATAACAACAGTAAAATAGAATTAATAATGCTTAACATCTAACAATTTAACAATTAATAATACTTAAGTTTAGTATTACAGAAAATCACTTACAATACATGGGCATAGAGGCATACAAAATCATAATAAAGCCAGTGTAGCCTGTAAAAGTACATAGCTCCACTTTTGAATTTTCAGTAATGGAGTTTACTCAGTCATCCACAGACCTCTTGAACACTCAACCTTGAGTTTTCTTGGATTAAATGTGATCACCTCCATTAATACAAGTATGTGTGTAAAAACCTCATTTCTCCTACAGGGACACTTTTATCCCTTTTTCAGTTCAATTCAAGGTTGCAACTTTATAGTCATGGAAAGTTCTAGAACACTAATTACTACTTTTATTTATTATTATAGCTATAGAACACTAATTACTACTTTTATTTATTATTTTAGCTAATCTATATCTTGGTCTATTTTTTTAGTCAAATGTTTTCTACTATGGCAATACTTTCATTATCAAAATATCTTAACTTTAACATTTATAACCTCTAAATTTTTATTTTATAGTACTTTTAGCATTTATTTCAAATTTAGTACAATTATTTACATCATATATATATAAAATACATATTTTGTGGGTTCATCCATGTTAAAAACTTTTAATATTAATATACTGACGTTTCGACTTGGTCACCAAGTCGAAACGTCAGTATATTAATATTAAAAGTTTTTAACACGGATGAACCCACAAAATATGTATTTTATATATTTAACCCGTGTAAATCTTTGTTTTAACATATATATATATATGATCACTAGATGGAGCTTACCAATAGCTCTAAACAAGCTTTGTTTTTATAAGTGCTGAAAGAGAAAGAATTCAAAATCGCTATCATTGGCCCTGTACCAATTGTTTTTGAGCTTACGGCTCACCTCAGAGGAGGACTGGGTCTCTAAAAACTAGATCTAAAATACTAACTCAAAAGTCACCACTTGTAAAACAGGTTTTTATCAGTTTGAAGGTTTGAATTTTTCGGACACATAAATGTCTGATTTGCAAACCAGATAGCTATATGGGTCTATATTCAGCTCAGTTTCACCATATCATAATAGCCTCTGCAATATAGAATCACAAAAACCATCAAAGGTACACTTATAATAATTAATAAAACAAGTTATAAATTTCATAACTTGCTTACGAATAGCTCTAAACAAGTTTTGTTTTTATAAGTGCCAAAAGAGAAAGAATTCAAAATCTCTATCATTGACCCTACCTTCAGACCAATTGGTTTTGAGCTTATAGTTGGGTCTCTAGAAACTAGATCTAAAATACTAATTCAGCACTTATATATATATATATATTGAAAGAGTAAGATTCGTATTCGAATCTTAAGTTTCACCTTTTTCTGTCGTCTCTCACTGACCGGTCTATCCCGCCCAAATTTAAACTTTTTGATATCGAATTGTGTGTGTAACAATATTAAAAATGTATAAATATATGTAGAATTCAGCATAAACATGCACACATTTCGATCTCAAATTAAACGCAATAAATAGGGATAAAATAATATAATTTAGATTTCTTTTAGTTATATAATTTTGTATAATTTTAATCATTTATTTTGGATTATAAAGTTCGTATTTATTGCTTTGTTTAAATTTCATTTAATAATAATTCTAAAAATATCTGATGTAATATTTAATTAAAAGTTAAAATAATCTTATGTTCCCTTTTTGTTTTTGAAATTTAAAAGCATCGGTCAGTGATAGATAATAGATTAATTAAAGAAAAATTCCCCAAAATTAATTAGTAAATGTAAAATGTAAACAATAGAACGGCAGCTTTCTTTAATTAAAAACCAACTAAATGCATTGATTATCCTCAGGGCAGATTAAGTAGAACCTAAAAATATCTTAACAAAAATGTGAAAGATCAAGATAAAAAAAGAGGCCATCTTAGACTTGCTGGAGACATTCACTTAAACTTTAGCTTTGCTCTCGATCACTGAGAGTCTCCAAAAATAATAAAAATAATTTGTTCCTGCCAAGGTATGACCGAGTAAAGCACCTAGATTATTCTCCATCGGGAGATGGCCTATCGGATGCTGAACTTTCCATTGCCCATCATAAATTCACCATGAAGATCTGCTGCCTGAAATGAATGAGAAAGCTGCTGCTGCCATGAAATTAAATGAATATCTAAATACAAGAAAGACTTGCCACTCGTGAACTTTTTGCTGCTAAATTAATGGAATCAGAAAACTTCTTATAAAACAGGTACCTGTCTGTGTTCAAACTCTAGAGTACTCTAATAATATGCTATAGCTCTTCTTCATACTACTTATCTAAATTATAAAATGTAAAAACTACCATATGTATAACTAAAACTGAATAATTAATTTAATATGTAAATTTCTCTAATAATCTAGCTTACCTCACTCTATCTTTCTTGGGTGCGTATTTCTATAATCTACATTTCTATCTATAGTTATTATTTAATTATTGCATGCTCATAATTGTCTCAATTTTCAAAGTTTAAATCTATGATCGCTTAAAACAATGAATGCGTGTCAAATTTTCATTAATATTTACTTTCTTTAATAACTTAACTTTCATATAAATCGACACGCATTCAATGCTTCATTTATTGTAATGCAGGGGTCTACTACTTCGCAAATGGCTGACGTATTAGTTATAATAATTCCCAATTTATATATGTTTTGTATTTATTAAATCATCATGAATAATTCCAGAAAATTACATTTCTTTGAGAGTCACCAACGTTCTTTAGTAAATGTTGATAATGTCGGGCCGAATTAGAAATCCATTTAAATCTTATCATAATCGTTTATAAGTATACATGTGTTACGTTTTAGAGACGCGATGACCCATTCCGCCGTGAAATTTCCGGATTCTTCAGGGTTGAAATTAACCCCAGTCGTCCTACACAAGCGGGCATAATGGGTGCTCCCGTAGGACTTGACAACGTCATGCAGCCAGCCGGCAAAACTGCGACACGGACCGCTTGTCCCTGGTTATGCTTATGTGACACCTTACTTCGTCGGGTCGAGGCAGAGACCAGCCTGACATTCTTATAAACCCATTCGCGGCATTGCAGTTTCAATATACTGCCATTCCATATCGCCTTTCTAAAGCGTACCACGTGTTCCTTTGCTCAATTCTATTATTCTATATATCACTCCGCCTCTGCATTATCTTCATAATTCACTCTCAAATAAATGTTTGCCCTTAGTCATAAAATAAATATTTTAATTAAATAAATATATGTCCGCCGCTACTCTTAAATCTTACTTTAGACTCTTGCATTGCAAAGGTATAAATTCCCCAAGGCATGCATTAGAAATACTTACTCGAGAATTTTAGGTAGCTAGATTACGCCTTCAAATAAATGTATTCCTTTTGTAAACATTACAGTATCGGAAATACCGCTACTGAAATCCTCAATATAAAATAATGTCTAAATAAATAAATGTATTCTTTAAAATATAATCATGTCGCAAATTCCGCTACTGAAGCTTTCAATCCCTAAAATATTATTAGTAAATGTTTTATTAAAATGTATTAATAAATAATTTTAAACTATATGTCTGCAGTTACGTTTCATTTATTCGATACCCATTCTATATAATATTTCCTCGATTATGTAAATATGAATGTTTAATTAATATTAGTTTGATTATTGGCTAACTCGAGAATAAAATCATGAATCTCTTGCATCTCCCTGACCACCGTGCCTAAGGAAATATTTACTAATGTCGCATCAGATGCGTTGTTTCGTGGATTGTATTGTGGAACCGATAAACTATGTTCGAACTCAGTACCACGGGTGGCTTCGCTACTCGATGGTGCTGCTGTTCTGTATGGTGGTCGAATTCTGCACTATGTTTACGAGTCACACGTTTTCTGACCGTTACATAGTTAAATTTTTTTTTTTAGCGTTTGGCGCTTTCCAACGTGGAGCTTTCGATACAAAACACCCATATATACCCTGAGCAAAATATAACGCATATAAATTTCTTTTAGCGTTCGTTACTCGAGTTAGCTAATTATTCTATATATATACGATTTTGTTTTGATAAAAATAATGAAAAAAAATAAATCGAGTGAAATAATGTGGGTCGAGTGAATGAAAGGACAGCAGGCGTAATAACAAATTTAAGGAAAGCAGGGATGTGTGTGTAATTTAAGAAGGAACGAAAATACTCGGATCTAATGAAATATTTTGCTTTATATATATATGTCAAGAAAAAAAAAGTAATCAGTCGTTAAATGAGAAAGCAAGTAGCATTGAATTTTTTTATTAAAACACCGTTATATATATAGCATAGACAGCAGAAGCTTGTTATATATGTTAATAGTAAATATTTTGTTAAAGTACAAATATATATATATCATAGACAGCAGTAGCTTATTATACGCGTAACCAGTAGTTCGCTATAATATATATGTTAAATATGTTAAACGCAGCAATATAGAGATAGGGCAATGTAGAGTAGGTGAGGGCAGCGAAAGAGTGTTATAGGGCCAATATACCGGTGGGGAGTAGTCAAATGCTAATAGTATAAAGAAAATAAATAATATTAAGAAAAATGGAAGCAGAAAATGACAGAATAGCATCAATGAACTTCAGTCTAAGGTTACTTGAAATATTTAGACAGAATATGCAAGAAATGAAGAAAATGTATGAGGAGGAAATGAGAAAAAGAAGAGATGAAGAATCAAGACAGAGACAAGAAGAAGAAAAGATAAGAGTGAGAGAATATCAGGAATTTAAAGACCTTATGTGGAGAGAGTTAGAAGCCATAAAGGAACATATTGGAATATCCCCAGCTAGTAAAAAGGAAGAAGAAATTAAAGAAATGGAAAAGGAAAGGGAATTAGAAATACTTGACAAACCTATGATAGTAGATGAGCAAATAGACCTTATTCCAATAGATGAAGGCCCACAAAAACCGTTGAGTGAAAGCAGTAAAAAGGAGACAAGCATGGACGGGGACAAAAGAATAGGACCAAAAGTCACGGAAGAAAACATGAAAACGGACAGTGGATACCAAAGCCACTTAACAAAGATGGTCCATATTAAAATATTTAGAGTGGAAATAAGGGGAAAACCTCAAACCTACCTAGAGAGCTCACAGAAGTTCTTAAAATTTCATAAGAAAGGGCCAGATGTGCAGATAGCTATAGCTAGTAACCATCTGCAGGGATCTGCCAAAAACTGGTGGAATATGGGGAAGTGGAAATTTAGAACGATCCAGCGTAGCGTGCCGCTAACCATCCAACCATTAATGACAGGCATTCAAATAAAAGATATAGGAGAAATGGTTGAATTTTTAGATCGGATTTGAGCATTGGGCCAAAGAACCACCCGATAAAAGGCAACGATTAGAAAACCCAAGGCCGCAGTCATCGATGACAAGAGATCGGTATTATCCACCTGACCCGGGGTTGTAAAAATATTAGACTATTAGGACGGTTATTAAACGTATATGAAAATATTAAAATGAACTTGATATAATGAACTTGGTTGAATGGATTGTACTTTAGTCAAATAGGGTTTTAGATAGAAATCTTATTATTATATATATTATTGTTTTAATTACTATTACTCTTAAAATTTTTTTTATATTATACTAACTAATCCTATTCTAAGAAATTTTTATATATATACATTCAGTTTAACTAATTATTACTATGATTTTAACCAGACACGGCCAAATTAGGCCATTTTAATTAAACTATAAATTCTAGATCCGGGTATATAAATTGTTCATTGCTTCATGTAATCTCTGCTTTCTATATTTCAATATATCTGTAAAAACAATAATAATGTTTTCGTCTTTAAATTATATAATGTAAAATTTTTTTTTCTCTTTCTTGCCTCCTTTGTTCTTCCTTAATTGTTCACGGGAAGTACGGGGAAATGAAACAGTAAGATTCGTATTCGAATCTTAAGTTTCACCTTTTTCTGTCGTCTCTCACTGACCGGTCTATCCCGCCCAAATTTAAACTTTTTGATATCGAATTGTGTGTGTAACAATATTAAAAATGTATAAATATATGTAGAATTCAGCATAAACATGCACACATTTCGATCTCAAATTAAACGCAATAAATAGGGATAAAATAATATAATTTAGATTTCTTTTAGTTATATAATTTTGTATAATTTTAATCATTTATTTTGGATTATAAAGTTCGTATTTATTGCTTTGTTTAAATTTCATTTAATAATAATTCTAAAAATATCTGATGTAATATTTAATTAAAAGTTAAAATAATCTTATGTTCCCTTTTTGTTTTTGAAATTTAAAAGCATCGGTCAGTGATAGATAATAGATTAATTAAAGAAAAATTCCCCAAAATTAATTAGTAAATGTAAAATGTAAACAATAGAACGGCAGCTTTCTTTAATTAAAAACCAACTAAATGCATTGATTATCCTCAGGGCAGATTAAATAGAACCTAAAAATATCTTAACAAAAATGTGAAAGATCAAGATAAAAAAAGAGGCCATCTTAGACTTGCTGGAGACATTCACTTAAACTTTAGCTTTGCTCTCGATCACTGAGAGTCTCCAAAAATAATAAAAATAATTTGTTCCTGCCAAGGTATGACCGAGTAAAGCACCTAGATTATTCTCCATCGGGAGATGGCCTATCGGATGCTGAACTTTCCATTGCCCGTCATAAATTCACCATGAAGATCTGCTGCCTGAAATGAATGAGAAAGCTGCTGCTGCCATGAAATTAAATGAATATCTAAATACAAGAAAGACTTGCCACTCGTGAACTTTTTGCTGCTAAATTAATGGAATCAGAAAACTTCTTATAAAACAGGTACCTGTCTGTGTTCAAACTCTAGAGTACTCTAATAATATGCTATAGCTCTTCTTCATACTACTTATCTAAATTATAAAATGTAAAACTACCATATGTATAACTAAAACTGAATAATTAATTTAATATGTAAATTTCTCTAATAATCTAGCTTACCTCACTCTGTCTTTCTTGGGTGCGTATTTCTATAATCTACATTTCTATCTATAGTTATTATTTAATTATTGCATGCTCATAATTGTCTCAATGTTCAAAGTTTAAATCTATGATCGCTTAAAACAATGAATGCGTGTCAAATTTTCATTAATATTTACTTTCTTTAATAACTTAACTTTCATATAAATCGACACGCATTCAATGCTTCATTTATTGTAATGCAGGGGTCTACAACTTCGCAAATGGCTGACGTATTAGTTATAATAATTCCCAATTTATATATGTTTTGTATTTATTAAATCATCATGAATAATTCCAGAAAATTACATTTCTTTGAGAGTCACCAACGTTCTTTAGTAAATGTTGATAATGTAGGGCCGAGTCAGAAATCTATTTAAATCTTATCATAATCGTTTATAAGTATACATGTGTTACGTTTTAGAGACGCGATGACCCATTCCGCCGTGAAATTTCCGGATTCTTCAGGGTTGAAATTAACCCCAGTCGTCCTACACAAGCGGGCATAATGGGTGCTCCCGTAGGACTTGACAACGTCATGCAGCCAGCCGGCAAAACTGCGACACGGACCGCTTGTCCCTGGTTATGCTTATATGACACCTTACTTCGTCGGGTCGAGGCCGAGACCAGCCTGACATTCTTATAAACCCATTCGCGGCATTGCAGTTTCGATATACTGCCATTCCATATCGCCTTTCTAAAGCGTACCACGTGTTCCTTTGCTCAATTCTATTATTCTATATATCACTCCGCCTCTGCATTATCTTCATAATTCACTCTCAAATAAATGTTTGCCCTTAGTCATAAATAAATATTTTAATTAAATAAATATATGTCCGCCGCTACTCTTAAATCTTACTTTAGACTCTTGCATTGCAAAGGTATAAATTCCCCAAGGCATGCATTAGAAATACTTACTCGAGAATTTTAGGTAGCTAGATTACGCCTTCAAATAAATGTATTCCTTTTGTAAACATTACAGTATCGGAAATACCGCTACTGAAATCCTCAATATAAAATAATGTCTAAATAAATAAATGTATTCTTTAAAATATAATCATGTCGCAAATTCCGCTACTGAAGCTTTCAATCCCTAAAATATTATTAGTCAATGTTTTATTAAAATGTATTAATAAATAATTTTAAACTATATGTCTGCAGTTACGTTTCATTTATTCGATACCCATTCTATATAATATTTCCTCGATTATGTAAATATGAATGTTTAATTAATATTAGTTTGATTATTGGCTAACTCGAGAATAAAATCATGAATCTCTTGCATCTCCCTGACCACCGTGCCTAAGGAAATATTTACTAATGTCGCATCAGATGCGTTGTTTCGTGGATTGTATTGTGGAACCGATAAACTATGTTCGAACTCAGTACCACAGGTGGCTTCGCTACTCGATGGTGCTGCTGTTCTGTATGGTGTTCGAATTCTGCACTATGTTTACGAGTCACACGTTTTCTGACCGTTACAATATATATATATATTAAAGAAGATCAAAAAAATATAAGTAAAGGTTCAAAAGAAATAAGTAAAGGAGTTCATTGTAACAAAATTAAATGTTCAAATACATTGTAACAAATTTTTGGATGGTTCAAATAACTATTAAAGTAGTTGAAAAGATATTACCATACCTGAGTAGTCCATACAATGATCATAATATTTAAAATAGTGTTAAAAAATTATGAATCCAAAATATTCAGTATATTATTATAAGCAAATTATTAATAACAAGTATTATAACTCAGGTATATGAAATCACGTGAAGTGAGTACACTAGTAATTCAATAAAATATAACTCAGGTATACAGGCAGTAGATCTTATCCACTTTCATTTCTTGGTTTGATGTTAAGTGCATGTTTAAACAAATACTAAGTGAATATGGTCTAGCAGGGTGCCACTAGATTATCTGAATCTAGACACGGTTATATCTGATAACCTTTCACATGTACCGGGTTTGAATCCCTTCTTGGTACTTTATTTCTAATAAAAATGGGAGATTTTGCTTTTTGAGCCATATCACTATATGCACTAATATTTAGGTAAAAGTAAAACATCTATAAACCAAAGTGGAGTATATTAGACATAAATCACTTCTTAGATCTTAGCATAACAAATGTGTTTCAATATTTTTATAAGTTTACTAGCTCAGATTATATATAACTAATTTAGGATGGCAATTCACTCATCCTTGCATGAAATAGATGACGGGATGTGGTTATAATAATACTAAGAAATCACTAAATATTATAAAATCAATATTTATTTATGGCCTTTAAACAGTTAAACAGCTCATTAATTAAAATGTTGATGACGATGATGATGATGATAATAATAATGATAATGACAAGGGTTTCAACTACAGCTCTAGGACTAAGCCTAAACATAAAACTAATTTTTATAAAGAAATTCATAATTATTGCTTAATTTTAGCATATTTACTTATATCTTAAATAACTAATATTCAACCATTGATGATGATGAATAATCACACTTAACAAAGACTACACTTAATGAAATATATACGCCTCGTTTAATAAAACAAACTAATATTTATTACTACATTTCTAACATATATATAAAAATTTCTAGATAAACATGAAAATTGACATGAATAATAATAATGATAATAATTGATTATCTAACAATCCTCAGATTAATTTCAAGTTCTTTCCCCTTTCCCTTCAAATGTATATTGTATTAAGTTGGATGTCACATTGACCATGATTTTCACTCCATGAGAAAAGTATTTCAAGAAAAAAAATATTATCTGCTCATTAGCACACATACTTTATAAATCTAACATGTAAGTAGAATGTTAAAAAAAATGTTAATAGAATTGAAAGAGCAAGTTCTTAGAAAAGAGTTTTAAATCATTATCTCCCCCTCCCTTCCAAGCACTGAAATCTATACTTTCTCAAGACAAAATAATTTAATATTTTAACCCCACCTATTATTTCACATTCACTCGCAATTATACACATATAAAAATATTATTATGTATGTGCGTGTTTTATCCCATAATAACAAAATATTATTTAAAACCAAAATAATAATAATATATTAGTTAAAACTAAAATCATAATACCATAAAAAAAATTGTTTTACACATTAATATTTTTCATAACTGTAAAATTAATAAACAAATAATTTTGATACATTCAAGATAATTTATGAAGCTCAAAGTTATTATTAGTAAGACATTCTTGTTTTTAATCGATCTGAATAGTCTTTAAAAGTTCTTTAAATAAAATATACCACTTTATTGCTAAAATGTTTATTAAGACTCTGATATCATAAAGAAAATAGATATAAAAAGTCATATTACCGATCTTTTGTTTGTGGCGAATTTCCAAGGGTTCAAACTTGTCTTGTATAATGTCTATATTTTTGCAGCTACCATTTCCGTTTTACGTGGGAACAATCTCTTTCTTGAGGTGTATAACTATTTGATGATGATGACTCTATTGAGTTTATTTGCTTTAGTGGATAATTTGGAAATCATTATATTAATTTTTCTTCTCTTCCTGTCAAGCATGATTCTTAGTGGATGAAATACAGCGGTTGTTTTCACATTTATAAATTTTCTTGAGTTTAAAATCAGTTGTTGGAACAATTAATTGGACTTGATGATTAATATTTATCAGTAGATTAATTCATCTTTCATCGAATGCAGGTGAATGCTTTCTTCCTTCTATTAAAAACATCTTATTTCTCTGGTCAGTTGAGAGGTGTAGAATATTATTTTAGACACATCTTTTCTTTCCTATGTGATGTGCAGCTTCCCCAGATGGTCCGGAAAAGATGGGACATACATATAATTTTTCTAGCCAGCCATTTCTTATATTTTCAACATTCAATTTAATAGTTTAATAATCTGAATCATAATCACAATAATAATAATTCCAGACACTTTTTATATCCAATTTTTAGCTAACTTAACCAATCAGAGATAGCGTCACTTGCTATTTTTGGACAAATTTGTTTTAATTAGATCTCTAATTTATTTTCAACTAAATTATTTTTCAACTGAAAAGTTTAATCCTTTTTCCAGACACTTTTGTTTTAAAAAAATAGACTTAATCCTTATTTCCTTTCTTTTTTTTTTTTTACATCTAGGTAACACTTCAAATTTTTGAGCTTCCTTCTTTAGATCTTAAGACAATTTCAAAATTAGAGTTCCTACCCATTATAAGCTCCCAAAGTGAAAAACAATCATTTACAAAAAAATTGCTACAAAGATAGACATCTGATTAAACAGATTTCCTCTTTTAACATAAAATTGTACAAAAAAAAATAATTTGACAGATTTAATCCTTCCTTTTCTTTCAATATTTAATAAATGTAAATTTCTGTATGTAATGTACACACATCCTTCATTATTTCAAATCATTCATAAACTAACATTAAATAATATAATTGCTAGCTTAGTAATTATAACCCTATTATTTAATTAAATTTGTAACTTTTAAATCCCAATTACAATTATAGAAAAGAAAATAGAAGTATAGAATAAGATATTAGAATTGATCAAGCATAGGTTAGTTTTAAAGAAAGTTAAAATGTTGAATATTTGAAATATAAAACAATTAAATAGTTTACACATACATTGCCTATATGTATGCATTATAACTTTGCTTTTTAACAGAAAATTTAAATATTAAATGTGTGTGCTGCTCTTTTTGAGATTTATTAACACACAAACAACTAAAGCATATAATTGTTGACCCACTCTCTTTCTATCTAAAGCTTTTAGAACTGGACCTTGTAGGGTTTGAACTTGGATGCCCTACAGCTTCATTTATGGTTATATAAAAATGTGATGATGATTTTTGGTTTACCTTTTCTACATGCACATTACTATAAATTTAGCTAGTGACTAAATTGTAATGGCACAATATATAATGTTAGGAAAGGGAATTTCAAAATCCAGATGGTGAAGAATGGTTTGGAATGCTAGTCTACTGTTAACTTACCCCAGAAAGGGTTTGAACTGTTAATTAAAGAGTACAAAGCCATGAGAGAGTACATAGAAACTAAGCTGACCCAATGAATGGCTACATATTCTTAATTGTAATTAATTCTTAATCTAAATAGGAAGAGTATAAGCTCATTATAAATACCAAGAGTGGAGTATTCTATTCAAACTTTAAAATAAATTTTTGCATGCCATGGTTTTCCAGAAATTCATGTGACTGACAATGGAAATGGGTTTTATCTTGCAGGAGTTCAAAGAGACTTTATCTGATAAATTATATGCCACATTTTGACACCCCTTATCATCCTGAATTGAATGATTTGGCTGAAAAAGCAATGGAACAATTGAAAATAATGCTGAATAAAACACTAATTAAGGATATCAATGAAACATTAGTAGGTGCAATATTTTATCAATATTTCTCACTAAATGTGTATAAATAATGAAAACATTAGCTGAATTGTTACTGCATTGAAAATGTTGCACACACCTGTCAAAGTTATTACCAGATAAAGTGATTATTAAAAATAATTTAGACTGAGAAATTTCAAAGTAGTGAACTAGTTTGGCTAAAACATTTTAAAAAAAGATATGACTTCTTCCCATATCATTATAGAAGTGTTGGCTATATTATTTAAAGTAATTAAATTGAACAATGAAAAACTTCTGAAGAGACCTATCAATCATTTATTATCTCATCAGAGTGAAATGTTAATGCCGATAATAGCCAATTTTCATTAACCAATGAAAAGCAGAACTCTAGGAAAGTACACACTGATACCTCTTCCATCATGCAAAACAATGAGATTCCACTGCCAGTCAGACCAATCAAGCAGATCTTGCTGAAAAAGGTATACTATAATGATCCTATAAAACAGCTAGATCAAGTAGAAATAACAATTAAAAAAGAAAAATCACTATCACAGCCAAGACATGTGCAATTGTTGGTAATCTAAAAGTTTACAAGATTATTTTTGTACCTATGTAGATTATTTCTAGAGTGAGAAGAGAAGTAGACTGTTTGTGTATAGAGTTTATCAAATTTATGTAATCGCATATCGACAATACATTATAATTCACTCTATAATAATCAGAATACAGTCTTAATAAGGCTAATATATGCAAATGAGCTCTTACTATTCAGGATGGACTGATACATATAAAAGACATTTTGCGGGTTCATCTGTGTTAAAAAATTTAAATATTGATATACCAACGTTTCAGCTTGATCACACAAGTCATCTACTGGGTGATAAAATCAATATTTAAATTTTTTAACATGGATGAACTTGCAAAATATGTCTTTTGTATATGCAACCCATAAAAATCTTCGTATCAACATATATATATATATAATAACTTATAAGACTAGTCTGTAGGCAAATTATTGATACATATTGAATCAGCTAGAAATAGCAAAAGCTATTTAATTTAAGATGATGAGGAAATTATCATTTATATAAGTTATAATATCTGTATGTGCAAAACCAAAGCAATATGGTCACTCACAGATATATGGATTCTATATATTTTACTGGTGTGTTGAAAAAACTATTTTCATGTGACAGTTTATTGTAACTATTTTGAAGAGTAAAAAATGAATTTTATTATTATTATTATTATTTTATTATCTTTATTGCATGTAAATAAACTTATATTATGTGTTAAAGTTTTATGTATTTATTAATAAAATTATACAAATATGTGTGTGCGTGCAAACTAGTCAATACAGGTAATATTGAATCATTCTAGACATCATTAAATGCAGAAAAAAGAGGTAGACTAATTGCAAGGAACACTATTTTAATTTGCACTATAATAAAGTCTAACAATATGAAAATTAGAAAAGTTAATAAATTGCTTGCAAAACTTTTACTTAAAAGGGAGAAGGAAAAAAGTAAAATGGGAAGCAGGCTAGTGAAACAAAAGAAAGTGATATATCATAGTGCAATTGTGACAGAATATAGCAGTAGATAAAAGCTCTTGTTAAATCAAATTAAACTGACAGGAAAAAAGTAAAATGGGAAGCAGGCTAGTAAAACAAAAGAAAGTGAAATATCATAGTGCAATTGCAACAGAATGTAGCAGTAGATAAGAGCTCTAGTTAAATCAAATTAAACTGACACAAGAAACGAGCGAGTAATAAGATGTTTATTTAGTAATTCCTACTAATAATTCATCTGAGTTTTGGAAGTTAAAAGAACATACTGTAGTTGTAAAGTCTTTAAGAAATCATGGGGTTGGAGATGAACTCTAATTGGTTATTTATCTATGTATCTGTTCGATGATTAATATTGATAATTGTTTTTCAACTAGCCAGTCATCAGTAATTAACTTATTAAGTTATTTAAGACAATGTGTGTGTATATTTCAGTTCAAATTTATTGAGTGATTTATTTTTTAGAACTTGTATAAATATTTGTTTATGCAAATCAAGTAATTAGGATATACAAAGAAAAATGCAGAATAGCATAATAATGTTTTGTGAATAATCTAGTACAGTTGCAGATATATGTAAACTATGTAGAGAATTACATATTGATAACTGGGATTGTTAATAAGTTGAAAATCACCAGCCTCTTGTGCATGTCAGGATAGGATGTCCTATAATTACCAAATCATTTATGTGAGTCAAAGACACTGTGAGAAATCCCATATGAGAAATTATTTACAAAATTAAAAGTCCACTTCAAACTAGGAATATCAAAATTTAAAGTGTATTCTTGTTTCTATGGAAGGATCACAAGATGAAAGCATACATGAATACAATAAATATTATGGACTTTGGTGAAGGAATGTGATTTTAAAGATTATGTTGATGAGATACTATTTACTCAGTTATTATGGGGCATCAAAGATATGAAGCTTAGGCAGGTGCTTTTAAGTGAATCAATGCTAACTTGTAAAGTAACCATTGAACATAGGATAGTGCATAAAACTATGTTAGACCACATGCATGTCTTTAAAAATATTACAGAGGTAGTCTCACATATGCAGATAAATGTGGGAAGGTCACAAGTGAAAAATATTTGGAACAAACCCCTCCTAGTTTTTACTGGTGAGGAAAGAGGGGCCATGTTAAAGCAAAGTGTAAATTTAAAAATGTTTTAGTTGCAACCTGGCAGGTTATTCATCAAAGCTTTGTAAAAACAAGTAAGAATTTTATTAATACTTTGTAAACAAAGCAAGCAAGAAATGACAAAAGAGGATTTATCTGTGAGGAATAAATCAAGAGAAAGAGCATAAATGAAAGCTGCAAATGTGAGGTTTATAAAAGAAAATAAGATGTCAGATGTTTTAAAAATAAAAATCTGTGGACAAATCTTAAAGATGGAAATAGAAGTGTATGGTTATTATGAAAAGAGCAAAAATAAATGTAGAGATGAAAGAAAATGAACTTGGAAGCAACTGACATAAATGGAAATGGGATAAATATTAAAGGAATTTTGTCCACAACTGTAACAGTAAATAACTATAACAGAAATTAATTGTTATACATGGTTACAAGTAACATTAGCATTGATATTAGGACAAAATTGGTGCAAGACTTTAAGAATTAAAATTAATGTTGTAAAAAGTTCATAGTTAGGAGTTGAAATTAGAAGCAAAGTTGTGAACTTCTTTAAATCTAATTTATCTGAGCTTAAAATGAAGTCAGTTGACAGATCTACTAGATAAAGTGCAACTGGTCTTATGTAGGCTAAGAAAGGTATTAGTTGCTTTTAAATCCAAAAATAGAAAAAGCACTGAAAGATTTGATGAATAAAGCAAATATCACACCTATAGAGAAATTCACTTGGGCTACATCAATAGTAGCAGTATTAAACCAGATGGAAATGTGATAATATGCGTGATTACAGGATTACTGTAAATAAAAATATTAACAAACATACTTATTCTATACCTTATGAAAAGAATTAGAATCTTTGTAAAAAACTAAGTACTTCACAAATTTAGATTTGAAATCAGCATGCCATCAAATTCTAGTTATGGTTATAACAGCTGAGATACTGATGATAATTATGCTTATGAGACTATTCAAGTTTAACAAACTGTCATAAAGGATAGTGATAGCATCTCATATCTTAAATACAGAACTTCCTAAGAAGTGTAGTAGAAGCTAGTTGCCAAAAATAAAATGCAATTAAAAGATTGTACATAGTTTGTGAAAGTTTGGACAAGTTTGTAACTAAATTAAATGTGGAAAAATGTATGTGGTTGATGAGAGAAAGTAAATTCTTGGGGCATATTATTACAGAGAATGGAAAATATTTTAACCCAGTGAAAGTGATGGCTGTAAAAAATACCACAAAGCCAACAAACAGCATTAACAAACTTTTTTGGGATTACTCAATGTCTTTGAAATTTTCTTAAAGGATAAATCATATGTAGCTACACTCCTTTACAAACTTCTAAAGAAAAATCAGAGATGGAGATGGGAGAGCAGTAAGACATTGTTTTTAAGAAAATAAAGGAATTATTCTCATCAGAAAACCTACTAGTCCACTATTATGAGCAAGAAGTGATGATAATAATAGAAACTTGGGGTAGTATTACATATCATATAGTGCCATTAACATTGACTACGTCCAAGAAAAACTAGAACCAATTCAACAAGAAACCTTTAGCAATTATCTTCACTGTAAAATCATTTCAGTAATATGTTTTTACTGACTACAGGTCTCTATTGGAAATCTTCTGTAAGAATAAGAAAACTCCAGATCATGCTAGTTGATGTATGCTGATGAATGAATGTCCCAGCTTTGTATGACTATGAGTTATAGTATAGGCCAAGAAAGCAAATAAAGCATCCAGATGTTATTTTCAGAGCTCTGAATAAAAGGATATTCAAGTCATATGTTAGTAAAATAGACTATATAGATGTGGTGATGCCCAATTAGTTAATAGTAAAATTTATAGCAGGGTGGAATAAAATGAATAAGGACTAAAACTTGATATTAAACTGAATAACAAATGTATGGCAATGAAGTGATGAAATGTCTGAGCAACATGGAATACTCAAGAAAGTTTGTTGATTTGCCAAGAATGCATCTTAATGACAGACTGAGTAATAATTCCATCCAAGGAGAATGAAAAGTGATTTACAGTTATTACGACAAGGATACTCCTGGGATAATAAGAATGAAGGAATTAGCACATTCATATGCTTGGCAGCCAGAGTTAAATAGTGATATCAAACAAACTGTTAAAAAATAGCAAGGTTGCCAACAATTTTTTCAGGTCTGAGGTTATGAGAGGATAGGAAAGAGTTTATTTAGATCATGCTGGATCATTCCATGGATATATTTTTAATAGCTTTAAATGCATATTCAAAATGAATGTAAAATCACTTAGCAAAGAATATCAGCACAAAGACTGTAATAAAAGTCAAACTCTTTCTATGCATAGGTATTCTGAGTCAATTGTAACAGACAATAACACAGGAATCAGCTCAGAAGAATTGAAGGATTTCCTTACTTCAAAGTTGATACAGTATGTACTTACACCACCATATCATCCTCAATCAAATAGTATTGCAGAAAAGGCAATTCCACAGTTGAAAATTAAATAAAAGATTGTACTGATATTCATCAAGCACCAACAATGGTTATGTTTTACAAGAAAAACAGCTGTGGAATTACCAATGAAGCACCCTTTAAGAATGCATGTGTCTGTTTTAATGCTGAGTACAGTAAGAAGGAGAGACATAAATTTAGAAAATGTCAGGTTTAAATTAAAACAGACTATTGTGGTACAAATTGGCAAGTACAGCAAAGCTTACTAAACTATGAGCTCTGAGTGGCTGCTACAGGTAGGCAGATAGCCTAGATCTAGGTTTGTATAAACTTAATTAATTATCTGACGCAGCTTGAGTTTTTATTTATTTATATAACACAGTCATCCAAAGCCTCAAGCATCTAATTGTTGTATCTGAATACTCCCTAACATAGGCAATTCTTTAATATATATAATTTATAAACTAAGACACATGCAAGTAAAATTATCAAAACAAACTTTTATTAAGTTTTCTAACAATCTGCTAACAATCTGTGAACCTATATATCTAAGCAAGATGATCTTCTTTTCACCTTTCTTTCTCCTCAGCTCAGCCCCTCTGATTCTCTTTACATATGCTCAATATAACCTTTGAATATTTATTCTCATCCGAGGAATATTCTGTCACCCCCTTTTATGAATTGATGGAGATACAGGTGCTTTCTGAGATCCCTGCCCAAATAAAAGCACCCTGGCCCAGATGTATTATATAATTGAGCACTATCTCATTGAATCAATTCAAACCCTCACCCTTTAGATTAATTGAAAGAACTAATGATTCTAAGTCAATAACAAATATCTTTGTGTCTCCATTATCAACTTATTGACCAAACCTCTTTAGTGTTAACTTGCCAAGATCATCTCTCTCAGCTACACAAACATCTACACACATGCATAACGAAACAGGATATATAAAAACAAATATAAAATTTATAAAAGCTAATATGGGTTCAAACTAATGTTATCACATATACACAAGATATCCCCATACCAAACTTTATTGAGAAAAATGCCCAGTTCCCTAACTATATTTAAAGGGTATGCAATCAGTTTCTTAAATTGTATCAAATAAATATTACAGAGTTCATTTCATGAAAGTTCATATTTACCTATTCCATGGCAATACTGTTATTGGGGAATGAATCGGTGTTGACCCATTATGTCACACTAAATTGGTAGCTATCCGATCACTGAATTCTCTCTTCAGTCATCTATATTATTGAAAATCTGATGAAGTAATGCTCAACAATGCATGAGCATTCCATCATTAAATTTTTAATAATATGTATGGCTGAAGAATTGGGTGGTGGAGAAGATTGGAGCCTGTCCATTAAAGTTTAAAGATTTGCTATAATAATATAAACTGATGCACTGATTATATATGTGGTAGATGATGATCTGGACCAATTTATGTATGCTGGATCAGCATGAAGTACATATATTGGAGATCATTTATCTTTTTCACATATATGTGGTCATGTGCATCAATTATATAAGATGGAGTGAATAGCTGAATGGAGCTTGAAAATCTGTGTTCAAATCCTTTTTAATATATTGATTTATATATCATATTAATAAATGTAAAATTATTTTGTTTTAAAATAATGTTTAGGTATGGTACCTGCAAAGATTTAGTTCTGGCTCGATTCCAAGTATATGACTTTTTAGAATTTGGTTTTTCTCGTGTATTAATTAATCGTATCACCATGGTCTACAATCACACTCTGCAATTACGTTTTCAAAATTATCTCCTCAATCTCCCAAATAATAAAAATTTAACATTAACAAGGTATTATTTTTCATTATTTTTTTAATTAAAAAAATGTGAACACCTATGTTTTTGCAAATACATTGTGGTGAACCATTTGATCATATTTGTGTGTAAATGACACTTTTTTTAAAAAAAAAAATTAAAATTAAATATTTTTTTTATTTAAATTTTATAATGTTAATAATCCATATAAGAGATAATAAATAGAAAGTATAATAACTTTTGTTAATTTCAATATTTTACTGGGATGAATTTATTAATTTAGGATTTTTTTTTTCAAATTTAGGTTTTTTTCTTTCATTTTTATATATAGAACTTGTATATTATTTATAGTTGAATTTTTTTTACAGAATTTTGAAAACAGAAATTGTTTTACAAACAGTTTTCTATGTTTAGGTTTAAATGTATTTATGATTGTTCTTATAAAGATTTTCTATATTTATGAAAGAAATCAAAGGATAAGGGAAATATTAAAATAATGATAATTAGTTAGGTAATCTTTATTCATCTATTAAAAGATAAGTCACGTACATCTAATTAGATTAATTTCTTCAATTCTTTCTATCTTTTGCCCTATTTTTCAAATATTTTTAATATCATCAATTTTTTTTTCCCTTTATTTTTGTTAAAAATTTTCAACTGATCAGTACATATCAATGCAATTCATTTTTCTCAATATAATTTTTTTTAAATAGTAATTTTTATCATTACTTTCTGCTGCTAGTACTTCTACATTACTAATCTTTAATTTTATATAGCCAATTTATTGTTTCCAAATCCATATCTCAAAAACCTACAATCTTTTTTTTTCAATTTACTATTTTTTCTCCACACTAAGCTATATTCGGTCAAGCATTGGTGGTCGAGAGATCAGCGACAGCTGCTTTGCAGGCAGTTGTCCCAGGTTAGCGGGTTTCGCTTCCTGGCTGATGCTATGACACATGAGAAACTAAGCTATATTCTAAGCAAAACATTTAATAAATCTTTGTTTTGAGCTCTAGTTTCAATAAATCATAGAATAACCTCATATTAAAAATGTCGGTTTCCATTTTAATTTTATTACTATTATAAGTAATTGAAAAACATTTAAAGAGCTTTTCTACGATAAAAACAAGAGCTTTTCTATACATAAAAGTGCTATTATTTTTAATAAAGGTAATTTTGTATCTCCGTTATTTACTCTTAAGTTTTAAAATATATCTTCTAATCAAAAATTATCCAATCAGAAACAAAATTTTAAAATTATTTCAACAAACAGTCAAAAATAACAGCAAACTTTGATTAAAACACAATTTAATAGTCTTGCATTGGTGGTGAGAGGTCAGCATGACTGCCTTACAAGCAGTTGCCCGGGTTGCGGGTTTGCGTCCCGGCCGATGTTATGACACTTTAAAAAAACAAAACAATTTAATATTGGTTTTTTTCAGATGTTTTGCTGATTATAGAATCTTTAATTGAATACCAGGAAGATCTTTCATAAAAACTTTATATTGTTAGAAAATATTGTATTAAATATTTACAATGATTAGTTATTAAAAAAATAAAAATAGATAATAAGGGCATCATTTAGCAAAAATCAAAATGATCGACCGACCATGGAAACATCAGGAAAGTTATTTTAAAAGATTATTAAAATGATTTTAATGCCAGATAAGAACTGAAATTAAACCAAAGATTGTAATCTATATAAATTCAATGTTTAAAAATATGGTTAATTTTTGCTATTCAGATGTGAAATTTTATTATTTGTATGCACAATATTTTATATAAAGCATTTATTCAAACTAATTTTTTAAATAAATTTAACCTTCAGAAACATCATGCATTTTATGCTGAACAAGTACAACTAGAATTTCCCAAAAGAAATAGAAATTATGCATTTAAACATGAATTATAAATTTAATTAAAATGGTTAAAAAATTGCAAAACTAAAAATTATTTAGAATAACTTTAAAAAAATAAGTTTGGGATTGGTTTATGGATGTTAATATTTTTTAATTGGAAAATTTTATATTTGCTTTGATTTAGTGGTAGGATGATAATCCAATTCCCAAACAGCAAATCATTTCTTTTTTTTAATCGAAAAAATAAATTTTATGCAGATTTAAGCAATAATCTTGTCTGAAAGTTTGTGATGATGGGATTTTGTAGTAATTGTATGTTGGCTTTTTATCACCTATAGTAAATATGGAATATTTTTACAGTATTAGCAGGGAATTGAACCTGGATCATTAGATTCTTGAATATTGAATTTTAAGGTATCACTCTAACCAACAGAACCATTCTTCCAAGGACAATAATCAGTAGCAATTTGAGATATTTATCTATGAGACTTCTACTGATTTCTCCATTTTTTTAAAGGAGAGTTAATTAATGGCTTCCACACTTTGTGTATTATCACACTAAATTATTTGTCATTGTCATTGCTGTATATTGACCAAATTATGTAAATAATGAATAAAGTTATATGTGTGTATGTGTGAAAGTAGTCAATATAAATAAAGTTAACTATAGAAAGTTCTGCCTTTTTTGCAAAAAGATAATAATAATGGATTATCTAAAATGTCAGCAGACTTTAATAATGCATGTAGTAAGATACTTGCAAAACTAACAGTCCATGATCAATGAAATATGCTGAAAAAGATTATTGTAGTGAAAAGTTAACAAAGAAGAGCTAACAGTAAAATAAAGTACTGTATAAAAATGCAATATAAGAAATGCAATATTACAGTTCAATACTATAAGAACAGTATGTGTATAAGACTGAGTTAATTATTAGAATTCAACAATATGTTTTGAATAATATAATATATTGAGTGTATAGCTGACTTAGGTCAATCTGACCTTATACATATCAATTGCTGCAAACAACAGTTTGAGACTTGTAAACATTAAATGGCACACATAGTCTCATGAATCTGAGTTAAACATTAATTAGTAATATGGACATACAAAATGGCAATGCAAAGTACTATGGTTCTATGGTAATGTCATTTATGTAAGCAATCCAGGGCTTTGGCAAATATATATTAGTCATGTTGAAAGATATATGGTAATTAATAAAATTACTGATAAGTTCAAAGTTGCTACCCTACCATAGATGTCAGGAAAGTCTGTGCTGCATCTAGCAAATCATCTCTACTGCTTAAAAATGTCTGAAGATATTCTTTATGAGAAGTTACTACAAAGTTAAATTCATATTTTAAACCAACTTTGAAATACATAGCATGACTTAGCTTCTGAAATAAAACGCAGTCACCGAATAAAAATATAGGGGAATATGACATAATACAGCAACCAACAATTACTAAAGGAATGTGATTTTGAAGAAATACTATTAGACTAATTGTTGTGGGCCATGTGAGATGGGAAATGTAGACAAATAATGCTAAGTGAGTCTATACTAAATTATGTTGCCACCATTAAATAAGGGATAGCATTCAAAACTATTTAAATCATGCACAGGAATTTAAAAATACAATAAAGTTAATTCTTCCACATGTATAAAGAACTGAATGCACAAACAATGGACAAGAATACTAAACAAGAGGTCAGCATTTGTCATTGCTGTGGAAAAGAAGACACATAAAAAGAATGTTCAAATTCAAGAAATATAAGTATCATAATTGTGGATTGACATGTCATTCGTCAAAGGTTTGTGCAAACAAATGACAAATGATTAAAGTGAATTTGGTTGCCAATAAATGCAGTGAATGTTAAAAAAATAAAGGAAAATGAGGATGTGTCAAATTTATTAGATGTCAAAATTTGTAATCAAATTACAAAAATGAAAACTGATAGTGGGGTGGGAACACCACACATCTCTTTTAAGAATTGAGCAGTCATTAGTAGAAAATGAAACAATAAGATAAAATTAAAAAGACAATTTTGGTAGCTATAGACATAAATAGGAATCCTGCTAATATAAAAGAAATATTGATAGTACCACTAAAAATAATGAAACACATAAATAATTTGCCATTATATGGAGTAACTAAAAATATTAGCCCTATATTGGGATGTAACTGGTTTAAGCCTTTGAGAATCAGGATTAATATTATTAAAAGAGTGAAATTAGAAGTACTAACAAGAAAGAAATTCTCTCAACCCTTTAAATGCAGCCCAGCAAAGTTAAAGACAAAACCAGTGAGATAGAGTTAATAGATATTGCATAACAAATTATCTATAGGTTTAAGAATGTTCTGTTTGGTCTTTAGCCTAAGGTTGAGAAAATGCTAAATGATTTAATAAACAAAGGCATGATTATACTGACAGAAGAGTTTGCCTGGCAACACCTATAGCCATTGTCATAAAAATAGATGGCAATGCAAGAATATGTGGTGAATATTGAGAACTGTAAATAAATCATCAGCAATGGAACTTTTTCTGCATCAAGTGTAAAAAAATATTAGCTTTTCTAAAAGAAAACCTCACACCTTGCCAAATTAGATTTTCAGTTGGCATTTACAAAATCTTGGTTAATGCTACTACAGCTGACCTAATTACAATAAAGACACGTGGGCCTGTTTGGGTTCAATAACTTGCCATACAGAATTACAATAGCATTTAATATTTTCCAAGCTAAAGTTGAAAGCCTTCTAAGAGAAGTAAAAAGAATATATGATATTTCAACAATATCTTGATAGTTTCTGACAGTGAAATCTATCTGAATAAGTGGGTAAGTGCAATATGCAAGAAGTTAAATTTCAGAGTTAGACTCAATGCCTGAAAATGTTATAACGATCAAAATGAAAGTGAAGATCGAATCTAACCGCAAAAACAATATCTGCAACTACCAGGGCGCCATCTAGGCATTTGAGCCTAGAAAAATTTATAAAGTAGGCAGATACGCGCTGTTAAGATTCCACTTTATTTAAATATTCCGATCGTTAGCCCAAGTCACTAGCTCAGTGGAGACGCAGAGATAAATAAAATATAAATTTTATATCTTAAATATAAAAGAATAAAAGCCACTGCCAAAAATTAACACATAAAAATATTTATTTACGCACATATAAAATCATTCTAAATTCGAGGAATAGGTTTAACATTTTTAGATTTTTTATATTACTCTTTAATTGTACATTTACATAAATTTCAATGAGTTTAATATTTTATTTAGATGGTCAAGTATGAATAGACTACATAGATTTGCATTTGAAAATAAAACATTCTATCCCTATTTAACCTTAGGCTAAAATTCGCAGTCAAACCGGCATCAATCCATCTGATACATTTATGTATTCAATGTAGCATGAAAATACAACAGCACAAATATACTATACTGTCAGGAATGGACATCTGAACAGTGTAGTTAGAGAAAACATTGACTCTTGTCCGATACAGGAATATGACGTCTGTATAGCAAGAAGAACAATAAAATAAAAACTTCATAGGAAGGGACCGCGATCCTTTTTGCCAACTTACAATCCCATCCATAGGCAAAGGGTTGGTGCGGTGCATTCAGTGATTCTGCACGTAGCGAAACTTATACTACATCTACTAATTACACAAATATATCCAATCCATTGAGCCAATTCAACCACAAAACGAATAACCTAAGATTACCCTCCCTTAATATAACTTTACAAAACTATATAGCCATTCACGCCCGACTTAAATTTAACATTTAAATACGTTCGCACAGATTATTTTTATAAATTTGCTTTAAAATGTTGAGTACAGATCAGCTGTGCACAGATTCCACGGTCAAAAACATTCCAAATTAAACACAACCGATCAAAATACAAAGTCATCGATAAACGTCACTTGCATAGGGAATATATAAATCCCATTAGCATTCATCGTAAGATGCTTGAAGTGATATCGTTGACCCATATATTCCAATCGAATGTGAAAACCACAACATAATCAACCGCTAACGAATCTATGCAACGTCTATACCCAACTTAATAATTTCTACAATAAATATTACTACAAATAAAAATAATAAAATGGAAATGATTTTAGCAAAACTTAACTATATAAATTTAAACAATCAATTATTAATTTGAAAATCAAATAAGAGTTCATTTTAAAATTTAAATTAGCTGAATCTTTAAAAAAAAATCACTGACAAAAGTTCTTAATTACTTTTTTTGGTTGTTGTTAATTTGTAAAGTTCATAGCTCATGGTAGAAGAGTCCAGGTTTCTGCTTTTAATTCCTGCAATGCCTCCATTGGAAGATAATGTCCTGGAGATGGCAATAGCTGGTTCAAGGTATCACAGTCTTTTCATTTTTCTTTTAAATAGAGAGTGTGGTATGTGCGTCCTACCACAATTCTCAAACACACAACGCTGGAACTCAATATTTCTCTTTTTATAGTAAATCTCCAGATTGAATGAACAAAGACATCACTAATCCAAATTTTCGTTCGGGTCCGGGCTGAGGCTTGGTGCTTCCATTGGTCAAGCTAATTTTTTTTTATTTTCTTATCTATCTTTCATCAGATCATTTTAATTATACAAGAGCCCGAAGCTAGCTTGCTTTTCAAACAATTTATAAACAATCATTTCCATTTACAGATTACAAGAATTAATTAATACCTGTTTTTATTTTTAAATCTTATACTTTTTTTATTTATAAAAAAGTATGTTCAAATACTTATTTATTTGTTTTTTTTTAAAAAAAATATTTTTAAAGTTTGGCATCTGTGCGAATGTATATACGTTTAACAAACATTTTAATTTTAGCGTTTAGTTTTTTACTTTTATTTGCGAACTTTTAAGTTTTTATTTTAAATTAATGTATTGACTTTTAAAATTCTCAGGGCACTCGTGATTTATTAAAGATAGAAAATTTCATCATCACCAATTCCCCTTCTCAGGGTCAATCTCTGAGGTAACGCCCCATGTTGGGCGCCAATTATAACGATCGAAATGGAAGTGAAGATCGAATCTAACCACAAAAACAATATCTGCAACTACCAGGGCGCCATCTAGACATTTGAGCCTAGAAAAATTTATAAAGTAGGCAGATATGCGCTGTTAAGATTCCACTTTATTTAAATATTCTGATCGTTAGCCCAAGTCACTAGCTCAGCGGAGACGCAGAGATAAAAATCTATATCTTAATTTATATCTTAAATATCAATAAATAAAAGCCACTGCCAGAAATTAACACATAAAAATATTTATTTACGCACATATAAAATCATTCTAAATTCGAGGAATAGGTTTAACATTTTTAGATTTTTTATATTACTCTTTAATTGTACATTTACATAAATTTCAATGAGTTTAATATTTTATTTAGATGGTCAAGTATGAATAGACTACATAGATTTGCATTTGAAAATAAAACATTCTATCCCTATTTAACCTTAGGCTAAAATTCGCAGTCAAACCGGCATCAATCCATCTGATACATTTATGTATTCAATGTAGCATGAAAATACAACAGCACAAATATACTATACTGTCAGGAATGGACATCTGAACAGTGTAGTTAGAGAAAACATTGACTCTTGTCCGATACAGGAATATGACATCTGTATAGCAAGAAAAACAAAATAAAAACTCCATAGGAAGGGACCGTGATCCTTTTTGCCGACTTACAATCCCATCCATAGGCAAAGGGTTGGTGTGGTGCATTCAGCGATTCTGCACATAGTGAAACTTATACTACATCTACTAATTACACAAATATATCCAATCCATTGAGCCAATTCAACCACGAAACGAATAACCTAAGATTACCCTCCCTTAATATAACTTTACAAAACTATATAGCCATTCATGCCCGACTTAAATTTAACATTTAAATACGTTCGCACAGATTATTTTTATAAATTTGCTTTAAAATGTTGAGTACAGATCAGCTGCACAGATTCCACGGTCAAAAACATTCCAAATTAAACACAACCGATCAAAATACAAAGTCATCGATAAACGTCACTTGCATAGGGAATATACAAATCCCATTAGCATTCATCATAAGATGCTTGAAGTGATATCGTTGACCCATATATTCCAATCGAATGTGAAAACCACAACATAATCAACCGCTAACGAATCTATGTAACGTCTATACCCAACTTAAATGTAATGCATTTAATAATTTCTACAATAAATATTACTACAAATAAAAATAATAAAATGGAAATGATTTTAGCAAAACTTAACTATATAAATTTAAACAATCAATTATTAATTTGAAAATCAAATAAGAGTTCATTTTAAAATTTAAATTAGCTGAATATTTAAAAAAAAATCACTGACGAAAGTTCTTAATTACTTTTTTTGGTTGTTGTTAATTTGTAAAGTTCATAGCTCATGGTAGAAGAGTCCAGGTTTCTGCTTTTAATTCCCGCGACGCCTCCATTGGAAGATAATGTCCTGGAGATGGCAATAGCTGGTTCAAGGTATCACAGTCTTTTCATTTTTCTTTTAAATAGAGAGTGTGGTATGTGCGTCCTACCACAATTCTCAAACACACAACGCTGGAACTCAATATTTCTCTTTTTATAGTAAATCTCCAGATTGAGTGAACAAAGACGTCACTAATCCAAATTTTCGTTCGGGTCCGGGCTGAGGCTTGGTGCTTCCATTGGTCAAGCTAATTTTTTTTTATTTTCTTATCTATCTTTCATCAGATCATTTTAATTATACAAGAGCCCGAAGCTAGCTTGCTTTTCAAACAATTTATAAACAATCATTTCCATTTACTGATTACAAGAATTAATTAATACCTGTTTTTATTTTTAAATCTTATACTTTTTTTTTTATATAAAAAAGTACGTTCAAATACTTATTTATTTGTTTTTTTTAAAAAAAAATATTTTTAAAGTTTGGCATCTGTGCGAATGTATATACGTTTAACAAACATTTTAATTTTAGCGTTTAGTTTTTTACTTTTATTTGCGAACCTTTAAGTTTTTATTTTAAATTAATGTAACGACATATTTATATATCGTTACAATGTATTTGATCAGCAAAAGAAATTAAAATTTCTGGGACACATTGTAATGGATAAAAGCAAATATCCTAATCCAGAAAAGTCATTGCAATTAAGAATACCATGAAGCCAACAAATGTTAAACAGTTGCAAGACTTTTTAGATTTACTGAACTTTTTTGAAAGCTTCCTGAAAGATAAATCTCACATAGCCAATATTCTCTGAAATATTTAAAAAAAACCAGAGATGGAAATGTGGAGTTCAACAGGATGAGGCTTTTAAAAAAGTAAAGGATTTTCTGGCATCTGACCAATTATTAGTACATTATTGCAAAGAGTGAGAAGTAATGATTAAATGAAATACTTGAGACTTTGGAATAAGTGCTATAATTTCTCATAGTGTATATGGAGGTAAGTGTCCTATTCATACATGTTCACAAACACTTTCGATGGTTGAGAAAAAATGACAGACAATTAGATAAGAAATCTCTTACAATAGTATTCACAAGAAAAATTCCAACAATATGATTATAGATGAACATTTAAAATTTTTACAGACCATAGATCTCGATTGGAGATATTTGAATACTAGACGCCAGGTTAGCCATCTACGCTGAGATGGATTAATATCTTGCCTTTGTATAATTTTGAAATATTATACAAGCATAGAAAGCAGATAAAGCATGGAGAAGCTTATTCTAGAACATTAGATAAAAGCACATTAAACTGTGTATTACAGAAGTCAATTATATAGATGTTGCAAAGTCTAGAGTTGTAAATAATAAAGTTGTCACAGATTGGACAAGAAATAATGTGGATACCAATTATTTAAAGATTTATTTAAACAAGGATGTCCAAAAGCATGATCAGATTACATAATGTTGCAAATCTGGAATGTTCAGGAAAGTTTGTGTATGTATCAAGAATATATTTTTATGATAGATTGTTTTAATTCCGACTGAAAGAAGGAAATGTGTGCAACAGTTGCTACATGAAGGACACTCTGGAATGATACATATAAAAGAATTAATCCATTCATATGTCTGATGGCCAAACATGAATAATAAAATTGAAGAAATAGTAAAGAAATGTCAAGCTTATCAAGAAACAGTGAGGTTACCTATTAAAGAGTTTATGCCTTGGCCTGAAGCTACAAAGCTATGGGAGAGGGTCCTCTTGGATCATGCTGGGAATTTCCATGAATTTATATTTCTTGTAGTTATTAATTTTCCTTTCAAATGGAAAGAATACAGATAGGTAAAAATATCAATGCAGAAAAATAAAAATATTAAATGAACTTTTTGCAAAATTCAGCTATCTTGAGCTAATAATTACTGACAATGGTGCAGGATTTTGGGATACAAAATGTTTAACATTCCCACAGCATCCCAAATTAAAGAGATTAGCAGAAAACATTTTAAATCCATACTGAATAGAATGAAGCACTAACAAAGGGATGTTTTCTTAATATGTCATACTGACTACTTAACCCAGCAGAATTATTAATGGAGTGCTGTGTGAATATGCATATTTCTGTATTAATTTCATTGTACTTCAATAGATAGTTTTTGTTTTTCAGCATTTCAAATTTAGGTTTTATAGACATTAGAATTCTTTATTGTATGATATGGCTTGAGATAGCTGTTCCAATATTATAGTGATTGCAATTTTTAGTTATTTTGCCTTTTATTCTTAGAATGTATGGATGCACTACTTACCAATATTTATTTTTTTTATTTTGATGTTTCAGTTCGATGAATATTTAAGATTTTCTTAATGCCAGCTGATGAATAATAATTTTTCATGGGAGTTTGTTCTATGTAGATCATTTTTTCCAAATCATTAGTTTCTCAATGAACTTCTCTTGCTGTGTTCTCTAATGATAGCATACTGTCAGATTTTGCATTTCAGGTGTTATTGGATATATATGCTAAGTATTTTTCTGTGTGTATGGGTTTTCTGTAAACTGTAATTTTGATTTTGTAATGTAGGAATCTTATCACAAAACATCTAAGAATGCTAATTTTTAATCATGTTCTGATTCTATTGTGAGTTTAATTGATGGGATGTATTGTTGATGCGAGTCCAGAATATTTGTAATAGTGCTTCAATGTATAGCTATATAACAAATAGACTAATATTTATAGCTGTGGTTTCAAGTTCTTTCACATAAATATTGCTAATCAGGGGTGGCCTTGGTAAGCCAATAGCCAGCCCTTGATTTTGGAATAATCCTATTGTATTGAAAATATGTTATTGTTATGCAGAAAGTTAATTATTCCTTTATATTACAAATAAAAATAATTATTCTGGTTTGTAATCTATTATTATCATTTACTTATTTATTTGCAATAGATAATGCTTCATCATAGGGTATATGTGCAAATAAACTTTTCACATCAAAGCTTACCAATATGACACTTCTTTTAATTTTTATATTCTTGATTAATCCTTGACACAAAATTATATCTTGGATGCCAAAGATCTAAGAATAATAAGAAGAAATCTTGACAAGTTTTGGCAAGTTGAATTTCTAGAACTAGCAATAGAACATGGTCCTTATGAATTTTAGGTAGACCATAAAGATGAGGAATTTCCTGAAAATATATTAATTTATTTTTTTCTGAATCAGTGAAGTATATCTAATAAAGGAATATTAGATAGGATGATGTAGTTTGATTTTTTAAAAATCCCAAACAGAAATTTCAGCATCTGTTAGTTGTTTAGAACTAAGATTTTTTAAACTAATGAAGCTGGTAGGTTGTTTAAAACAATATGATTTTTGATTTCCCCCTGTAGGTTTACACGTTTTTTATTTTGATATTTATTTTTTTGATTAATTTAGAATATAATCTTTTTACTGCATAAGAAACTTTTGTGAATTCTCCATCAGTAAGTTTATTTTTCAAAATAAAAAACTTGTAAACCTACATGGGAAAATCAAAAGTCATAGAAAATATATTCTTTTTCTTAGCAGGACCCCAAATTGCTCTTTGATTAGTTTTGTCTTCTATCTGGGAGTGAATGGGAGTTTTAGCTGCAAACCCTTAAAAATAATCTGTTCAAAAATATATTTATGTAGAAAGTTTAATGATTTTTACTTTGGCCAGTTTTGGTAATAATTTTTCATATTGTTTAAAGTTTGACATAGTATCAGGTTTATATCAAATATTTAGAGTTTGTCTGAAGAGTTGTGATAATGGCATGGTAGTAGTAATATAAGGTGGGTTATTTCCATCATCAAATATTGAATATTTTCATCTTTAGATTGTTACCTTCAAGAATCTAAAGGTTTGAGTTTGATTCCCATGCTGGTACTACCACTGATTTGGCCAGCAACACCTGAAAGAAAGAGACGAATAATACCACCGAAAATGTTGTGTTATGTATTAATCTATGTACTATTTATTACTAACAATAGAATGTATTTGGAAAGTTTAAATAAAGTTTGAATTTTTAAAGACATTCAATATTTAATATTAGAGATGAAAATAATTCACTATATAATTATTAATAACCTTATAATCACTCAATTTAATATTATGTTTTTTTGCTAGAAAGATTTAAAATATATACAGAGTATTAATGGAATTAGATCGGATTTTAAAAATGCAATCTTTTTCAACAACTGGCATTTCATCCGAGCTGACTTTTAATTTTGCTTTAAATATTGTTTTATCTTATTTATTTACAAAATTAAAAATGGTGTAGAATGGACATTTCCAAAACATTATTAATAGGAAAATTAGAAAAAAAATGTATCATTATGAAATCCTGTAAAATTTAGGCAGAAAGATAATTATGATAATTTTCGTAAAGTCGGAAGATATAAATGTTATCCAAATAATATTTTGACATTGTTGAATAGGCTTATGATCAACAAATATTTTCTTTTTACACTTGGCTAAATAAAAAATATTTAATATATCCTTTAAGTTATGAACCAAATATTGATTATATATCTTAAAAAACAACTTGAAAGTAAATTCATGTTAATAATAAATCTTGAAAGATTAAAATATTGTAATTAGAAACATCCTTAAATTCCGGGGGACAAAATGATTTTAAAACAATATTCTGAAAAATATTACTGTACAGAATAACTATCTTTATTTTAAATAATAGTTTTCTGAGCTCCTAAATAAATCTTTAAAAAAATATGACAATAATATTTTTTAATTAAATTAAAAATTCTTTTCTCTAAATATATTTTGAAACTATATTTTACAAAAATATTGTTTGTTTAGGATATTTTAATACATACGAATACACATAATAATATAAATGCAGTAGTCCCTTTATACCTGTGACATTTGGTTCCAAATTTTATTACAGAAAATTTGCATTTTAATTCTCACACATATATAAGAATGTTTAGTTATTTGTAATCAAATTTAGGGATAATTGCAATAAGTGGTCTGATTTATTTATTACATCTTAGTTCTATTTAAATAGAAAGAAAAAAAAATAAAAAAAAGAACCACACTAAAAAAATTTTAAAACACGCTAAATAAACTGCTGTGTTGTAAACAAAAAACTTATCGTTTTAATTATTCCTACATAATTTTTTTATGAATATAAAAATAAGAGCATATATATATAGCGTTTATATTACTATTAATAAAATAAATCTATATAGTATACATAAAATATTTATAAAATTAATTTACATTTTCAGTAGTTTTGGATGCTGCAAAAAACAAGTGATTTTTAACGTGAAATTATTATTATACTGTTCATCTATTACATTGTGTATTAACTGAAACACCCAGGCTTATTATATACCTATGTCTATATATGTAATATATAGGGTATATGAGCACAGACTTTCACATGACCCACCATTCTCCACACTATCTCATAACACTGATACACTTGAACACATATGTTAAAAAGATAAATAATCACCAATATTCGTATTTCATGCTAAACCAGCAATCATCAGTTGGTCCAGATTACCATCTCTACACATATATGCTATAAGTGCTCAGATATATATTAAGATAACCAATCCTCATACTTTAATGGACAGGCTTCAATTTACTTCACACTCCAACTCTTCAACCATCCATCCAATTGAAAATCTGATGATGGAATGCTCAAAGGCCACCCTAAGGCCGAAATTCTTGTCACACCCATGTTGACCTAAGGTCAATCTGACCCCTCATGTACAGAACATAATCCATTTAATACATTTACAAGGGATGGGAAGGCATCTCTACTATGTAATAACTAAAACACACAGGCTTATTATATACCTATGTCTATATATGTATTATATAGGGTATATGAGCACAGACTTTCACATGACCCATCACTCTCCACACTATCTCATAACACATGATTGCTGGTTTATCATGAAATACTTATATTGGTTATTATTTATCTTTTCAACATATATGTGTTCAAGTGTATCAGTGTTATGAGATAGTGCAGAGAGTGGTGGGTCATGTGAAAGTCTGTGCTCATATACCCTATATATTACATATATAGACATAGGTATATAATAGGCCTGTGTTTCAGTTATTACATAGTAATCTTCCCATCCCTTGTATATGTATTAAATGGATTATGTCCTGTACATGAAGGGTCAGATTGACCTTAGGTCAACATGGGTGTGACAAGAATCCCGGCCTTAGGGTGGCCTTTGAGCATTCCATCATCAGATTTTCAATTGGATGGATGGTTGAAGATTTGGAGTGTGAAGTAGATTAAAGCCTGTCCATTAAAGTATGAGGATTGGTTATCTTAATAAATATCTGAGCACTTATAGCAGATATGTGTAGAGATGGTAATCTGGACCAACTGATGATTGCTGGTTTAGAATGAAATATGCATATTGGTGATTATTTATTTTTTCAACATATATGTGTTCAAGTGTATCAGTGTTATGAGATAGTGTGGAGAGTGATGGTCGTGTGAAAGTCTGTGCTCATATACCCTACATTGCGTATTAAAAAATTAAAATTTCTTTTTTTAACAATATCTAATTTTTTTTATTAAATATTTTTGTTAAATAGCTGATATGAAAATCATGGATATGGAGATCTATTATTGTTTACGTTTTATAATATTTTTTAAAAATTATTATTTCAAAATAAAAGCAGTTAGAAAAATGAATTTTAAATTAAAACTATATGCCTATCTCAATATTTATCTTATATACTTGTTTTTAAGAATTTTCACATAAATACAAAAAAACCAATAACCTTATTGAGTGCTATTACATTGTTATTATCTTTATCATTTAATGTTATAAAATTTTGTTTCAATTAATGCAAACTTAATTTTTATATTATGGCAGAAATGATTTTGACTTACTATTTCTTGTATGGCGTCCAGAGTTATTGGAAAATAAAATTGACCAAGAAAAAGTGTTTGAAATTTGTTCAGATGGAAATTTAGAAAAGGTATTTATTACATTTTTATATCTGTTAATCAGACTTAGACAATAAACATTAAACTATACAAAAAATGCATTTTCGTTTTTCTATTTAGTTAATTGATGCTGATGGATATATTCATTTATCAAACAGTCTTTATATTAGTGATAAACCTCGAATAAAGTATGTTCTTTTGTCAATGAAGAAAGCTGACAAATCAATGACAAATAAGCCACCTTATGCTCATGGTAATTTTTTTTTTTTTTTTTTGGTAAATTTTTTTTTTTTAAAAAAATAACTGAACAAAAAATTTTGATAAGTGCTGTGAATATTAAATGAACATTATGAGATATAAATTTGTATCACAAAATAAATATGGGGTTATCATAATTGTTTTCCTTTTTCTAGATTTAATATTTTGATTTAATAGCAACAAAATCTAAATATTTCCGATAGAATATAGTATTCACATATCTGATATTTGCAGTAGTCTTATATATTTATATATTGAAATGAATAATGTAATTAATTCATTTCAGGATTAATCATATGGTCTTTCACATGATTGAAAGATGATTTGGTTGTGAGAATGCTATTTTTAATAGCATTCAAAAACTTAAAAAGGTAAAAAAAAGTTTATTATATAATGTACTGCTAATAAAATAGAACAAATTGATGTTGAAGTTATAATAGTTGTTTTTTTTTTAATTTAAGAAATTTGGTAAAATATATTAAAACATTTTTTTATCAAATAATGAATTGCAAAACAACTCAATTAAAAATTAGATTAAAAAAAATTAAGCCTATTTAGATAAGAGTGGTTCAGTTGGTCAGAGCGTTACCTTAAAATTTAATATTCAAGAATCTAGGTTTTATTCTCATGCTAGTACTATCACTGGTCAGGCCAGCAACACCCGAAGAAAAGAGGAGAATAATACCTCTAAAACATGTTTGCATATACTAAACTGTGTGCTATTATATTACTAACAGTTGAAAGTATTTGGAATATTTAAATAAAATTCAATTTTTCTAAAGACATTCAATACTTATAATAGATGATGAAAATAATCCAATAGATAAATACAATGTTTAGATAAGAGATTCAAAAATAAAAATTAGGCAATTAATATGTTTTCATAAATTTTATAACTAAAATTAAAAAGTGTTAAAAACAAGAACAAGTTTAAACATGTTGAAAAACTGGATAGGGGTGTTCAAATATAGGAAGAAGTAAAACTTATATAAAATCTTTTTTTTTTATAGCAGTCATTCTGGATTTTTATTTTATTTAAGCAATATCAGACTTTCATTATGATGAGTGAGTAAAAGGAAAGAGCTGCCACCTGTTAATCTATTCATGACACCTGGAATCTGACATTCTTTTATTTAAAAATGAATTCATTAATTCTTGCTATCTTGACAAAATTAAAATATAGCTATAGAACTTGGGCTGTGTGTTTTTTTAAAAAAATGGTTTACATTTTATTCTAATCTATTTTAAATTTATTATAATATATTTAATTCTAACAAACTTTATCAAGTGAGTGTTGTGTTACAAAGAAAAAAAAGTATTTAGACTTTATTTTAACTATTTTAAGTTTATTTTAGTATATTAATTCAAACAAACTTTATGAAGTGAATGCTTTATTAAAACAAGAGCCACATTTGCAATCAAACTTTCACAAATATCAAAATTCACTTTATTTTCTTTAGTTTTCTTTTGTAAAAAAAATTTTTTTTTCTTGTTTTAGAAATTGTTAGTTAAAAAAGTATCTAATATAAAGTATCCAAGTGTTAAATAATGAGAGTAAATAATTTTTAGTAGTTTTAAGTTAATGATTTAATTATATGATTCAGGTTCATTTGTTCATAGTTAGTCCTTCTTTTGATTTCTGAGGATTAAATTGTGTGAAGGTGAGCTTATATATGCAGATGTTTGTTCACTGACAAATAATTAAATAATATTTCTCTATTTATATGGGAAGTGTAATTTGAGATTTTGTTTTATAGATTTAGGGATCAGTCTCAAAAGGAGCCATCTCTGTAGAAACAAGAGTTTTATTAAATTGAGATTTGGACCAAAGTGACCATTGTAGCAGTTATAATTATCTCCTTTTAGAGAAATATGTTTTTTTATACTAGGAAACTTTTGTGTTAAATAAATGTCTTATATTTGTGAGATTGGTCACATGCAGAATTGTATTTTTAAATATATTAGAGGTCAGGGGTTGGCTCTATGGCAAATATATTCAATTATAAAACTATTAATATTCTAAATTTGTTGAAGATTAATGTTTAAAATTAATTAAGGAAATCATGGATACTTTATAAATCATTATTATTTTTTTCCATGTGTGTGAACTACAACAATAATATAAAACATTGTAGAAATGATTTTATTTAAAAAGAAAAAGGGAAAGTTATGTTTTGACTGACAATTATATTTTGTAATTAAACTATTGTTGTTATAATGTGTAATCTTTTATATATAACATTGCCTGATCTGTATATTTATTCCATACCCATTTATCGAGAATAACTTATGTTCTTCATGATCTAGCTAGGTATTGCAAATAGGAGCTATGTAGTGGTAATCATCCCATTTAAAATATTATATATATATGGAAGTCTACTGATATTTAAAGTCAGGTGGTGCCTGTATAAATTGAGATAAATGTAAATAATTGAAACATGTTTAGTCTGACTATTACAATATATAACATTATACACAAAACATGTCTATTTATGTTTTACTGTTTTCACCAATAATTTTAATATTCAGCAATTTAAAGCATGTTTTATTATATATATGTTGAAGACTAAAGCAAATAGATTACAAGTTAAAATTCATGATATTTCAAGAGGGATTTAGATATTTGAATCATCGGTTGAGTGAGGATGGAACAAATGAAGATAAAGTTATAGAAAAGGAGGCATTTATTAAGAGAAAGAAAATATTCTGTGGACCTTTGAAGAGTGAATTAAAGAAAGTATTAATTAAATATTATGGGTAGAATGCACTGCTGTATGGTTGTGTACTGCAGATAATGAATAAAAAAATAGAAACAGACTGGTAACCTTGAGATGAGGTCATAGAGAAGTTTATAGAAAAAATTAGTTAGATGAATAAAATGACAAATTATGAAGTTTTAAAAAGAGTAAATGAAAAAAGATTGATTGGGCAAATAAGAGATAGAAAGAAAAACTAGATTGGGAATACATTAAGAAGAAAAAATAATTTAATGAAAGATGTTTTAGAAGGTATAGTGAATGAAAACAAGAAGAAAGGACAGGATAGAAAAGATTGATCTTGTTGAATGATATGAGATGGAAAGACATATGTGGATTTGAAGATATTGTCAATGAAAAGAAAAACGAGCAATGGTTGAACTTGTTGTGCAGCTGCTCTCTGAATCTGCCATTGGAGAAAATATTGATAAAGAATAGGGTAAAGATATAGTTTTACTGACTTCTATTATTTAATTTTTTTTAGACATGAATCAAAATTTTCTATATTTGTTTCACTATATGCAACATTGCACCACATGTTCAAATTGACACTTCATATAACAAGTGTTTATACTAAAAAAAATGTCTGGAAGACTATTTGAATGCTTCCAAATCTATTATCAGTACACATTATGTGGATATTAGAAAATTGTATAATTTATTTGGTTTAAATTTAAGTTATTGATTGAAAATAAAATTTTAATTTGAAAATATAGCCATAAATGGATCATAATTCACCTTTAAAGATTTAAATTATTACATAAAAATATATTAAGGCAATTTGTTATTGATATTTTGATATCTAAAAATTAATAAATTTTGAATATACATAAAGGGAACATACTGTGATAGTTTGACAAAAATATGAAAAGCGTATAAAAAATATATAGTATTTTTTAAAATATATTTTAAGTAAAGAGAGAATAATGTTTTTATAAATTTAAACTGATAAAATAAAATATCATTTGTATTCTGTTTAAAATTAATGTAAACAATATGTCTTTTTAAAAAGATTCAAAATAATAAGTGTTCACGAATTTGACAGTTTTTATTTCAAAAACATTACTATAAAAAAATCTAATAAATAATTCAAATATATAATTTATGACTTTTTTATTTTAAAAAATCCTTCCTTCCCCTTGCCAATATTTGTCACAGATAATATATATATTGTAATAGTTTTTATAAAAATACTAAGATTATTTGTAATATACAATGAAAATAAACTTATTCTTTGTTATTCTAAATTTAAAATATAGTATGTTTTGAATATTTCCAATAAATAAGTTTATTTTAAGTTATGGTAGCAATTGATAAAGTTCAAAATATGCTGTAATTTAAATTTAGCACAACAGAGAAAGGCTAGGATCTGTTTATTATATATGTAAGGATGGAGGTCACTGTAATGTATAACTTTTCAAAGAATTATTATTTTTTTAGGTAGTATCATTTTGGCTCGAGTTTATCCGGGCAATACCTTACCAATCAAGAATAGTTCACAGTAAGTCATATATATATATATTATCTTGAATGACACAAATGTTAAATTGCATGTTAATTACATATTGTATCCATGCATAACTAACTATAAGCGTTAAATATTAGTATCAAATATGACGGTAATAATTAAAAGCATTTTAAAAGTCTAAATCCTCAATTTTATTTATTGAGGATTTAGAATTTAAAAATGCTGTTACTATTATTATTATTTTTTTTTAAAGTTTTATACGAGTGGTGTGTGCATGAATTTCTCTGCATTTCATCTCACACAAATATGTGTATACAAAAAAAATAAAAGAATAAAAAGTTTTGTTACTAAATTGTAAAATTAGTTTCTTGGAAAAAGAAAACGGAAGTGAAAGTTTTATAAAAGTTATCAATTCCGCAATAGAATTTTTAACTAAATTTCATTTATAAAAATGTGGAGTTTCAAATAAGTTTGTATTACTAAAAAAGAATCCTATTTTTTTTATCTTCTCTTTTTTCTATTTCCAGTTAAGCTTAATCATCAACTGTTACTCTTTCCTGTGATTTTTAATAAATCATTGATAATGGTTAAGGGGGACATTTTAATTAAGTTGCTTATTGATAAACGCTTTATAGAGTTGGAGAGAAGCAATTAAGTTTGATTAGTTATAAATGTTGCCACAGTAAATTTAGGTCATTATACATTTTAGTAGAGGATGTTTCAGAAGCAAAATACATTCATGTTGGCAGAGAGCATGGATTAGCAGATTTTTTTTTATTGTGAAGTACCATCTGAATTATATATTTATACACACTAATTGCAATAATATAAAGAATGTATTATTATTCAAATACATGATGGTTTCATATGTATAATAGTTAAATTTCATAGAAATGTTTCCTAAGAATCTATCTCTGATACCATGGTACTCTATGGTAAAAGAAATGATGTCCAGCCTGTACATAAAAGAAATGACCTGCATGACAGAGAAAGCTTAATTACTACATTCTAGTTCTATAATATATAAATACATGCATGTGTGTGTCTTACCCAAGTAAGAAGAAAAGATCTATTGAGGCCTAATAATGACTAGTCAAACTACAAAATATTCATAGATCAGTCAAGGGATTTGTCATGGAAAAATACTATAAGAACTGAGATATTACACAGATCAATCAAGGAACTGATCATGAAAAAATACTATGAATCATTTTGTTAATTTGCAAAAGCCATAACTATTGAAGAACCATATGGATAAAATTGTTTAGTTATTATACCAGCCCAAATTGCATAGCAGTAATCAATAGATTAGGAATTTATTTTAAAACTTGGTTGATAAACGGAAAATAAATAAAAACTATCCCTTATTATAAACATGATCAAAGTATTACATTTTATATAATTAAATTGGTTATGTGTATTATCATTATGTAATTCAGTGCTGATCTGCTGTAATAAAAAATATATATATTTTCTAGTATGTATATTTATCTAAATTATATGAAAAGAAAAAAGTAATATAATTTATCATTACCCAGTCTTGTCAAGAGCTGTAACAACAAGTGTTTGAGAGAATGAAGAGATAATTTGCATGTTACAATTGGAATCAAACATTATTGGGATATATATATATATCAGTGACGAAGCCTGACTTTTTTAGGAATGGAAACACGCTACATCTTTTTTTAATAATGTTTTTATTTTACTTGCCACAACAATTTTCACACATTTAAAGGATCATGTATAATTTAAAATGCAATTTAGTTTAAATTATAAACAATTTTATACTTTATTTTGCTTATACCATGTATATATATATATAGGTATATTCCATGTACCAGCGGCATGTATATATATATAGCATCTTGTTATATAATTGTTTGCTATTTTTTAAATTATTTTAAAATAATCTGGAAAAAGGGATGATGAAATCAAAATTTTATTAAAGGCAATAAATGTTTGTTGAAATATCTTTTAAGTTGTAAACAAGATTTAGTCAACTGTGTTGATTGCTAAAATCTTGTGGGAAAGTAAATGGCAAATATAAGAATCATAGTGCTGTATTAACTAAATTATGTCCATATATATGCATAATTTCAACTGCTAAATGGAAAAAAAAATCAAGTCAGATGTCACATGACCTAATTTAATAAGCTTGTATTTACAAATGTTATATATAGAACTTGCAAAATAAGCTCTTAACAAGCTTTGAGAATATCCCCATCCCCAGACCGGTCTCTGCTACTGGCATCATCAGTGAGATGCTAGGATATTCAAGCATTAGATTAAAAATACTAGGGCAAGCCCAGCACTTTTTCTAATGTATAACTATTAAGTAGAGAATCTGAAATTTTCAGACATCAATATGTCTTCCAATCCAGCTATCTAACTTAAATAGCCAAATGGGACTGAAATAAGTTCAGATACACCATATATTAATAGCTTTAGCAACACTTGCCTATCCTAGCACCTCACTGATAACACCAGTAGCAGAAACCGGTCTGGGGATATTATCAAAGCTTGTTAAGAGCTTATTTTGTGAACTCTATATATAACATTTGTAAATACAAGCTTATTAAATTAGGTCATGTGACATCTGACTTGATTTTATTTGTAATTTTATTTTTTGCTATTAAGGCTTTGGTGATTTTATATTGCTAAAGCTATTAATATATGGTGTATCCGAACTTGGTTCAGTCCCATATGGATATTTAAGTTAGATAGCTGGATTAGAATACATATGGATGTCTGGAAATTTCAGAGTTTCTATTTAATAGTTATACATTAGATAAAGTGCTGGGCTTGCTCTGGTATTTGTAATCTAATGCTTGAATATCCTAGCACCTCACTGATGACGCCAGTAGCAGAAACTGGTCTGGGTTGGGGATATTCTCAAAGCTTGTTCAGAGCTTATTTTGTGAACTCTATATATAACTGCTAAATTAATACAGCACTGTGATTCTGACAGTAGTCTGCCAAAAACATGCCTAGTGCATTATAAAAGTCTTGAATTTCAACTTTTACTCTTTCCTAATACTTGATTACAAGAAGTTTATAGGAATTACATTAATTTAAGAAAAACAATTAAATATTTAAAATTAAAATATACAGAAAAACAATATTTTATAATTTCATCAATTATTTATTTCTATTTATGTATTTCTAGGTACATAAATAAATAAATTATATCAGTAATAATGTATACAGTATATTTTTAAATTATTGTGTATGTTAAAGCTGACCTATATCATTGAGTATATGTATTTATTGAAGTTTAACTTTAAAATATTGACGGAAGTGAATTTTTTTTAATAAATAAAAAAAGGTGACACTATCAATAAAATCATAATAAAAATTTTATATTTATATTTTTGGCGATATTTTGTGCTAACAAATTAAAATAAATAATCTTATTACCATTTAACATTATATATATGTGTGTGTGTGTATGTCAAGTTCAAAGATTTGTTTTCAAATGATTTGTGATCTGAAATGATATTTCTGTTGACTGTATTTTCATAGTTAAAAATGATTATTCCTTTGATTTTTTTCAATGAAATACTTGGTTATTGTATGAATATAAAAAGGCAACTAAAAGAATGCAGAAAATCTTTTGAATACTATTAAATATACCTTTGTCACCTGTATTTTTTTTTTTTTTTCAGAATTATTTCTTCGTAACTTTTCACACTTTTGAAAAATATACAATAAAGAACTATAATTAGTTTTATCAGCAGGATGCCAAAAACTAAAATTAACCTATTTTAATAATGACTTCGAAGTTTATATATATTGTAATAATATTTAAATGTCTACATTAATAATCAAAACCATAAATATTAACATATGCTGGATTATTAATAAAGCAACATTACTGAAATTAATTTTAACAGAATAAGGAAAGTCAGAATAAAGAAAGTTAGTCATTAATCATCCAATAGCATAGTAAAAATACAGTTTTGGAATAAGGGAATTTGATATTAATAATACCTCTGAGTGGCCTATTTTTTTTTGCAAATGATACAAAAGATGACATAAAAATTGCCACATTATTTCACTTCAATGACTCAAGACTAATAGAAATAGTAACCCCTTTGTGAACCTGCAGATCCCAAAAGTTTATAGTATGCAGAGTGACTCAAATGCTTGATTAATCATTTTAGCCCTGAACCCTCTAAACATATGTTTCATTTACATCTGCAAGATAGGCACCAAGTGAAGATGGGGGTATAATGATTTCATATGATGCTACTTTAAGAGATGGCAAAGAATTGCACTTATGTAGATTATTTGAAAAAGCCTTATTATAAATGATTGATAAACAACTGACAGCAGCTTCTGGCCATATATGATCTGTCTTATGCAGATGTCATCAAAAGAGGAACTGCTCATGAATTAGTTTTAAGTTAAATGAAAGAGTTTCACCAATCCAATATGAAAGATTGCAAATTAATAACAATTCTAAAAACAAATAAGTCTAAATGTTCACCAGAGATTAAATTAGAATGATATTGTTGTTGAAAAACAGGACATATAGCTTGTGATTGCCATTATAAAAATGCAAAGTGCAGAAAATATAGCAAAGTAAGTCACTTAGTTAAAGTCTGTCATACTACAATCAATGTTTCAAATAAAAAAACTCCCAAGAAAAAAGCTAGACAAAGTGAACAAAATTATTACATAAATAAAGCTGACATGAATAATTTTTAAAAATAATGTTGACTGTGCAAATAAGTAACAAACTTTTAACAATGGAATTAGATAGCAGAGCTGGACTATCCCTCTTATCCCAGAGGGATTGGCCTAGAATAAGCAATGAAATAAAGAGTGTTCTAAATTGATTAAAAAATTAAAGCTAAAGATGCAAATGAAAATATCATTGTCATTATTAATATAGTTTAAAGTAATGTTTTGTAAATATTCAGACTAATTTATTTTTAGAATTATTATTTGTTGTAAAAGAAAATCTAAATCTCATATTATTTAGAACATGATTTATCCCTCTAGGTATAAAGATTTGCATGATTAACAAAATCAATGTTGAAAGGGAAATGCAAATAAAATTCCCTAAATTATTTGGACATGAGCATGAAATAACCATTACTGCACCTGTTGATATAGAACTTTGGAAATGCATAAAGCCTATTCACTGTAAGCTGCAGAAAATATCATTTGTGCAGAAAGAAAAAGTTGAAAAAGCTTTAGATAATTTAATAAAACAAGGGGTATTGTCACCTGTTGAAAATTCAGAATGGGCCACTCCCATAATTATCATGACAAAGCCCAATGGACAAAGTCATATGTGTGGGAACTGTAGAGTAACTTTAAACAAAGGAATAGATAAAAGCTTGTACCCTGTTCCAAAGGTATGCGAAATGATAATTTAGGTAGGGCAAACATTTTTCAAAGCTAGATTTGAATGCTGATTTTCATCAGATACTTGTATCTGAAGAAACAGCAAACTTGCTGATGATTACAACTCATAAATGCTTGTATGAATATAATTGTCTTCCTGTTAAAATTAGAAAAGCTCTGAACATTTTCCAAGTGAAAAGAGATGCACTGTTGCAAAGAATGAAAGAAATTATGCTATAATTTGATGACATCCTAGTCACATCCAATTCAGAGGAATGGTTGAAAATGGAGTAAATAATGGGTCTGAGTGACTCTCAAGTTTTGGGGTTAAATTAAACACTGAGAAATGCAACTGGAATACAAAATAAAAATTAGATTTTTGGGTCACATTGTACATAGTAGTAGAAATAAAGCCTGATCTGGAGAAAGTTAAAGCAATCAAGAATGCCCAGAGTTGAAACAGTATTAAAGAATTGTCGGTTTTTCTAGGACTAGTAAATCTTTGATAATTTCTTAAAAAGTAAAGCTCACATTGCTACTGCATTATATTGTTTGCTTCAGAAATATCAATTTTGGATTTAGAAAGAACCACTAGATTGCTTTTAATGAAATAAAAATAGCATTAATATCTAGAAATTTATTAATGCACTTTGATAATAAACTTGGATGTAACATTAATAACTGATGTGTCAGATTGAAGAATTGGAGCAGTGCTAAATCATCTGTTGCAAGATGGAGAATGCCCAATAGCTTTCCTGTCCTGAACAATGACAAAGGTGGAAACAGTTTACAGCCAATTGGACAAATAAGTGTTAGACATCATAATGGGGGGGGGGTCAAAAAATTCCATCAATATTTATATAGTAGACTTTTTAAAATAATTGACTATCATCCTTTATTAGGAATTTTTCAAAGTAAAAAGGCATCACCAAATCATTAAATCTCTAGAATGGTCTGCTGGTATAATTTTTTACCAGATTACAATTACCAGTTTCATTTTAAAAAACAAAGTCAAATAAAACATGCTGATGCATTATCTCATGTGCCAGATATAACAAAAAGCCAATAACGGTGTTTTGGTAAATTACATGTGCCACTGGAAACCTGAATTGATCTACAGTAAAACTATGGCAAAATGAACTAAAGCTAATGAGAGTTACTGATCACTTGCAAGTTGGATTAAAGATGGATGACCCTGTAAATGACCTGAAAATCTCCATAAATTTTTGTGGAACTTATGAATTCAGTTATCAAGTAACAAGAACTGTATAAGTAAAGTGCTAGTCCCTCCACAGGAATGTGCCAAAGTTTTAGAAATCCTTCACCATTATCATGCAGACATAGCTAGGAATAAAGCTGCCACATACAACAACATGTTATGGTCTGGCATAAGTGCAAAAAATGAAACATATTTTAAAAGGTACAAACCATGTCATTTATGTCCAATATGCCACCCAAAAATATAATCCATGGTCAAACACTGATAAACCATGGAGCATAGTATTTAAAGATTATGCAGGTACTTTTAGGATCCCAAGTTAATAGTGTTAATAGATGTTGGTTCAAAATAGGTAGAGTGTAGGCTAGAAAAAATATTATTTCAGCTGAAACTATTCAAATCTTGAAAGAAATTTTTTGTGTGTCCTTGCTCACCAGAAAGTCTAGTATCAGATAATGGCATGGGATTTATGTATGCTGAATTTTTTTAATTGGGTGGGGTATAAATCAAATCTGTATTTCATTTACCACCCTGAATCAAATGGGGTGGTTAAAAGAACAGTCCAGCAGTTAAAAGAAACCTTAAATAAATTAAATTGTAATAACATCCAAGAGACAATACACTTCACACTCTTATAATCAACACATTACCTATCCTCAGGTATGATAAAGTCATCCTCAGAAATACTTATGGGGAAAAAATTGCAAAGTAAATTGTCAATACTTGTACCAAAAAAAAGGCAAAAATTTAAGAAGGCAAATAATATATACAACATTGGAGATTGAATCTGGGTCTTAGATAATCTCCACAAATTAGGGATTGAGGGAAAAGTGTCAAAAATATTTTTGGACCAGATTGCGGAGATGTGTTTTCTCTGTCATATCTGAAAAAACTGGATGAATGCAAACCAGTCAAAAGTAAAAAAAAAAAGTCAGATTGTATGCTACCAAGTGAAATTGAACTACCAGGTGGAAATGGCACAAACTATCAGAGTATAATAATTAATGAAATACATAAACAAGATGATAATCCTGAAGTTGTAAAAAAAGAAAATTAGATTCTCCAATTAAACTGAAAATGGAAGCTGCTGTAAAAAATGATCACCCATGTATTTATGAGACTCTGGAGAAAAATGTACTTTTTTAGAATAAGAAGGGATGATGTTTTGGCAAAGTTATTAAATAAAATATGTATAGGTGCATTTAAATATATGTATGCTCACTGTTATAAAAAGAAGAAAAATAATATTTAAATACAATTACAATTATTATATAAATGTTGCAGACTTTTCTAATGCAGGAAAAAAGTAGTTGTCTCCAAACCATTTATCTTTTGAATAATCTGAAAATAGACAATTTAAGCCTTCTGGGATAATGCTAGGAAAATAGTAATTAGGTGAAATTAATTATGATGATAATTCAAAAATACTGACTTAAAGGATTTTTGGGATTGATTTTAATAAATAATTGTAATTTTAACCAAGAAGCAAAGGCTAATGCAGAAATATAGAGACAACCTAGGAGCATGAGCACTTGAACAAGTCTCCATTCCAAGCTACTTTCTAGTTGAAGGTAAAATAAGTCGTAGGAACTTGTTGAAGATTGTCGTAATCTAAATTGTGATTTGAAATAAGCCTTAAGCAGTGTTAGTAATATGTGCTAAATTGTAAATAAATTATATACAGTATATGTATTTTGTATGATTTTGCTAATAATATATTAATTATTTATATTAAAGACTCATTTAAACTAAGCCTTCAAGCAGTGTAAGTAATATGTGCTAAATTGTAAATAAATTATAGTTGTTTTTTATTCCCTGGTGTCAGCCACATGATGGTGCTCTTTCTAAGTCAATTCCTAGAAATATACCATTTCCAACCTAAGAGGCTTTTTTCTACAATAAAACACAGAAAGAGTGCTCGCAGCGGCCTCAGCCAACCTAAGAGGCTTTTTTCTACAGTAAAACACAGAAAGAGTCCCTGCCAGACTGGCTTTTATTCTATGCTAAAAGCACAGACAAATGTCTTTATTGGATGCCATAGTTGGTTGTTATTAACTATCATAATGCTAGAATGTCTATTTTCTCTATACTTTGGTGTGAGAGTGTGTGGATTTTAGCCTGTCATAATTATTTAACATTTCATTACAAAGGTATTTTTTTCAAGTGCTCTAACCTACTGTTATATTGTAACTTTATTAACAATGTCCTGAAGGTTCCATTATGAATGGGTAACCCTCAAAAATTGCTTTTAAGGGTGTTGAACGGCAATATTTCAAGAATCATGTGAAAAGTAACATTTTTGCAAGAATTCGTCCATGATAAGTTACTTTATATATATACAAAAAAAACCCCAGTGTCTGATTATTAGTAATTACTTGTCCAAAAAAAAAAAAGAAAATTAGTCGGGTATTATTTTTTTTACATTTACTATATAAATAAGATTAGTTTTTATATCTACACACTAACAAAAACAACCCAGTGTCTGATTAATTACTATCCAAAAAAAAAGGCAAATTAGTCAGGGTTTGATTTTTAAATGTAGTATTTGAATTATGGTACTTTTTATATATACATAATATTTACAAAAAAAAACACTTTCTGAATTACTGTCCAAAAGAAATACAAATTAGTCGGCTATCATTTTTAAATTTAGTATTTAAATAATGGTACCTTCTTATATAGACACACTAACAAAAAGAACCCACTTTCTGATTCATTACTGTCCAAAAAAAAGAAAGCAAATTAGTCGGGTATCATTTTTCAATAGAATCTTTCAATGACTGTCCTTTTTAGATATACACACTAACAAAAAGAACCCACTTTCTGATTAATTACTGTCCCAAAAAAAAAAAGCAAATTAGTTGGGTATCGTTTTTAAAATTGTAGTGTGAATTTTTTAAATGTTGTGGGTAAATTGAATAATGTAGAATTGCATATTATTTTTGATTGAAAAAAAGACTGTAACTTTATATATATACACAAACAAAGAAAATAAAACCCAGTTTCTGATTAATTACTGTCAATACACAAAAAAAAGTTATTCGTGGGTATCATTTTTAAATTTAATATTTAAATAATATTATGGCTTTTGATATCTACACACTAACAAAAACAATTCACTTTCTGATTCATTACTGTCCAAAAAAAATGCAACGTAGTCAGGTATCATTTTGAAATGTAGTATTTAAAGAACTACTTTTTATATATACACACTACCAAAAAGAACCCACTTTCTGATTAATTGCTATCCAAAAACAAAAAAAAAGCAAATTAGTCGAGTATCATTTGTAAATTTAGCGTGAATGTAGCAATTTTGTTTAAATTGAAAAAAGTGTATAATTGCATCTTATTTTTGATTAAAAAAATCCCATAACTTTTGACAGATACATACAAACAAAAACAACCCATTTTATGATTAATTACTGTCCAAAAAAAACGGCACTTATTCGGATATCATTTTTAAATTTAATGTGAATTTCTAAATTTTTTTTTAAAATAGTAATATTATTTACTATTATTTCCTCTACTACAAAAACTAAAAAAGCCGATGTTTATGTAGAATCACAGGCTCGGCCCGGAATCGTAATATGTATGTGTTTTTGATTAGCATCAATGCCATCAAACGGCTGGCATGAGGGAATAGAAAACAACCTAAATTATATATATTTTTTATGATTTTCTAATAATATATTAATTATTTATATTAAAGACTCATTTAAACTATTTTGCTGTTGTGTAATTTAGTTTTATGTGTTTGGTCTATTCTCATTTAAACCCAGTCATAAGTATAATATCTAGCTCTTTACATGCAATTATTAATTTAACTGATAAATGCCTGTCCTTGGACTGTTATATATATATATATAAAATAAAGCAATGACAACTAAATATATCTTCTACCAATATAGAAGGAATATTTATTTTTAGAACAATATAATATCCCTTTTTGATAAATGTATGCCTGACTGATATGTACTATTTTCTTTCATTTAGATTTCTTAAGTTTTCTTTCATTTTGTTCTTACTTCTTAACACAATAACCATATTGAACTGTCTCAATATATATATATTAAATTAAGTACAACAATCTACAATTGAATTATTAGCCAAAATTAACTTTAAATCCATTATCAATGATTTACTTTGCCAAGAAGGCAGGTGTCTTAAGACAGGCTTGAGAAATCTGCATTTCAGGAAATCATTGATAGTGAATTTTTAAATTTAATTTTGGCTGGTAATTTAATTGTGAATTGGTGGTGTACTTAGTTTATTATAATGACTAGTTTAACCTTTGGCAGTTGATAGTTTACACACACACACACACACACACACACATATATATATATATATATATTAGTTCTTTGAGAAATCTCACTATATATATTTTGTTTTTGTAGAATTACAAAAGAACTCTCTTCTGAATGTGACTGCCTAATCCGTAAAGAGAACATAGAAGGTAGAAAATTTAATTTTTAAATTAATTTATATTTTGATATGTTTCTTTTTTAACAGTGTAATATTAATGAGGTTGTTTCAAATTTAATGTCCGCATTGTTTCAATTTTTGCCCACATATCTATTAGAAAGTTCAAAGTAAATCTCAGAATGTGAAATTCTATGGTAGAAAGATAAAAAAAATTGAATGAAAATTAATTTTAAAATAGAATATGCTAAATTAAATTATCAACATATTTCTGTGAACTAAAATGAAATGGTTGTTTTCTATTCCCTTGTGTCAGCTGCATGATGGCACTATTTCTAGATCAATTCCTAGAAATATACCATTTCAGTGGCCTACACCCAACCTAAGAGATTTCTTTCTACAATAAACACAGAAAGAGTCCCTGCTGGCTGGCTTTTTTCTATGCTAAAAGCACAGACAAATGCCATATTGGCTGCCATAGTTGGTTGTGTTATTAACTTTATTGTAATGCTAGAATGTGTATTTTCTCTATACTTTCATGTGAGAGTGTGTGGATTTTAGCCTGTCATAATTATTTAAAATTTCATTACAAAGGTTTTTTTTCAAGTGCTCTAACCTGCTGTTACATTGTAACTTTATTAACAATGTCATGAAGGTTCCATTACGAATAGGTAATTCTCAAAAATTGCTTTTAAGGGTGTGGTAGAACAGTATTTTGATGATCATGCAAAAAGTAACATTTTCATGAGAATTTGTCCATGACAAGTTACTTTTGATATATACGCACAAACAAAAACAACCCAGTATCTGATTATTAATTATTGTCCAAAAAAAAGAAAATTAGTCGGGTGTTATTTTTACATTTACTATCTAAATAAGATTATTTTTTATATGTACACACATTAACAAAAACAACCCAGTTTCTGATTAATTACTGTCCAAAAAAAGAAAAGCAAATTAGTCGGGTTTGATTTTTAAATGTAATATTTGAATTACGGTACTTTTTATATATACACAATAACAAAAAGAACCCACTTTTTGATTAATTACTGTCCAAAAAAATGCAAAATAGTTGGGTATCATTTTTAAATTTAGTATTTAAATAATGGTACCTTTTCATATATGCATACTAACAAAAGGAACCCACTTTCTGATTCATTACTGTCAAAAAAAGCAAATTAGTCAGGTATCATTTGTAAATTGAGTATTTCAATGATGGTCATTTTTATATACACACACTAACAAAAAGAATCCACTTTCTGATTAATTACTGTTCAAAAAAAAAAGCAAATTAGTTGGGTATCATTTGAAAATTTAGTGTGAATTTTTAAATGTTGAGGGTAAATTGAATAATGTAGAATTGCGTATTATTTTCTATTCAAAAAAGATTGTAACTTTTTCTATATATACACACAAAGAAAATAAAACCCACTTTTTGATTAATTACTGTCAATACCAAAACAAAAGTTATTCAGGTATCATTTTTAAATTTAGTATTTAAATAATATTACTGCTTTTGATATCTACACACTAACAAAAACAATCCACTTTCTGAGTTATTACTGTCCAAAAAAATTGCAAAATAGTTGGGTATCATTTTTAGATGTAGTATGTAAAGAACAGTACCTTTTATATATACACCCTAACAAAAATAACCCATTTTCTGATTAATTACGGTCAAAAAAAAAAAAGGAAATTACTCGGGTATTATTTTTAAATTTAGCATAAATGTAGAAATTTTGTGTAAATTGAAAAATGTATAATTGCATATTATTTTCTATTAAAAAAATACCATAACTTTTTATAGATATACACACAAACAAAAACAACCCATTTTATGGATTAATTACTGTCCAAAAATGTCAATTATTCAGGTATCATTTTTAAATCTAATGTGAATTTCTAAAATTTTTGGTTTTTAAATAGTAATATTATTTACTATTAGTTCCTCTAATTTCCTATTACAAAATTAAAAAAGCCGATATTTATATAGATAGAATCACAGGCCTGGCTCAGAATCATAATATGTATGTTTTTGATTAGCATCAACACCATCAAATGGTTGACATGAGAGAATAGAAAACTACCGAAAAAACTTTAAATTTATCAAATTTACATAAAAAGCTATCTACTATTTATCCTTTTAATTGTAATTTACACATCACAGCAGGAAAGGAATGACTTGTTATAAGAACAACAAATAAACGAGAATGTAACATGCAATTCAATTATAACTCAAAATTATTAATAAGTATAAGCCAATATCTTTTAAATCCTATTTTATAAATAGATAACAAATTAAATTCTGAGTTAGTACATTAAAGCCATACCAAACAATTTTAAGCCCTTACCTAACTTGGTAATTTGGTGCTGTTATAATAGTAATATGATGTTTGATTATTGCATACACTTAAATGTTTATATATATATATTTTTTGTATTTTCTTATGCTATATATTTCAAATATAAGCATAAGTAATGAATTGGCAGGAAATTTGCATATATATATATATTAATTCTAATATTTTCACGGATAAAAGATGTCATATTATTATTACTATAAGTACTTTCCTCAGAGCACTCTGAGGAAGGTACTTGATATTGTACTGAAACATCAGCATTTGGCTTTTTCACTACACGGAATATCCCGCAAATAGTAATAATAATATGACATATATATATATACAGTATAAATGTCTTATTCTACTTGCTAACTAAGAATATTTAGATGTTTTACTACCCAATATTTGGATAACTAACTGGTTTACCTATTTTGAAAAAAATCCTAAGTTTAAAAATTTTTAATTATCAGAATTTTTTTAATCCAGATTTGAATCCAAGATCAAGGAATAGCAGAAAGATGTGCTATTGAAATATGAGATTACACTTACACACACATATATATATATATATATTGTAGGAGTATATATATACTCATACATACATATAATCAATATGTATACATTATATTTGTATTTCTACTATATTTATAAAAATAAATATGTAATTTAGTAAATTAGTATTTTTCATTTTTTAAAATGGAAAAACCATTGTTGGAAAAGACAGTTGACAAGGTGATCACCTCTGGGTTCACATACAGTTTATTGAATTAAAGAAAATGAAATTAACTTAGTGATTTAATATTGAATTGTAATGTAACAATATAGAATGTGAGATGCTTCAGCAAGCTCATGCAGCTATATATATATAAAAAAACAATATTTTTTTATTATTAGAAGATTAAGGATTCTATTCTTTCAGCTATATCCTCACAAAGACTTATACTGTGTTTGATTTAAAAGAACAGTGTATAAGATAAAATCTATATTTTGAACGATTTAATACTTATTAGAAGAAATTTCTAATATTTTTTTTAAAGAAAGTAATTTGAATATATTTTTGTGTTCTATAAAAAATTGTTCTAATTGAAGTTCTAAAATGTAAACTTCATTTTAAAAAGAACATGTTTATAAAACTTCAACTAAGTTAAATTAATGTACTTTACATTATAAGGACAATGCAAAGTGAGTAGAACACAGATTTATCATAGGATTTATAAAATACGCTTGCCTGGTCAAATATATATATATATGAATAACATCTCTTGCAAATGCCTATAAAATTATATAGAAGCTATATCTTCAAAATGGAATTATAATTGTTAATAAAGAACTGTGTATTAATGAAAATGACATCTACATACAAAGAGGAAACTAAACATCAAGTTGGGATATCCTATTATTTTCTTCAATGTATAACAATGAAGGAATTAAAAATTGCATCTTTGAATGATTTTCATTTGTGAATTCCAGGAATATCTAAGACTATTGTATTAACTTTTATAAATACCATTTAATTTTTAAAAATTATAGTTGGGAAACATTAATTTCATTTCCTTTATTATCGTATTCATTTCATTAAAGAAATGAATAATAAGAGAGAATTAATAATTTAAAATATTTTTGTTTTTATTTATGATTAATAAAAATTTAGATATAGGATAGGAAATATTAATATGGGAATGCCATGTAAAAATATAAAGGGATAAAGTGAACCTGGAGATAAGAAATTAAATTATTTTTCAATTCACATACTATTATTTTTATGACATGACACTACTTTGTTTATACTAATCCAAATAGTCTAATAAACATTATGTATGATAAGTGGATAAATGACTAACATTGATATGAAATATATATTTTTCTATTAATAAACATAAATTACATACAATCATTTTAACGAAAGAAAACATTATATGTAAATGATTGTATTATTATTTGTATAATCTAATTAATATATAATAGTGTTAATGTAGTAGTCTTAATATTTGGATACTTATATTTTATATATGTTATAATATCATGTAGTCTTATAAGTTAGAAAATATATCTAGTGTAAGTAAATAGAATATTTATATTTTTAATATAAGGAAGTAGATATATAAATAATTTTTATATATTATAAAGTTTAAGTTATTATTTGTTAAATAAATAATTATTATGTTTTTTATATTAAACTAAATGAAGTCTTCAATCTTAGTTTCTTTATTTATTTGATTTTATAATATAAGAACAAACATTTAATATAATAATATTTATTGATTATTACATTAACTTCATGAAACCCATTTTAAAGAGTTAGTGAGATTTGTTATTAATATTACTCTAGTATATTGATATGAACCCCTGAAGAGAGTCAATTATTAAACTTCCCTAAGTTCGAAATCTGAGCATAATGGTTAAGTCAATTAAGGTGAAAATTGATTTGATGTGGTTTAGATACAATAATTTATTAATAATAAGTTATTTGTTGGGAACAGATATGTTTTATATCAAAATTAAATCTCATCATTCATGGACTTCTATATGAAGACCTTAAATCTGATTATAGTGAGATGTGACTGCCTTATCTTGTCTCATTGAGAGGGTGCATACCGTTACATATAGCGCATCCAAGTGATTTCTGAATCATAGATTCTATATCATTATAGCCTTGAATAATAGATTCCATATTATTATAGCCTTGAATCGTAGATTCCATAACATTATAGCACTGAATCATAGATTCTATATTGTTTGTATAGCAATACAAAACTTTGAGGGATAAATATTATTAATAGTAATCTCATATATTAAATGTATTGTGAAACAGTAAATAATAAAATAATGGAGACTTTGAAAATTAAATAGTTAAAATTTAAATGAATAGATCACTTGCTTAAAAATATAATTTTAAAATTAGGCATTAGAGTAAGAACATATATATATTTTGAAAAGAAAAAGGCATCACATTAATATCCTATGATAAATAATATATTATCATATAAGTAAAGTTATAGTTAAAATAAAGTTAGTTTTATGATTACAAGAAGTAAGTATAAAATATTTTCTTCTAATACTGATAATAATATAGAAATGCAAACTGAGATACTTAGTTCAAATATAGTTGATGATGCTATGAATAGTATCAATGAACAAATAGATATAGGAGTGTCTGAGAGTAATTCTATGTTAGATATTCATGTTCCAGAAACTATGGATATTATTGACAAACCTATAGAAAATAAAACCAGTGATAATAATCCATCATTAAGTCAAATGATGATAATGATGCAACAAATGATGGAAAATTTAAATGCAAATCTAAAAGCAGATTTGATTGCAAATATGGATACCAAGATGGAAAGTATGAATATAGAGATGAAAAATTTGAAAATAGATATCACAAATGAATTATCAATAAATATTAGATAATATAAAAATAGATTTGAAGGATGAGTTATCACAAATACAAACGAATATGAATAATGAAATTCAAAAAATTCAAAAGGTTATTGAGGAAACAGATCTTAAGTGTCAGAAAAGATTTTTTGAATTTGAAACAAAGATAGAAAATAAAGTAGAAAACAAATTTTTAGAAATAAAAACTGTATACAATCATCTCCAAATTGATATGTATAAAATCCAAGAAGAGACTAAAAAGGTTATAGATGAGAAAATAAAAGATGTCCACGTAGAAATTAATAACCAAGAAAAGAAAATTCAGTCTTTGGAAAAAAATTTTCAATGTTTAAATGTAAAACAAAATTTGATTGTATCAGATTTAAAATTAAATAAAGATAATATTGAAATATTATTGAAGAATCAATCGGAGATATTTAATCAATTGGAAAATAAAAATATTATCGTAGATCAAACTATAAAAGTTTTGAAGGATGAATTCGAGAAAGAAAGAAAAATAATGATGGAAAATTATACCCAAGCTTGTAAAAAGATTAAATTATCTAATATTAAAGAAGACACTACTTCAGATAAATTTAATCAAATATTAGAAGCTATTAATAGGATAAAGGAAGATCCAAATTAAAAAAAACATCAAGATGAAATAGTAATTGAGATGGAAAACATGCAAAGGGAACAAAATAATAATGATAATATTAGTTATTCTATAGGAGACTTTGCTCACCATCACAATCAACAATCATCTATAAATCTACAAAAAGAAAATGTTAATAATACAAATCACACATTACAATCTAATGTAGTAAATCAATTTGTAAAATTAAAACATTATGAGGTTCCAATAGAGCATCTGAAGAGTTTAAATTTATATTTTTCAGTAAAAAGTAATTTAACAGAAGGTAATTGATAGTAGGATACAGTCATTTACAAGGTGATGCTTTATCATGGTGGGAATCATTGTTTCAAATACCTACAACTTTTGAAGAATATCAAAAATTATTGATAAAGAATTTTTGGAATAATGATCATCAAGAATCACTGTTATATTAAATACTTCAGGAAAAATATAAAAATATGCCAGGTGAAACTCTTACTAAATTTATTAGAAGACAGGTATCAAAACTGAAAACCCTTGATACATATCATTTTAGCCAAAATCAAATTATTCGTATTGTAAAACATAACTTACCTATGAAAATTGAGCAGTCTTTATTATTTTCTAATGCACAAAATATCGAACAAATTATAGATATTTTAAATAATATTGACTCAAATAACCAAAATGTTAATCAAAATTATTTTGAAAGAAAGACAGAAAATATTTCAATAAATGCTATTAATTATAAAAAAAAGAAAACATAAGACTTTTAATCATTCACAAAGTAATAATGCATAAGTTAAATTAAGTTCTGATACACATCAAATTTCAGAAATTAAGAGTATAGCATCTACTAGTGGATTAAAAAAAATTAAAAAAGGGTATAATAAAAATATATCCAAAACAATAGCAAAATTAAATTAAAGAGGGTCTTTGGAAATCGTTCCTCTCCTCAAAGACCCATATTTAAAACGAGGAACAAAAATGGAATTTTAGTTAAACAAATCACCAACATGATATGTTCAGAGGAAGATGATGAACCCAAGTATGCTGTACAAAATTGTCCAATTAATTAATATTATGTTTGAAGATTTGCAAATTAGAGCCTTATTAGATAGTGGTAGCCAAATATCTGTAATATCTAAGGAGTTTTATAAAAAGGTTGATGGATAAAAATCCACATATTAAAACCTTACCTCTAAAATCAGTACAGATTACCCTAGCTAATAATAAAAGGGCAAAATTAATTCAGAAGCAAATCTGGATCAAACTAACTATATTAATCAAACATGTATTTATCATGTATTTTTGATATTAACTGGACATTCATGAAATGATATTAGGAGTAGACTTTTTACAGCTGGACAAATGTCTGATTGACTTTAAAAATAAGATAATTAATGTATGTGATGAGGTTTTAAGGATGACATTGTCTCCAAAGTATGATTTATTTGAAATTGGTTGTATGATTTCAAACATATCAGAAACATTTGTAAAATCAAAAATTGCTGAATCAAATTTGATTGATGGTGATAATGTTAATAAATTATAATTTATTCATATATTAAAGCCTATCAAGGAAAAATATAATAATTGTTTCAAATAATCAATTACCATAGGTTAGGTAATACCTAAATTATGTAATAATTATTATAGTGAAGAAATGTAAAGAATTAAGATATAAAAGAGAAGGAAATACTATATATAATTGTGTCTAACTAAGATGGATCATGTAATATGGAAACAGAAGACTGGTTACTTATAGGTTGGCAAGTTCACAAATGAATTCCAACTAATATATTTATTGGATGCTAAACATAATCCAGTAAGTCTCAAAAATTAAGGAGCAGGATTGGCAACTTTAAATAAGTTTATGTATATTCATTTATTGGATGTCAGTGATAGTCTAGTAAGTCTCAATAAGGAACAGGATTGGCATTTTATATTGATTTATACATAAAACACTTATGAACTAATTAATTAAACCTTAGTTATAAAATAATCAGGTTTTCTACCATATAATTATTTTGATATACCATTCCAAAATAGATTGATAAGGATACATTATATAGAAATTAATTGACAGAAGTGAATAAAAAGAAAGTAATCTATATAATGATTTTTACAAAATAAAGTATTATTAAATTATTTAACTTTAATAGGTATTAATTTTAAAATAAAATAGTCAGTATATTTAATCTATGAACTAACTAATTAAACTTTAGTTATAAAATAATCAGGTTTTCTACCATATAATTATTTTGATATACCATTCCAAAATAGATTGATAAGGATAAATTATATAGAAATTAATTGACAAAAGTGAATAAAAAGAAAGTAATCTATATAATGATTTTTACAAAATAAAGTATTATTAAATTATTTAACTTTAATAGGTATTAATTTTAAAATAAAATAGTCAGTATATTTAATCTATGATTTTATCAAAACAGATTATATGAGGTGTACCATATTTAAGACATTATAAAAAAGTAAGAACCCAATTGCCCATAAAACAATTTAATTATTATTAAATATAATAATTAATAATTTTTTCCTCTAATAATGGATAAAGAATTTAAAATCTTAAGTTGAGGGGAAAAGAAAATATATATATATGAATTGTAATAATGCATAAATGATAACAAAGATGAAGAATTAAAATAAAATGTTAGTTTATTTTAACTTCTTTAGTTGAGGGGAGATGTAGGAGTATATATATACTCATACATACATATAATCAATATGTATACATTATATTTATATTCTTATTATATTTATAAAAATAAATATGTACTTTAGTAAATTAGTATTTTTCATTCTTTAAAATGAAAAAAACTATTGTTGGAAAAGACAGTTGACAAGGTGATGACCTCTAGGTTCACATACAGTTTATCGAATTAAATGAAATGAAATTAACTTAGTGATTTCATACCAAATTGTAATGTAACAATATAGAATGTGAGATGCTTCAGCAAGCTCTTGCAGCTATATATAAAAAACAATATTTTTTTATTAGAAGATTAAGGATTCTATTCTTTCCGCTATATCCTCACAAAGACTTATACTGTGTTTGATTTAAAAGAACAGTGTATAAGATAAAATCTATATTTTGAATGATTTAATACTTATTAGAAGAAATTTCTAATATTTTTTTTAAAGAAAGTAATTTGAATATATTTTTGTGTTCTATAAAAAATTGTTCTAATCTGAGTTCTAAAATGTAAACTTCGTTTTAAAAAGACCATGTTTATAAAAACTTTAACTAAGTTAAATTAATGTACTTTACATTATAAGGACAATGCAAAATGAGTAGAACACATATTTATTGTAGGATATATAAAATGCACTTGCCTAGTCAAATATATATGTGTGAATAACTTCTTTTGCAAATGCCTATAAAATTATATAGAAGTTATATCTTCAAAATGGAATTATAATTGTTAATAAAGGAACTGTGTATTAATGAAAATGACATCTACATACAAAGAGGAAACTAAATGTCAAGCTGGGATATCCTATTATTTTTTTCAATGTATAACAATGAAGGAATTAAAAGTTGCATCTTCGAAGGATTTTCATTCGCGAATTCCAGGAATGTCTAAGACTATTGTATTAACTTTTATAAATACCATTTAATTTTTAAAAATTATAATTGGGAAACATTAATTTCATTTCCTTTATTATCGTATTCATTTCATTAAAGAAATGAATAATAAGAGAGAATTAATAATTTGAAATATTATTGTTTTTATTTATGATTAATAAAAATTTAGATATAGGTCAGGAAAAGGCATGTAAAAATATAAAGGAATAAACTGAACCTAGAAGTAAGAAACTAAATTATTTTTCAATTCACATACTATTATTTTTATGACATGACACTACTTTGTTTATACTAATACAAATAGTCTAATAACCATTATGTATGATAAGTGGATAAATGACTAACATTGATATGAAATATATATTTTTCTATTAATAAACATAAATTATGTACAATCATTTTAATGAATGAAAACATTATATATAAATGATTGGATTATTATTTGTATAATCTAATTGGTTGTATTCTCATCCTCGGTGTTCACCTAGAGATGGCGTTGATGCTAATCAAAAACATATACATATAACGATTCCGGGGGCCTGACCTAAATGATCGATTTGATCTAAAAAGATCTGATTTCTTAGATTTATAATAAAATATTCTACTAACTAATACTATTATATGATGTTAGTTTTTTCATTTTTGTAAATGTTTATTAATCTTCTCTTGTTTTTGAGTTTGTGTGTGTGTCTTTTTAAAGTTACGGTGTTTTTCTAATTTTTTTTTTTGGACTTTATGTGTGTCTTTTTAAAGTTACGGTTTTTTTTTTTTTTTTTTGGCAAGAGTAAATCAATACTTTTATTCAAAAGCAAGATATAATAAGTAAATGTTTATTAATCTTAGATTGTTTTTGAGTTTGTGTGTGTGTCTTTAAAGTTACGGGGCTTTTTCTCATTTTTTTTTTAACTTTATGTGTGTCTTTTTTTAAAGTTACGGTATTTTTGGTCAAGAGTAAAAATCAATTATTTTTATTAATAAAGCAAGACGTAATTCTAAATCTATCAAAAGTAACGTCATTTATATACTACAATTTAGAATTGATACCCGACTACTATTAGTAAGGACCGTCATTGAATGATTCAATTGAAAAATGATACCCGACTAATTTCCGTTTTCTTTTTTTTGGGGGGAGGGGGAACAGTAATGAATCAGAAAGTGGGTTGTTTTTGTTAGCTCTGTCTATATAAAAAGGGTACCATTATTGAAATACTAAATTTAAAAATGATAGCCGACTAATTTGCGTTTCTTTTGACAGTAATTAATCAGAAAGTGGGTTTCTTTTTTTTGGTAAATCTTGTGTGTATATATATAAAAAATACAGTAATTCAAATACTCCATTGAAAAAACCAAACCTCGTTGAATTTGCTTTTTTTTTTAAGACAGTAATTAAGCAGGAATTGGGTTGTTTTTGTTAGGGTGTAGATATAAAAACTAATCTTATTTTGAAATAATAAATATAACAAAAAAAAAATAAAAATAATAATAATACCAGACTAATTTTTTTTTTGGACAAGTAATTCCTAATAATTAGACACTGGGTTGTTTTTGTTTGTGCGTATATATATATAGAGAGAGCAAAAGTAACTCGACACGGACGAATTCTCGCAAAATCAGTACTTTTCACGTGATCCTTAAATTTTTTTTCTGTTCTGCACGCTTAAAAGCAATTTTTGAGGGTTACCCATTCGTAATAGAATCTTCAGGAAATTATTACTAAACTTACAACAGTAAAGTAAGTTATAACACATTAAAAAAAATAGACGTTTTATCAAATTTTAAAAAACTACGACTGCTTCAAATACACACACTCTCACATGAAACTACAAAGAAAATAGATATTCTACTATTATGAGAAAATGATGAACAAAATCAACTAATACGGCAGCCGATCAAGGCATTTCTTTCCTTTTGCTTTTAGCATAGAAAAAAAAAGCCATAACCGGCAGCCATCGGGAATTCTTTCTGTGTTTTATCATAGAAAGAAGTCTCATTTGTGTTGGCTTCTGTCACTGACACTGCCTCTGTCCAACATAACATGAGGACTTTTCTGCATTTATAATGTAGAAAATTTCTTCTATTTGTTGGGTGAAGGCCAGTGAAACGGTATATTTCTAGGAATTTACCTAGAAATAGTGACATCTTGAGGCGAACACCAAAGATGAGAAAACAACCATCTAATTAATATATAATAGTGTTAATGTAGAAGTCTTAATATTTGGATACTTAAATTTTATATACGTTATAAAATCATGTAGTGTTATAAGTTAGAAAATATATCTACCATAAGTAAATAGAATATTTATATTTTTAATATAAGGAAATAGATATATAAATAATTTTTATATATTATAAAGTTTAAGTTATTATTTGTTAAATGAATAATTATTATGTTTTTTATATTAAACTAAATGAAGTCTTCAATCTGATTTTATTTATTTATTTGATTTTATAAGATAAGAACAAACATTTAATATAATAATCTTTATTGATTAATACATTAACTTCATGAAACCCATTTTAAAGAGTTAGTGAGATTTGTTATTAATATTACTCTAGTATATTGATAAGAACCCCTGAAGAGAGTCAATTATTAAACTGCCCTGAGTTCGAAATCTGAGCATAATGGTTAAGTCAATTAAGGTGAAAATTGATTTGATGTGATTTAGATATAATAATTTATTAATAATAAGTTATTTGTTGGGAATAGATCTAGTTTTATATCAAAATTAAATCTCATCATTCATGGCATCCTATATGAATACCTTAAATCTGATTATAGTGAGATATGACTGCCTTAACTTGTCTCGTTGAGAGGGTGCATATATATTGTAACCTAACCAGACAACCCACCCCAACTATTATTACAATGGTAGATACATATAATAAACTTTTAGCTCAGTCTAATCAAATTTCTTTCTTTTATATAAAATTTTAATAATACATATCTTACTCATTTCATGTCTAATATATTATATCAATATTAATAAATTATTTAATAATAAAATAATAATAATCATGAGTCTTGTTATCTAATCATTTAGTAAACTACCCCTTTTTAATATTAAGTATATATCAAAAAGTATACCGTCAATGGCATAGGAATATCATGAAACACTACTCAACTAAAAGATCAATAATACTCCCATGACTCACCATAAAATAAGCAAATTATATTTAATATTAAAATTTTCTATATTCAATTTAATTATAATACAAAATAATATTCAATTCATTTACTTATTAAAATAATTATATTCCACTTCTTTATTAACATTCCTTAACTCAATCAACACCTTGTGTAACGATTGTTTCTTAAAATGGATATATTAATTTACATAACCAAATGTAGAGAGGGATTTTACTTATATCCAACTACATTTAAAATAATTAAGAAACAAATATACTAATCAATTCCTCCTTTTCAAAATAATTAACTAATTTTTTTCATAAATTGATTAAAATACTAAATTAAAATTATTAACCTTTACTTATCATAAACAAATTTAAAATAATTTCTTATCACCATTTATTATAACCTAATTATTTTTATTTTTATATGGCATGCTACTCATTCATTCTTTATTATGGTCATTGAGAAAGATGAAGAAAAATTTAAATTAATTAATATTTTGTGTCCAACATCAAATATCTTCAACAATCATAATATGTTCTTAATTATTATATTATTTAGGTTATGTGCAATAATATAAAATATTTTTAATTATTACGATATATGTGTGGGAAGGATGATGAATAATGACTTGGAAAACAAGAGAAGACAATCTCAACACTTTATTAATTTAAAAACAAACATTAACATTTATTTCAGTTGTAATAAAAAATTTAAAAGAATGTACACATCTTGTATTTAATAAAATAAAATAAAAATCATATTATACAAAATGTTATAAACTAACATTAACAAAATACTTATAATAAACTAAAATAATTCATATTTCACTTTAAAATTATGTACAAACAGGATATGGTATATTCCATACTTTACTTCATTAATATTAAGATACTTTTTAATATTTTTGTATTAAAAATTTATCAGCAAAATATACAAGTTGTCTTTTCATTAAATTATAAATATTTCACAAACATATTATTTTATATTATCATCCCGTTATCTTCAATCTTCCTATAATACTATTATCTAATTACAATTTTATAACTTATTTTGCTCCTTCTATTTTTATTATTTTGTTATAAAATAAATATTTAATTATTTAAAATATTCATCAGGATATGACACTTTATTACATTACTTACACTAATAAGAATAATTATCTAGTTTTCTTTTCAATATCATATCTCTTATATTTCGTACTTTCATTCAGTATTATGATCTCTAATATCCAATTAAAACATTCATAAAATATTTCTTCTTACATTCCTTTAGCATCCTATTTGTTTTATGTTTCATCATTCTTGAAATAAATGAATTTATTTTATAGTCATTCGACTATTTATTTTATTATCATTACTTAAATCTTCAATTCCTTATAAAATTTATATGCCAGTGCAATTTTTTTGTGGTAATAAGTGTGGGATAGATATCTTATAAAATTATAATAAACAATATCATGGACTAAATGTAACTTAAGATCACATATTATCTTGTATCTACTTAATTTTCTATTTTCAGTTTTTATAGATTTTAGAAAAATGTCACTATCCATTATATCATAAATACTCTAACTTACTCTACACTGAATTATACTCAACCTTAATCAACACAACTCTACAGGTTATTTAATAAATCTATCATTCCCAGACCACTACTTCAAATCTGATACTCCATATAAAATACTTGACATCATATACAATATTATTCATAATTTCTCTAATAACATCTAAACTTATTTTTAACATCTTAATACTTTTGAACATATCAAGAAGACTAAAAACCAAACAAATAGTTTATGATATACTATGTAATGGTCAGATTCGTCTATCTTGTTAACAAACTGCAGAATTCAAACCCCAAACATGAAACTGAACACTCTAGGAGGGGTTGCCTTCTAGATATACTAAGTTCGAATCTAAAATCTAAATTCCACAGTGCCACCTACATGATAACGTATCTGATGCTACTAACAATATATTCCTTTACCGGTGCCTGGTGGTCAGGGAGGAACAAAGAGACTCTCTACTAAGATAAGTTTGGGTTGCTAATTAATGTCTATGGATGGTCACATATAAAATAGATATAGAGATAGAGACAGTGATAGGATCAATAAAATAAAAGATCAAAATTGGTTTTATAAGATTTAAAAGATTTATTTACATAGCAAGAAATATATATAATGCCCACTGCCTGACTATATTAGACAGGGATGCTTACTAAAAGATGGTGGTTAAAAACAACATTCCATGCAAATTACATTAAAAGGTTGTTAAGTACATAGTCTATACCTTGGGTTAATATAGTATTACAATAATGTGCTTAAAAGAAGATGGGAAGATGTGAGAGGCGCTTTGAGTAAAGTATAAAAAGTTTAATAAAACATTTGTACATTAAAGTTTAATATAATCTTTCTTGACTTTGAGAATAGCATGGATCAAAGCTTGTTAAGTGATAGAGTGGGGACATGATCAAGGCATTTATTTTATAAACATGATTAAATGATATTAGGAGGTCGGTGTTACTAATAAGGAATTTATGTACAGGATGGAGGGTGTGATATGTTTAAATCACGGATGCTTTATAAAATATAAATAAGTAAAATTAGAGTGAATATATGAAACAATTATGGAGGGCATCTCACTGTTGATCCATAGGAATGTGTGTCACGGGCAGCCGAAGTCTGGACTCATCCAGAACTTAGCGACTGGGTGATGGCTGTATCTAATTCCCAGATGTGACATTCGAGTACACACTCTGCCTGGGAACTGCAGAAATTGAAAGGGGAAATGGTCTTGGCTGTTTAAAGCCCTTGGAAAGAACCAAAGCAGTCTCAACACCCAATATCTTACCAGCAACACTCGACTAACATATATAAAGCATACAAAAGGGATTTACTTAGATTGAGAAAATGCCTAATCAATTCCCCAATAATTATTTAAAGAGAGTCCACCCATTCTCGACCTCAATTACGAACTTTGAGATTAAAGCAAAATATATTTTAAAATAGGAAAATGCATGCTTGCTGGTTTTAAAAGAAAGCATAGATTTATTTACGTAATCATGCATTGGTGACACATTTAATCATTGACCTCGCACATCTCTCATATTAGGTTAAAATCGATAAAATGTGGATTTTAGACTATAAAATTATTATACATTTTGACTAAGATTAGAATAGCCCTCAAACGAGTGATTCACGAGATAATAAAATGTGAACTATTTATAATTTTAAAATGCCTTAATATTGGTGTCATGCTTTCAACAAAGGGAATAATTCACTTGTTCAAATACTACTCTGGTACACTATCATAATAAAATAAAGAGAAAGATTAATAAATATAAAATATTAACCCAAGGATAGAGAGAAAAATTACTGATTACATTAGAACATTTTAAAGGAAATCAATGGTAAAATGAAGTAAAATGGAAAAACAATTTAAATAGCTATAGTGTATTAATTATAGGAGAGAATCACAAGAGCCCTTGGGTTAATTTTGGGGTTGCTTCTGGAGAAGCATTTGCAGGTAGTTTCAGGTAGATTGATTGTCGGCATGTTCCATTTGACTTAGCAGCAAACTCTGGTTATTGTTCATATTTTGGCAGCAGCAGCAGTTTCAGGGTTTCCTTTGTGACAGCATTAGATGGTATAGAGCAGCGGCTGGCCATTTCCAAGGGGAAAATAGCCTTCTTGCCAGCTCTACTTTGTCATTTCAAAAATAACAATTTTAAAGGTTGGGTGATTCATAGATATTTCAAGTGATACTGTAGAACATGGTAAAATTTATTTGAAGACAAAACTTGGCTTCAAATACTTAAATTGCAGGCACATAGCTATTTGAATCTGAAAGTCTCAGAGAGTTCAGCAACAATTATTTTAGAAAGCTCAGCAGTGTGGCTGGAAATCTTAGAATATCTTCAGATCTCTTAGAATATTGCTAGAAAAATCTCAGAACAAATATATATTAGAAATATTGCTAGAATCATACTAGAAATCTTGCTAGAATGAAGAACAAAAGAAAACCCTCCTATATATAGTGAAATTACACAATACAACTGCCCTGGAGCATTACAAAATATTCCAAACTTTGCCCACTTATCAGCTATAATCAAAACCATCTGAATGTCTAAAGGAATTCAACAAAATTTTAATTAATTTCTATTGTTAATTTCCCTATCAACCTTTGGATTACAACTTTGATTTAATTAAAACAAACTTTTGCTAATTGAAAGAAACGACCTTAAGTGGACACCTGCTGCATTTTTAGATAAGCTCCTTTAACATTAAATAATTAAAGCTATTGTTCTTATCAGCTCTCATTTATTTTAAACAGAAAATATATGGTGTGATTTTAAATCTAAAAGAAAATTATTTTACTTTTAAATTTTCAATATTTGAATCTATTTACAAACGAATATAAATTTTATTTTAAATCAAAAACAAATATTACGACTGTAATATATTTTGTAAACAGATTCAAACAAAAGAATTTTAAATAACAATTTATAATTTTAACATAAGTTTTAAAATAAATATCACAGTGTGTGTGCAATTATGACCCATATAACCTACTTTTTAAATAAATCTCTTTTATGTGAACATACACATAATTTATATATTTTATTTATATTGGGCATGAGTATACAATTATATATAGCATGAGAATTGTACTCGTGGTTTAAAATTTGGGCAGGATTTTCGGTATATAAGCACATTGCAGACACACTATGATATACTGGTGTTTAAACTAAGGTATGAGGGTAGGAAAGAGGTGAGAAAAGGTGAAACAAAATCTGCAAAGCAGATCTTATTGTTCAATACTTTATCATGAATATAATAAATCAGTTATTTTTAACTTATAAAGAAATCAGTCATACATACACTTATATAGTCATATTAATATTATATTAGATATATTCAATGCTTTCCCATATATTTTCATTTAAACACACATAATATGAGTAACACTCATATTTATCTTTATCTGATTTCTTGTTTATAATTCAATACCAATATCTTAGATTTTATTAAAAAATATTATATTACCTTAATTATAATATTTTATGATTATTATTGATGACTCCATTGTAGATATCATTTCATTCACATTATAGAATTATAATCAAGAGGAAAAGATTCTTTTTATATATACAAGAAATTCTAAAATACTTAAATCTAAAAAATATCACATGAAACAAATAATTATAAGTTCTTAATTCTATCTTAATATTATACTTAATACCACCACTAAAGTAATATAAACAAAAAGTTTTTTTCAACTCCTTGAAAATAAAAAAAATCACATTTTCATGGTAGTATTAATGCTATGACAACAACATTACTAATTGTTGCTTGAAAAAAGTGAGCTTTCTTTTCTCCTCTTCTCTTCCCTTCATACTTTTCACCATATTTTTTAGCAGAATTGGAAAATATGAATAAAAATTCAAATAAAAGTTATTTATTAATAGCAATAATAAGTTCTTGTATCAAAAGTTCATACTTTCTTATATTGTTGATAAATTCCTTCACACTTTAGTGAATATGTATTTGACTATTTAATAAAGACATTTATTATATTTTTAAGAAGTTTCATTTTTTTTTGCATACTCCAAAACATATGTTTCTAGAATGATAAAGTTCTAAGATTTCTCTTTTGAATAATTCATGTTTAATATGTTAATAATTACCAATGCCAAGATTATATTAAAGTTAGTAATTATAAACTTTTAATAAAAATTAGTCTGAATTATACCTTTCTCCTCTTAGGCCATTATCATCTGAATAAAGTCATTGGTAAATTTATATCTTGAAATATCAATAGTTTTAATGAATAGAAGTAATTATCTCTAACATTACTAAAGATAAGATTTTGTAGAAAAGGTTTTCTATCCTTATGCATATGAAAATTAATAAAAAAATAAATTTCTTACATCTCTTGCATTTTTGTGGGCAAATGGTTTTATAATATGCACAGTTTTTTTTATTGAATTACATTTTTATCTTGAATGAAGTTTATCTTCTTCTATTGTCACAAGTTTGTGGTTAGCCTGTGTAGAATACAAATGAGGATAGCTTTGCTTCTTATTCCATGATGACATTATTGAATACACTTTTTAAAATATATCCCATGTTTTTAAAATTATTATTACTTTTAATATTAAAACAAGAATAGATACATGTTAAGTGGCCACTGTACATCACTTGGTGGCATGGTTTCTGTGCAAAAACAGGGTGATATAATGTTCCCAGGTCTGTCAACTCTTAAACAATTCATGTTATTTTACAATATGGCTTTTTATTTATTTATTTAAAATGTACATTTTTTTGTTGTTTTTTTCAAAAAAGCACCTCTTTTTTTGGTCAAACATTCAGTGTTTTTTAAAATAATATGCCTTTATTTTTTTGAAAAACTATCTTATTCTTACTTTTTCTTTCCTTTTTTTAAAAAGCAGTGTTGTTTTTTTGTATTTTTTTAATTATCTTACATGTCAGCTTTTTTTTTGGGGGGGGGGGAATTATACTACATTTTTTAATTATCTTACATGCCGGATTTTTTTGGGGGGAGGGGAATTATACTATGTTTTAAAAGAAGCTTTTTTTAGTTTTAATAAAAATGGGAGTGTGTTTTCTTTTTAATAATAATATGTTCAAAAAGTGTAATTTATTTTATAATAACTAGGCAGCAGCAGCTTTGTTTCTTTTTTGTATTTTCAGAATAGTATAATAACGCTTTGACTGCCTGACTCGTCAAAAATGAGTAGATTTGATGTCACTCTAAATCGGCTACTTTTTATCCCATGTATACACATTATGCATCATTCGAAAGAAAATCAAAAGTTCTGTAAGGGGTGCCCTCTTCAGAATTATTTTACAAGTAAAAAATCAATAAAAATGACCATATATGTCAAACAAACCAAAGCACCGCCTCCTCACCCCCTTTTCTTGAATCCTATTGGCTGTCCAACTTCTGTCAAAAAGGGAAATGGCTGCCAAAAAGTAAAAAGTTACGTTCGTTTTGATTTTTATTACGAAAATGATAAACGAATGTTTACAACATTTTAAACAATATTTGAATTGAATTACAAATTATTATTGATAAAATAATACTAAAAATCAAATTATTTTAGAAAAATAGTTAAGATATTACCAAGAATTATTTATTTATTGCTACATATTTATCATAACGTTAAAGTGAAAAAAAAGATTGCTGACGCAATCTTTTTTGGTTGGTTGAATAGCGATTACTTTTATTTCACCGCAATTGAATATTTTTTAAATTATAAATCAAATTTTATTTTTGAAAAGACTTTCGTTTACCTTTGTAATCTGACAATTTAGTAATATACTTTTTACAAACGAAACTAACGTATTTATAGTATTAAAAGTGAATCTATTTTAACAATAGATTTTGTTAAAGTTGTGAGTTGGCCAATTAAAAGTTTTGATTTTTAACTCATTCAGCCAATTAAATAATAATCGTTGAAAGGGATATATGTAATCTAAAAAATGGACTTTTTTAATCCAGTAATTAATCAGACTCGGCTTTTTTTATTTTTCTGCTTTCACCTTTTCTTTTTGGTTTATCCCACCCAAAACAGCCATTTTCTTCTTATTTACAATAAGGAATCAAAGACTTTTTTTGGTTTTAGTAGTTAACCCCCTCCCCTCAAACACTTTTTTATTTGGCCTACTTTCCTCCACCCCATACCCTTCAACACTGACAGCCTGGTTGTAATATTAAATGAAAGCTTTAAAGAAATACCAAATGAACAACACCAAAACAAAAAAAAAACTTTGGATTTGATTGACTTACAAATTAATCACAATAAAACAGATTAATTCCAAAAATAAATTTATTAATGATATATAACTTTAATTAATCAGAAAACTTTTTTGGCTGAAAAGTGTAACATTTTTGAATAACATTGAAAGAACAACAGCCAGAAATGAGTTTGGAGACTAAATGAAACATGTCCTTGTCTTTATGAAGGCATCTCCAAATAAATTCAGCCAGATAATTGTGTGACATCGGTGTGCTGTGCTGCAGTGTTTTTTGTTTTGCCACTTCAGGATACTCCAAAACCTCTTGATGTTCTGGGTGTGGGCATCTGTTCTGGGGTCAATGAAATTATATTGGTGGTTAACAGGTAGGTGGATAAAGCCTGCCACCTCAAGGTAAGCAGTCATACCCCTTTCAATAGTCTGAGTAGATGGTAGATCTGGACTTGCAGAGCAACAGGGAATGGCAGATACAAAACATTCATTTGTCTCCTGGTAAACACCTGCAAAAGCCACTGCTGCGGAAGCATCCTTCCCTGATGGTTCTTGTGCTGTGACAAAAGGGTTTCATCTACTTCCACAATGAGTCCAGGACCATCTATTTGATGGCAGGGGCTTAAATGGCAGGGTTTTCTCAAACTGTTTATCCACTGTACTAATGTAGGTTTCAAGATTTGGAGATCATCTCTGGCACATTTAATGGTCAGCTGATCTTGGCTCCACAAATATACAAGCTGCAAAGCTTTGAGGAAGGACATTCTGGAACCCTCAAACCATGTCCCCTTGTGAATGGACACTGTTTGCCTGCAAGCACATGAGAAGCACCCAAACTGCCAAGTTTGTCTACTAAGTGTCATATTTTTACCATAGACCCTTTGTTTGACATGTGGCAGAATGTTTGGAGCCTGCAGAAAGGCATCTGTGTTATTTTCTGTGTTTGGGACATCCCACAGTTGATATTGCCTTCAGCCATTTTGTTTTTCTTGTACAAGTCATGGCCAAAATGGGTCTTTTTTGCAAACACCTGCAATCATGCTGTGGCAGAGCCATTTCGATATTTAAAACACTTCCACACTGTGTAGGAAAGCATTGCTGATATGCTGACAATTAGTAGTAGTTAATACTATGTCAGTTGGGGTCTAGGGAAAACCATTTGGGACAACATTTCAACAGTTCTAAGACATATCGGTACATACAGCTTCAGATTAAATGACAGTGAACTGCCATTACTGATCGTATACATAGAAAGTGACACAAAGCTGGGTGGAACATTTCTGTGCATATGCATAGAAAGTGATGCCATCATGGGTCAACTATTAAACAACTATTACAGTCATAGTGTTGTATTAGCTGCAGGTTCGGTATATGGCAGAATATAAATGGCTGCTTACTAATTGGTAGTGTCATAGTTTCAGCTATATCAACCACAACACATGGCTGCTAAATGGCTACTATGATTGTAGTGGTGTATAAGCTGTAGGTTCGGTTGCAAAAGTGGTATTATTCTGTGTTTTTACACAGAAACAGCACCACCAAGTGATGTACAGTGGTTACAAAAGCAGTCTTATTCTGTCTTTTTACACAGAAACAGTGCCACCAAGTGATTTACGATGGCTATTTAAGAAGAACCCAAAATTTTTATGTAGATAACATTACCAAGTTTTAATTTAAGTCACAATGTTGCAGTATATATATATATATAAAATTTCCACTTCACCAAGCATTCTTGAAATAAATAAATAAAGATATCTAAAAAAAGACATATCTTTAACTAAAAAACAGATTTATTATTTTTTAATAAGTTTAAAGTTTATATCTGAGCTAGCAATAATGTCTAATTTAGTAGTAATCATTAATGTATTTATCTAAAATGATTGAGGTTGAAATTGTGAGATCACTTCTAAATTAAAGTGTAATATATATATATATATATTAAATGATCAAATTTCAATATTAAAAATTGTCCATAATGAGTTGACTATTCCAATTTTGTTTTAAATTGATTATTTTAAATATATATATATATATATATTGTGCCATTACAATTTAGTCATTAGCTAAATTTATAGTAATGTGCACGAGAGAAAATGAACAAAAATCATCATCACATTTTTATATATAAAAAAGGAAGCTGTAGGGCATCCAAGTTTAAACCCTACAAGATCCAGTTCTAAAAGCTTTAGACAGAAAGAGAGTGGGTCAACAATTATATTCTTTATTTGTTTGTGTGTTGATAGAAAGGTAATACACACAATTAAACTATTCAATTTTTAATTTTTAAAAAAACAAACAAAGCTATAACGCATATGTATAGGCAGTGTGTGTTATAAAAACTATTTATGTTAGCCATCATTAAATTTCAGATATTAAACATTTTAACTTTCTTTAAAACTAACCTATGCTTGATCAATTCTAATATCTTATTCTATACTTCTATTTTGCTTTTCTATAATTGTAAGTGGGAATTGAAAAAGTCACAGATTTAATTTTAAATATTAGGGTTATAATTACTAAGCTAGCAATTATATTATTTAATGTTAGTTTATGAATGATTTGAAATGATAAAGTATGTGTGTACATTACTTACAGAAATTTACATTTATTAAATATTGAAAGAAAAGGAAGGGTTAAATCTGTCAAATTATTTTTTGTACAATTTTATGTTAAAAGAGGAAATCTGTTGAATCAGATATCTATTTTTGTAGCAATTTTGTTTTTGTAAATGATTGTTTGTCACTTTGGGAGCTTAAGCTGGGTGGGAACTCTAATTTTGAAATTGTCTTATCTTAAGATTAGAGAAAAGAAACTCCAATTTTAGATATTACAGATATAGGTGAAAAAGGATTAAGTCTATTTTTTTTAAGACAAAAGTGTCTGAAAACCAGGTGTGTGATTTTTTTGGGTTGGTCAAAAATAGCAATTCACACTATCACTCTAATTGGGTGAGTTGACTCAAAAATCAGATATAAAAGCAGTCTGGAAAATCAGTTGAGCTATTAGACTATTATTAGATTATTGTTATTATAATATATTGTGAGAGAGACTTTTTAAAAATTATTGAAACTAAAGCAGACAAACATTTTTAGTTCTGCTAGATAGTTTTTTTTAAATCATTTTTTATGAAGTTTTGAATGTTGAAAATATAAGAAATGACGGGGTAGAAAAATTATGCATGTGTCCCATCAAGACCTGACAATCAGGAAGCTGCAGATCATATAGGAAAGAAATGATGTCTTGTCTGGAAAATAATATTCTACACCTTTCAACTGACCAGAGAAATAAGATGTTTTTAAATAGAAAGAAGAAAACATTCACCTGCATTCAAAGATCAGAAAGATGAATTAATCTACTGATAAATATTAATCATCAAGTCCAATTAATTGTTCCAGCAACTGAGTTTAAAACCCAGGAAATTTATAAATGTGAAAACAACTGCTGTATTTCATCCACTAAAAGAATCATGCTTGACAGGAAGAGAAGAAAAATTAATATAAAGATTTCCAAATTGTCCACTAAAGCAAATAACCTCAATAGGATCATCATCATCAAATAATTATACACTTTAAGAAAGAGATTGTTCCAAAGAAACATGGAAATTGTTGCTGCCAAAGATAGACATTAAACAAGAGAAAATTGACTCATTAGAAGTCGCTACAAAGAACTGGTAGTATAAAATTTTTTTTGATATATTTTCTTTATGATATCAGAGTCTTAATAAACTTTTAGCAATAAAGTGGTATATTTTATTTAAAGAACTTTTAAAGACTATTCAGATCGATTAAAACAAGAATGTCTTACTAATAATAACTTTGAGCTTCATAAATGATCTTGAATGTATCAAAATTATTTGTTTATTAATTTACAGTTATGAAATATTAATGTGTAAAATAATTTTTTGTATTATTATTTTGGTTTTAAATAATATTTTGTTATTATGGGATAAAACACGCACATACATAATAGTATTTTTATATGTGTATAATTGTATGTGAATGTGAAGTAATAAGTAGTATTAAAATATTAGATTATTTTGTTTCAAGTTAAAGTATAGCATTTCAGAGGTAGAAGGGAGGGGGGAAAATAATTTAAAACTTGTTTCTAAAACTTGCTCTTTCCAATTCTACTAACATTTATTTTTGTCATTCTACTTACATGTTAGATTTATAAGGTATGTGTGCCAATGAGTGAATATTTTTTTTATATGAAATACTTTTCTTGTGGAAATACAATATGACTTTTGAAATACATTTACGGGAAAGGGGGAGGAATTTAAAATTTAATGTTATGATTTTAAAACAGTCGATTATGATTATTGTTGTTATTGTTAATATAAATTTTCATGTAAATATAGAAATTTTTATGTATATGTTAGAAATGCAGTAATAAATATTAGTTTATGTTATTAAACGAGGTGTATATATTTCATTAAGAGTAGTCTTTAGTAAGTGTGATCATTCATCATCAATGGTTGAATATTAGTTGTTTAAGATATGATTAAATATGCTAAGATTAACAATAATTATGAATTTCTAAATTTAAATGGTTTATGTTTAGGCTTAGTCCTAAAGCTGTGGTTGAAACCATTGTCATTATCGTTATCATTATCATCATCATCATTCATCATCACGTTTTAATTAATGAGCTGTTTAAATGTTCAAAGACCATAAATAAATATGGATTTCATAATATTTAGTGAATTCTTAGTAATATTATAACCACCATTCCATCATCTATTTCATGCAAGGATGAGTGAATTGCCATCCTAAATTAATAGTAATCTGAGCTAGTAAAACTTATAAAAAAAATATTGAAACACATTTGTTATGCTAAGATCTAAGAAATGATTTATGTCTAATGAATTCCACTTTAGTTTAAAGATGTTTTATATTTACTTAGATATTAGTGCATACCATGGTATGGCTCTAAAAAGCAAAATCCTCCATTTTATTAGGAATAAAGTACCAAAAGGAATTCAAACCCGGTACATGTGAAAAGGTTATTAGATATAACTGTGTCTAGATTCAGATAATCTAGTGGCGCCCTGATAGACCATATTCACTTGTTGTTCACTTAGAGATGCACTTAACATCAAACCAAGAAATGAAAGTGGATAAAATCTACTGTCTGTATACCTGAGCAAATATTTTATTGAGTTACTAGTGTACTCACCTCACGTGATTTCCATATACCTGAGCTATAATAGTTGTTATTAATAATTTGTTTATAATTATTGATATTGTGATATCTCGAGGAATCTAATTATAGAAGTATGTTTCATTTAATCCAATGACCCTTAATATGACTGATAACTCAGTCTGACCTTTTTGTTTAATAGCCACTACTCAGGTATTCTTCTCATAATTTAATTTAAGCTACAATGCTTTTCGTTTATTAAGCTAAATATTTATATTTGAATCGTTTCTTAATTATTTAATACATTTGGATCGTTTGATCATCTTTATTAAGTTACAATGAATACTTGAATATTTGAGATTTTAATAATATTTGGATTTTTGACAAATCCAATGATATTTTAATATACAATTGTATTTCTCTTTAATATGTTACATGGATCTTTTGAACTCCTTTAATTATTTTTTTTGAGCTCCTTTAATTTAGGTTACAATATATTGTAACCATATATTTTAGTATAAAATATAATAATTGATGTAACTGGTATAAAAATTTCTCTTTCTTCTTTTGGTGATTTGATTGGCTTGATTTGCACTTTGAACAGATTACTCTCTTATATTCAAAATAATTTATTAGAGAGAATGGGTAATATTTTGCCTTACTTGTTGTCTATATTATTTTAATAAATTTAAATTGCTTCTTTCCATATACTAATTCATATCAAAATGTTTAACTTTTTAAAAATTTTGACAACACATTAAATTTGGTAAAATATTATTAAAAATAATAATAATTTTTATTTGTTTAAAATGGTCTTAAAAATTATTTCCATTGAATTAAAAAAACCATTTGTTCAACTAAATTTAATTATTAAAAATAAATACAGTAATTACGTATGCGTTTCAAAAAAAAAAAAAGAAAGGAGCGCGAATTAAAAAAAAAATCGTCTGATAGTGTTGCTTTTGGTGGGAGAAAGAAAAGAAAATGGTAAAAGGCAAATGGTGTAAATATGATAAGCTTATTTTAAAATAGTTAACAAGTAAACGGATTACCACAAAGTTTTCTATAAACGTAAAAATAACATAGTGGTATTTAATAATAAGATGAATTGCTAAATTTAAAAGTCTGTTCAAGTCGGCTGGCCAAGTGGATCAAATCGCCGGTAATAATTTTCCAATATTACATTTGAAATATGTCGGAGCTTCCCAGTTTAAAAACAGAATTAAATGCAAGATTTTGGTATGTTTTAAAATATTTATTATTCTACAATTTGGAAAAATTAAATAAGTATTTTAATTACAGAAGTTTTATAAATATGAAAATTTGCTTTTTAAAAAAGAAGAAGTTTAAATTAAAGTAAAATGTTAAAGTTATTAACATAGTTTAATATTTCCGTTTATAATTTTAATAAAAAATATAGTATTGATTGATATTTAACTTTGCAATGCCAGTAATATATTTGCTAGTTAATTTGTTTACCATTTGGATAATAAAAACAGTCTTCAAATAATTAATCAAAGCTATTTTATAATTTTATCGTCAGTTTGAAATGATTAAATTAATTGCTATAATTAGTATTCCTAGATTTAAGCGTGGATAAATAAATATTAGCATGGATGTGATAAACTTGGAACAGTTTTAATAGAGAAATGTAGAAATTAATAACTTATGAAAAACATTTTCATTTAAATTCTGCGTGTCATGTTTTGAAATTGTTTCATGTTTATGGAGCCACGTAAAATCGTTAATCTAATAGTGCTTATAATAACTAATACAAATGGATAAAATTACATGTATGGAATTCAACTATAATTGTAGCTATTACTTCGTATATTTATTGTTCGACACATCGTACATGGATTTCACGGATCATATTTGTAGTTATAAAATGCTATACAATCTAATTTGTGATACACACACCTGCTAGAATTCATGTATTGAACTATAAAATGCTATACATTTAATTTATATCACACACACACCTGTTAGATTTTATGTATTTGATGAATAATGCATTACTTTAATTTTATCGTTATATGAACTTGCATGTGAAGTTCATAAGTTATATTTTATTAAGTTTAAATTAATAGGGGTTGAATAAAATACTTATTCAAGAGAATAGCGCTTGCAAAAAAGCTTGAAAAGTACTAAATGAATTTATGAGATGTATCAATTTTTCATGAGGTATTTTGTGAGTCTTTCCAGATTTCTATTCCTATACTAATATTACTTATATTATATTACATATGTTTTATTTTAAGCAAGATAAGTTAGTACATTAGTTGTCCTGATTAGTGTAACATTTTATTATGCAAGAACCCACATTTGCTAAAATGTTAGTGTTTTCTGAATGGTCAGAATAACTGAGGAGGATGATTTTGCACTTTAATGTGAAGTAAATAGTAATGTTGTTTTATAATGTTAAAAGGCATTAATCTGTGCCGGTGGTTAATCCGCAGATTACTTAATTGCCATTTTTTGTATTTTACACTCATTCCTGCGCTGGTGGTTAATCCGCAGAATTGTGTAATTATACTTATTACTTTATGATGGTGTATAAATCCACAAAGCGTTTAGTGTTATTTAATTCCTATGTGTAGATGAATGCATCCACAGGAATATGGTTTTACTTCATAGATATAAGTTGGGCAAAGTATTTTAGTTATTCTGCTAAATCATCTTCTTCCATTTGTAAGTATAATTTATAAGTTAGATTATTAAATTGTAGCAGGACATTCTATTCAAGTTACCTCATAATAATTAACTGTTGGTTGATTATTATTTACCTGAATGTAAGTTTAAATTTTCACTTTATTTAATGATTGCATTATAGCTAAATCCTACAGATATAATATTATTTATTATATTATTATAAGTTTACGGTATAGATTTATTGAATCTGGAAATGACATTAGATGTTTCATGAGTTGATGTTGAATTTAGTATAATTTCCTCAATACATTCATTATATCAAATTGAAATATAAGGTATGATTAGGTTTTTTAAAAACCGTACCTATGATATGTTATTGAAGAAAGTCGATGGAATTATAATTTATTTATTTTATTTGTTTATTTATGTCTTTAATTATAACATTAGAATTAATTACTTATTATTCATAAATTTGTAAATAAACGTTGATTTATAATTAAACTTACTGTGCCGTTGCTATTTGTCATTCGTAAAATCAGAAATCATAAACCTTGGATAGAGCATACATTGAAGTACATACTATCGTCAACATGATATAAGAGTTTAGTGATATTTTGAGAAAACATTTGGATGCTTTTCGTCTTTGGTAGTTTATGATGTGTAAGGTACAATAAAATCCCATTTACCTTTTCCATCATTTTAGCTTTGCGTAGTTGATTCTAGTATACAATACAAATTGATTATTAAACCTGTAAACAGATTTACCAGATAATGACATGATTGAATATATTTACTTAACGTTTTTAAATTGTCATTTGTCAGTATAATAAGAGTCTCAGTGATATAGTAAACTATAAAAAAAAGAACCCAAGTATTTATGTTTATTTATTGCAAAGCTTTACCTGGACTAGCATTGTATTAAAAATCATATAGATGGTTTAAAATTTCATAATCTTATGTAGTTCCACAAATTATGCCATCTTGTACATGGTCGGCCATTGGGTCTCATACAATGAAAATCGCAAATTAAGGTTTGAAAGATAATAACATTACATACTTATAATTTGTTTAATGTATTTTATCATACTACTATGATAGGTCTTCACGGTACACCCTGGCTGCGATCAAATTAAATCATAAAAAGTTTATGTTATATCATTAGTTTGGTCTGTGGTAAGTTGCTCCAGATGTTGGTTGTGGTCTTTGGTGCATAATATAGATGGCATGATATGCTTTTGGATACAGCTCTTAATAGCTGACAATGTGCAGCAGGAATTGATCGGTGATCGAGGTTACAATTCTTAGCGCACTTATGTTTTGGTGATATTATGTAGTTGGGACAACAATCGAACGGTTACAATATATATATATATATGGGTGTGCGTGTTTGGGTGTTAAGTTCTTTGCCTGAATGCATATTGAAATAAATAAGCAATAGAATTTTATAATCATTTATTAATTGTTTCTTGTAGTTTGCTATTATCTTTAAAATCTTTTATTATATAAATTTCAATGAGCTCTTTACATCTTTAAGATGAATATTATAACATATAATGCACTATTAATATCATTCTTTTTTTATATAATATTTATTTATTAAGCATAAATCTACATGTAAATAATTAACTACTAATTATAAATGGAAAAGATAATATTGATAAAAGCAACAAATATAATATATATAGAAAATGGTATGCCAATGTAAGTCCAATTACATTGATGAGTCAAAATGTATATTGAAAAAGAGAATTCATGAACATGAATTTTTATAGAATATATTGTGATTCTGTGGATAGATTTAAATTTTTTGAATATTCATTTATTTGTAATAAAAGTTTTTACTTTGATAGTATTTTTATTTTACATGTGGAAAATGATTTGAAGAAGAGAAAAAAAACCAATGAGACATCTTTTATAGATATAAAAAGTAATTTATTAAATAAACTATGTAATTGTGTTATATATAAATTACAAAAAGTTGTCCATTCACATGGTAACCTTAATGTTATGTGATTTTAATAAGATTTGTTTTTTCGGTTGTTGATGGTACTGCAGCATCATTCAGCAGTCACATGTAGTGTAAGTTACAACTACCATTTAATTTTACATATTTACTGATAATTCCACATGAAAAGGCAAATTTTTTTAAAGAAGAAAATTTTTAGCTAAACATACATATAATAAAAGAAAAGATGGAGTGAATTTTGTATTTAGCTGTTTTAAAGTGTAGCTTGAATATTTATAGCTGCTTAATAGCAAATGCTAATTTTCCTTTTTAAAATAAAACATTCACTTTTTTTTAATCAATCAATTAAATAATATATTCATTTTGTTAGAATTAAGTATACATTAAATGGTTGTAAAATAAAACTTATAATGGTTAATACATTAGGATAACAATCTAATCAATAAACAGTTTTTTTAAACTTATGCAGCAAAAGTTTTGTAGCCAGAATTCTTTACTATTCATTGAGAGGATTTTTTGTGGGATAATATTTCCCCCATGATGGCAAATGTTAATGACATGTTCCTTTCTTAATCTCCTGTCTTTGAAATTTGAGGTTTAAACATCCTTTTTTTTTCATTTTGAATACAGATTCTTTCTAAACAGCTTGATCAGATTCACAAGGATTCAGATTAAAGTTCAGGCAGGTGACAATTTTTACCTCTTTTCTACTCAATCAATCTAATGATAGTTCAATGCAGCTTGAAGAAAATAATCCAAACTGATTAATTTAAAACAAAAGAGACTATATAATTTTGATTTCTTGTTTTTAACACCTTTGATAATGCCTTATTTTCAACACCTCTATGACCACATTTTGTTTTAATTACACAAATTTTCAAAACATTATCATTATTTAATTGATTGAATTTTCAAAGCACCATATTTATTAAACTGCTTAATTTTTTTTTCTTGCTTAACACTACTATACTTAACTGATTTGTTTTGTAATACATTCCATACATCATTCTTTTAATTTTGATAAGAAAAAAAGTTTTACATAGTTTATATAATTTATTAGTTTCTCTTAAATTTAATAATTTATTCTAACATTTGAACATTACCTATTATAATTACTTTTAATTTTTTTTTTAAGTTACTACTTTTATTTTATATAATTTTCTTTAAAACTTTGTACTTAGCAATCCTCACAATACTGAAAATCATCTTGCTACCATGTGAAAGATCATATAGCTGATAGTGAAATGAGAAAGACATTATTCATTTGTATATATATTTAAAAATAGACATTTTTTTATTAGACAAAATTTTTTTTTTACAAACTTGGAAAAGATATTTTGAAATTCAACTATATATTATAAAGAATATCATAAAAGAACTGACAAATACAATGGTGTATAATTTACAAAAGGAACATTTTGTAAATAAATAACATGGGCATACCAAAATTAAAAAAACGAAAAGAGAAAAGGAATATCTACTTATAATGGGGTCAGAAGAGAGAGAGCAAACAAATGTTTAGTAATATAATTTTTTTAAAAGTTTTTCTTTCAAAAGTTTTTAGGCTATAGTCAACTTTGTTAAAAGTTTTTGATGAATTATTTATTATAGTACAAATCCATTTAATTTTCACCATCAGTATTACAGTGTCAGACATATATTCTTTTGTTTTCTCTTTACATATCATTTTATAATTTACTAATTTTATAAAATATTACTTTATGTAAGTTGCACTTGTTTCAATGAATCCAGTATAGCCTGAAATCACCAACTGGTTATTTTTATCTATTGAAAGTAAAAGTTTTTCTGAGAATGGCTGAAAATGATTGACAATTTAACAAAAGTTTAAAGAAATTTACCAAAAAATATGATCATTTGATTATCCTGTCAAGTCAGTGATTGCCATGATTAATTTTAGTTAAAAAAAAGAACTTATTCAACATGGCTATTCTCTCCTCTTTAGAAATGCTCGAAGGTAGTAACAAATAAGTTTTATTCTTTAAATATAATTCATTATTATTAGAGTATATTATTAATATTTCTATCAAATCAATAATCAATGAATATGAATCCATAAATGTAGTGAAAATAAATTTACTGCTTCAGCACACTGAATGACTTTTATATTTTTTGTTGAACAAGATTTTCTGTATAATTTAACAGAATAGTCACTACTGTAATTGATGGATTGGAAAAATTGATTTGATCTTTCAACAATGTAGCATATGTCCATACTTTTATTTAGAGATATGCAGGTATGTGAGCACTCAGTATTTCATAAAGCATTTAAGAAATAAAATAAAAGTAAACCAGAGGCTTAATATCTATAAAAACATGATACTTCCACAATAAAATCACATTTTGTTCTGTAACCAGAGCATCAATAGTTATTTTAATAATCTAAATTAATCTGGGATTTTTTTATTAATGCTCAAGTAATATCTGAGTTAGCTATATCCAGCTAACTAAAAAATATTAAACTTTATTAGATTTTAATCCTAATCAGGATCAGTGTTTCACAAACAATAACTAATCAAATGATTTACTTAAAAGTAATGAAATTCAACTATTTTATAATGACTTTTCTTTTTATTAAGTCTGATTCCAGAAAACTTCTTAGGAAACACTTTGAAAGAGATCATTTTTTCCCCCCTTTTCTCATGCTATGTGCCTAATCTGACAATGCAGAATATCATGTCTAATGACATGCTTAAAAGGTCATGAGGAATTGAACTAACATACTTGTATAATTCAAGTGGCATGCCATTCTATGAATATTTCAAATATTTCTGAGAAACCATCAAAATGTTCTGCAGTGATTTGTATATAGAGGAGATTATATAAATAATAAATAGAAGGATAGGTTAAAAAAATTAAGCAGAATTTTTAATAGAATTCACTTTAATTGCATTTGGGTAGATTTCTTTCTACCATGATTGTACGTACAAAAAAATAAATGATGGGAATATGTATATATAAGATATATAATATTACCCTGAAATATATAATGTAATATATTTGACATTTCAGCTTTATAAAAAAGTAAAATACATTTTGTGCCTATATAAATAGGGTGCTATATTTATTTTAAATAATTACATTTAACACAAAGACAAAAAAGATAAGTAGAAGTATTGCATTGTATACTTTATTGTTAAAACATTAAAACATCATATGACCACCATTTCTTATACATACACAATCTTCTAACACATTAGTGTGATATAGTGCATGTTATAGTAATCAGTAGATGCCAGAAGATTTGTACATTTAAATACCTATTGACTGCCTACTCGTCTAATGTTCCCAGTCTTGTTTCTAGATAATGGCTGTTATAAGTGGATCTGAGAGCAATGCACTCAGATCTTTGGACATAATGCATCCCTCCAGGCACTATCTTTTACCTGTTTATTTGATTAGCTATTGTATTGAGGAAGTTGCTACTATTTCAATAGCTTGTGCAAGCAAACAAAATGGTGATCATGTGATGTTTTAATAGTTTAATACCAATCCTAGTTAAAGGATGTTGAGGTATATGGTTACAAACCAACCAAAGATACCAAAATATATAGATACTGAATTGGATTCAGAGCTGTATGACTCTACAGGAAAACTAACTTACTGAAAACATTATAGTTTGCTGGAAGGATGCATTAGACCCAAAGGTGTAGCTACATTGCTCACATATCCAAGGCTTCTCACTGATGACTGTCATAAGCTAGAAAATAATCTGGAGATATTGGATGAGTAGGCAATAAATAAAGATTTAAATGCAGAAACATCCTTGTATCTTTGAGTACTATAGCTTGCACTAGATGGAATTATTGTATGGAGAGATTGTTGTACATTATTGTTAATGTTTTTTATTTTTAAAAAATATTATTTTCAGTTTTTGCTGCTTTTTTATTGTGATAATTATTCCTATAAACATTTAAATAATTTCTAGAGGACAAAAATATTTCCAGACGTGTTACAGTTCGTAGAGATTCGTTTACTGAGTGGTTTGTTTTTCAACCTGATTCAATCTTGCCTGAATATATTATCGAATTTCAGTATGATAGAAAAGTAAGTTTGAATGCTATATACTTAAGTAATTCTTAGCATAAAAAATAAAATTACATTATGTGAATTTATGTATGAAAAATGGCCAATGATTCTAATATTTGATGAATTTATTCATCACAAAATTTATTGTTTAAAATAATTGTTTTTTAAACATTGGTAACTTCTATTTTTAAATATAAAAATATTTTTTAAGATTAAAACATTAAGTAATGTAATCTATTAAAAGAAGACCTGGACCAAAATATTATTATGAAGGCAATTTAGTTATGTAATGCAATGCAAAGTATAGTATATATAAAAAAAACTTTCAGTGTTTTAATCTAAGCAGGTATTATATTAGATTGATTGTGACTGGTCATTATAAAATATAAAAAAAAAAAAAAAACTCGCCTTAATTATAATACTCAAACTTTGAAGTAAGTTGAAACTACTGTGTGTACATATATATATGTACATATGTAAATATATAATTAGTCCACTGTAAGGCAAAGGCTTTCTAATAGGCTCTGATAAAGAATCTGTTAAGATGAAGGCATTGGCATACCATTTTTCAAAATAATAGAAGTTTGAGCAGTTTTGCATTCTTATTTTACTCTCTGATTACTAGATATCTAATGTTAGATGATTAGTTAAGTTAATTATAAAACACTATTTGAAAGAAAATTTCTAAGTTTGATTGGAACCTAAATTCAAGTTCCAGATTTGAACCCTGTTCAAAAGAATAATAAATAAATATACTATTATTACAGCACAAGATCTTCTATATATATATATAAAGAAAAAAGTGATAGAACTAATTTTCAGCTGTTTAATTCTGCAATTCTCCTCATTAGAGGATTATATGGAAAAGCAATTCAAATCTCACTCTAGTTGTGAGTATTCATACTTTCTTTAAGCTTTTATTGTTATTTAAGAATTCTTACACATAGCATTGATTTTTAAAAAAGGATTTTCACCAATTCTTTTTTTTTTTTTTTTTTAGTTCTGAAAAAAAAATTGACTAAAAAGTTTAAATGAGCACAGACTTTCATATGACCCACCACTCTCCACACTATCTCATAACACTGATACACTTGAACACATATATGTTGAAAAGATAAATAATCACCAATATCCGTATTTCATGCTAAACCAGCAATCATCAGTTAGTCCAGATTACCATCTCTACACATATATACCATAAGTGCTCAGATATATATTAAGATAGCCAACCCTCATACTTTAATGGACAGGCTTCAATCTATTCCACACTTCAACTCTTCAACCATCCATTCAATTGAAAATCTGATGATGGAATGCTCAAAGGCCACCCTGAGGCCTATATGTATTAAATGGATTATGTCCTGTACATGAGGGGTCAGATTGATCTTAGGTCAACATGAGTGTGACAAGAATCTCGGCCTCAGAGTGGCCTTTGAGCATTCCATCATCAGATTTTCAATTGGATGGACGGTTGAAGAGTTGGAGTGTGGAATAGATTGAAGCCTGTCCATTAAAGTATGAAGGTTGGCTATTTTAATATATATTTGAGCACTTATGGCATATATGTGTAGAGATGGTAATCTGGACCAACTGATGATTGCTGGTTTAGCATGAAATACGGATATTGGTGATTATTTATCTTTTCAACATATATGTGTTCAAGTGTATCAGTGTTATGAGATAGTGTGGAGAGTGGTGGGTCATATGAAAGTCTGTGCTCATATACCCTATACATTACATATATAGACACAGGTATATAATAAACCTGTGTGTTTCAATTATTAAAAAGTTTAAAGTATATTTATTTCATAATTAATAGAATAATTTGGAGATTATTTCTTAGATATCAAACTTAAGAATGTTGTTTCTGATTTGTAGATAGTTTTTCAGGAAAGGTTTGGTGTTGATCCCCCATCCCCCCAAAATATAATAGACAAATCTTGGGAATGATATGTTAAAATTATATATGTAGATTAAAACCATAGACAAATATACTGAAGTTAATTAGGCATTGCTGTCTTTCAGTCATAGATTGATGGATTTTTGTATATTCTAAAGATTGGTTTGTGTACATACAGCATTATAAAAATCTTTTATCTATACTTTATGATTTGTTTCAATAAATTATAAATAGACCTTGCCATTTATATTTCTAATATTACTTGAATTACAGTTTATTTTATCATATTTTGGTAATATAATAATATAAAAAAAGAAAGTTAGACTTCCTAGTTATGATTTCAAAGAAAACTGAAACAATTTTTGCTTGTTTTATTAAATCATTATTCCAGATGATTATTGACTAGTCAATTACTTAGACAAGATTAACGTTATTTTTTTCTGTTCTGGTGAAACTTCAATCCATTTTATATTTCAAGTTTGAAATTAAAAACAATACTTTATAGTAAATTTTTGAAGAATGATCAGAAAATAAACAACTTTTTTCAAAATAATATTTTTAATTCTTGATTTAATTTTATTTTAAGACTAAGAAATGTTGTGTTTGGCGAAAGATCATAAATAATAATTAAATTATTCAGTTCTATGCTATTGTGAAAATAAAATGAATTAATCTGAATCTTTTCACAGTTATGCTGTTAATAAAAAAAAATAGGTTATTGGAATTAAAGATGTAAAAAAACAGTAACAAACTTTTCATACAGTAGTAGGAAATGGTAGTCATATGATATTTTAATTAAACATGTAACTTTAAAAATCATATGAATTCGGCTTTAAGCATAGTAGAAAAACTCATAAGTCTGTTTAAGTCTTTGAATATCTGTAGAAATCTTAACTTGAGAAATTCCTTTAATTTTAATTTTTATATTCCAGTCAAATAATATTATAAAATCACAAACTATGAGACAAACTATTATTCTATTTTTTATATTTTTAAAAAAGAATATTTCCTATAAAATATTTATCCTACATAAAATAGAATCATGGAATAGAATACAATCTAACGTTAAAAATGTACTATGATGTAGACAAATAATAATATCAAAAGAGACATTTTTGAAACATTAAAAAGGAGAACTAACCCTTGATTAAAAGTGATAAATCCGTAAATGTGAAATTAAGATCAAAAAGTTATATCATTTTTGAGAGAGATTAACATTCACAATTTGTACATTTTAAGAAATATAAAATACAAGTAAACAGATTTCAAATTGTGGTAATCTAATCAAGATTAGTTTTTTCAAAAAGAAAACCTCAATAATTGAAGAGTAATATCTTGTAAGTATCTAGATTTAAAAAAGATTTAACAAGAAGAAGGCTGAGACATCCATCTCCAAGATAAAAAAAAAAGGCATATATTATGAACAAAAAGTTTATTTCAAAGAAGAAATGAGAGATGAATGAATCAAGATTTTGAATAGCTTATATCTTAAAAAAGAAGCTTTAGTGAGAAATTTAAATGAATATCCATAGTTGAAAATAAGTTTCCCTTGCACATGCAATGAATTTCCCCCCATATAGAGAAATAAAATTGAATGTTTCACATCTTAAAAATAATTTTTATTTTTTACAAAAATATAATTTATACACTTTACATAAACACTTTTTAGCAAAAAAAAATATTGTATGTATATACACACAATCTGATGTTTTGACTATCTTGTAGCCTTCTTCAAAGGTATAATGACAAATGTTAGATTGTGTATGTATACATACAATAAAAAATGTATGCTAAAACATGTTTGGAGTAAGGTGTACAAATTATATTTATATAAAATATTACAGCAAATTAAAGGAAATTGTAGGTTTAGTGAAATTTCTATTTTTAATATTTTCATATTGTTATATTTTTAAATGTTTGTACAACCTATTATTATTAGTTTTATTTTTGGTTTGTATAATTGAGGGATGGGTGTTTTTGTCATATTAGTCTCAGTACTATTCTGATTTTTTTGATCTGCAAAGATTTAACTCCTGAAGGTAAACTGAGATCAGTGGCTATAAGATCTTCTGATTTTCATGACAAAAGGAACAGATTGGGATTGATTGAAAATGATTATATTAATTAAGAAACAACAATAATAATTGATTTTTTTTTATGTCAAACGTTTCTAACTTTGATTGATCTAGAGAACAGATATGATTCTATGTGCTACTAATAAACCCTATAGCTTTTAAAAAAGATATAGAAATTTAGTGAAGGATTTACTTTGTTAAATGAACTTATTTTTATTTTTTATTTTTTTAAATGTTATAGCATCGGCCGGGATGCGAACCCGCAACCCGGGCAACTGCCTGCTAGTGCAAGGCAGTCGCGCTGACCTCTCGACCACCAATGCAAGACAAAACTTATTTTTATTTAACAAAAAAAAAATACATTTATATGTAGAAAAATAACCAGGATGAGAGAAAGTAAAAAATTAATAGAATTAAATCTTTGATTGAAGGGTAACTTTCATGTGGTTATGATTAGTGAATCTAATTACAGTGTTTAGGATTTGAATTTTAATCTCAGACTAATTTTGAAAGATTTTTCAGGTTATAAGTAGATTTGTTTTTTCCACAGATAGTTGATGCATAGAATTAAACAGAGAAGGTTAGATGAGTATCAAAAAATGCAGTTGTATTATCACAAAGCCTTCATTCATTCAAGAGAACTGTTATATTCCTACAAGAACTGAATACATATGTTAATTTTAATCTTAAGTTAAAACTGTATTCACAGAATAACACTAGCACTAAAAACAATATTAACAATATGAATCAAATTAAGATATTATTAGTTTTACTTTTCCATCATTTCTAAAACAAAGTTTAAAAGATACTAAATTATTTTGATATCCCATATATTAATCATTATATGATAGTATCTCAGATCATTTTCAGACATAATTGTGAAAGATAAATGTCCCTCCAAATTAATCCTGTTTCTCTAATTCATGGCTTTTTTTTCTCAACACATATCAACAAACTAATATATTACAATTACCTTTTTAGACTTTTTACAATTTCTTGGGGTCTAATCTAAGACTTAACTGTTCACATATTGTTGTCTCTTCTAGAAATATGTTTAGTGCAGTTTCATTTCAATCTTTTATCCATGTTAATAAAACTTGTTTGTTCACTAATCTGAGTATTTTGATTCTTTCTTGTTATTTCAATATATCTCTCCATATTTTGTTGGGTGTTCTGAAGTTTCTGTATTTTTCAAATAAATCTCAGATCAGTAAGCAATAACTGGTAAACATTAATATAAATACCTTTTCCAAAGCATTTCATCTAAATTTAATAATATTATTAATTTTCTCCATTGTATTTTCAACAGTATCAATAATCTGCCCATGATTTGTAAATATTAATATCATCTAATTCATGATTACCAATATTTACTTTCTTCTTTTGAGAAAATTCATTGAACATTGCTTTAATCTTATTATTGCTTACCTTCTACCTTTCTTACTTTCATCTTATAACTCTTGTAACATATCCTGAAGTCCTAAAGCATTTGCAAAAACAATTGTATCATCTGCAAAATCTACACTACTTAATTAATCTGCACTCTCTTAAACCAAGATGCTTCAGATTGTCCTATATAAATAAGAATTTAGGTTCAAGATAAGATGGCCTCTTTTATTTTTACAAAGTCTCTATCTAGTGTTTGGGTTTGAGAATTTGCTCTGTTCTCAACATGTGTTCAGTTATTATAAAATCAGTAAGGTGCATATGTTAAAAAGGTGAAATACTTTAATTTAATATAATCTATGTGCTTAATAAATAAATCTGAACCTTACATAATTTTTATTAATTCATAATATTAACACACAATAAATTGAAAGATTTTGAAAATGTTAATTATGTAAGAAAGTAATGGATTTAAAAGTGAACAGAGTAACATCTTCACTCTGTCAAACCAAAAGCTTCAGATTGGCCTATATAAATCAGAATTTAGATAAAGATGTCTGTTAAGCTTGAATGTTAAATAAGATTTAAGTATTCTTATTTCTTTAGCTTTCCACTTTAATCCACAAATTATTTCCTGTAAAAAAATTTTTTAAAATGTTTGGATATAGAATTACCCTTTTGTATTAATGTTAATTTCATTAATGTCACCATGCAATCATTGCTGTTGAATTCTGATAAATATTCTTCAGAATATGATAATATACTGAATCTACTATATCTTGATGATTCAAAACTTTAATCACTGTGAAAATGCTTATACAATCAACTGTCTTTTCATAATCCACAAATCCGATGAACAATGATAAATCGTATTCATTTTTTTTAAAACTTTTTTGACCTACTTTGTAAAAACCACTTTTAAATCCAGTTTGTTTTTTGAGTAGGTTTGACTTCAGAGTTCATTATAAATAAATTGTATTTCTCTTGATAAATATTTTGTATATAACTGACAGAAGATTATTAGATCTGAAATTTCTAATACTTTCTTTATCAACTTTCTATTTGTACATCTTTATCATTTAGTCTTTTGTTATATAATTTTGCCAACAATTTTATTATTTCTTTACCTATTTTTTTTTAAATATCAAAAATAATTTCATCACTTCCTGGAGCCTGTCTCTTCTTCATAAATTTAATTACATGTCTTATCTCTTGATTTGAAATACTTGGCCATTCAATATAATATTTGTAATAGATTTTGTTTCATGTTCTTTATTAAATATATATAATTCCTGATTAGAATTCTTCTACATTTCATGATGTCATCTCTTTTTTTAATAATATTTCTTTTATTTTTTATTGCTAAAATAACTTTTCTTTTAATATCAAGATATTATTTTATACTTCTGATATTTTAATTTTTTTTTATAGTTTTCCTTGGAAAGCACACACTTTCTCAATATCATTATGAACTCTTGTGAATTGCTGATTTTTCTCTACCAGCTATCTCTGTTGCAATTTTTAGAATACCAATTATTTTCTCAATTTCAGTTAAGTTTGAACTGTTTTTAAAATTTGTCATTATTTTAAAATGATTAGCAAATTCTAATTTAAATTTATTGGGGTAATTGTGAAGGTTAGGAATATCAACTATTAATATTTTCTTTTTAGTGATTTTTATCAGTTTGATTTTGCATTAACATGTGTCTTACATCTGATTGAACAATGATAATTCCTGTATTGAATCTATTAAGAACATTATCATCTTAAAATATATATTTTATGTTAATCCAATTCTGTCTATGTCTTTATTTGGATGTTTCCATGTTCATTTCTGTTTAGCATTTTTTCAAACAAAAAATTCATAAGAACTTGTTGGGGCTTAACTTGAATTGTGTACATTTGAAATCTTCCATTGATCTTACTACTGTATCTGATATACTATTAATCTCCACAATATTATTATTTTATTTCTATTTATAATGAATCCCTTTCCACATTTTCCTCCAAATAAAGTATATGCCCACTTTTCAGATCAATTATTTCTTCATCTTTTTTTAACTTCACATTATCTAACAATATCTCTTTTAATATTAAACATTTCTTTCAATTTATGTAATTTTTCTTCTCTTGAGGGTAATTTGGAATTGGTGGGTGATAGATAAATATAAAATTGTGTTCAAATTTGTAATCAATCGGATTCTTAATGTCCCCTGCCTTCATTTATCAATTACTGCCTAGATTCATGATTTTATAGCTTTCTGGAAATAAGAGTCATATTTAGTTTTATCTCTCATGATGAGAATTATAAAAAAAAAAATAGTTCACTTACTTACCACTCTGCTTTTAAGAAAATTCAACTGATGTTTTAACTGAAAGTTATCAGGCAACTGAGAAAAAGATCATAGTGTTTCTTGCTTTTAATATCAGAAATTAAAAGCCAATAAATTCACTATGCTGACTAATATATGTTGGTCAGCAGCCCATTTATATTCTTTTACCATATCAATAATCACATAGTAATTGTTGTAATGACAAAAATCTATATAGATGGTCATTAGTGATTTGCTGTGCTTAATTTCTTAAAGTCTCAAAGAGAAATTAAAGGATCTTCATTAGTTAACAGCAAAGTCTTTCTCCATAACAATTAAGATATTAGTTGGAAATAATCAAAGCTAAAGAATTTTAAAAAATCTAAAAAGAATTTTCTGAAACACTAATAGATTAAAAGCTTTTATCAAAATATTTTTTAATAACTCATATTGATAAAGGCTTTCAAATTGAATTAAAGTCGATAATATTTTTATTGATTTAATCTTAGTGCATGGTTCTTTTTGTAAAAATAGACTTTTTCAAACAAAACATTACACGTGGAAAATAATTAATTTACTTGACAAGATATCCACCAATTGAAAAAATTAAATGGCATAAAATTAACAAAACATTCTACCACAGGATTCAATCTGTCACCTTCTTTATTTAATATATTCTTCAATAACCTTTCAAAAACAGATTGCAGAAAATTTATTTATGCTGATAGCCTTGTTTTGACTTCACAAAGAGGATTCTTTCCAGAAATAGAAAAGTTTCTCAATAAAGATATGTAAATCTTTTTCAAAAGTTAGAGGTCTATTCTTATTTCAGCAAATACAGTATGCTTAAATATTTTTCTAAGTGGTGGGAAACATTTCTTAATTTGAATATAACATTTTGTAATAATAGACTGAAACACTATTCTATCTCTTGCTATTTAGGAATAACATTGAATTGTAGGGTAAGTTATTTTCCTTATTTATTTAAAATTAGATTTAAAATTTTTATTTAAATCTCCTTGGAAATTTGGCTGACAATTCTTAGGGTTCTGATCAAATACTTTACAGAACACTTTATTTACACTAGTATATTCTTCTGATGTATACTGTGTCTCTGTTTTAAAAAATACCCACACTAAACTTTAACTACTAAATTAAATATTACCATGGGAAAAATTGCTGACATATTCAAGTCTATTCATCTGCCATTTCTTCATATTCTTTCACATATTTTTTCATTAAATATTAGATGTTGTCTTGGAAAATGTATGAAAAGCTGTAAAGCAGATTGAACTTGCCAGATTTTTGTTTCACCACTTAAGAATCAACTCAAATCAAAGATACTGTTTTGAATGATAAAGCAAGAAGTTACAATTGGAGAATTATTGTATAAAAAATGTAATTCTTATGATATTCCAAACGAATTTCAGTAATAATAAAAATAGTTGGATTTGATCTTTCAATCATTTCACTAGTCTGTTTCATAAATGGAATTTATCTGCCGTTGATCTACATAGATGTGGGAAAACACAAATATAGTTAATGACTGATGAATCTACAACTATAATAGAAGAAATGAAGGACTTAATAATATCACTAGTAAATCTTTTTTGATTGGAATTTCTATAGATTTTTTTATATTATTTTAAGAACTTATATGATAAATAAATAAAGGCAAGATAGAAAATAATTTTTTTCTGTTGTTATGCTTTTTCTCTGATAACACATTATTTTATAATGCTATTAGAGACAAAGACATTTTAAACTATATAATTGGATAATATTTACATTTTTAAATTGCAAAATGTTTAATAAACAACAAAAACAAAAAGAGCAAAAAGTCAGTGTTGTTCATAAGTAAAGTAATATATTGATAATAGTTGGTTATTGTTTGGTACTCAAGCATTAGAGCTATTTTATAAAATTTAATGTTCTTGATCAGCATGGTTTGGTATATGAGTAACAAATGTTGGAACTCTAAAGTTGATTGATTGTAATTCAACTCCATTACTTCTGGTGCTCAAACTAAATATGAACTCAAAAAAACAATAAACCATTCAATTATTTTATTATAAGCCTCTTATACAAGGCAGATCTAATAATATATATTATAGGACTAAATATTCAATATCTATTACCAAACAACCAGAGCATCACAAAGATTCTGCAAACTGAACTGCTATAAATTCTCCTTTTTTTTTTTTGAGGGCATGCAATAAATTCAAGAATAGAGTAGTTATAAATCACAGTTAATAGGTCTCAAAACAATTCTTAAAATGAAAATTGATAATATTTATTTTGCCATAATATATAGTTGAAATAAACTTAAATATCAAACTTCTGTTACTGATAACTACTACTCTTCTTTTCCAAAATCATTCACAATACTCTTAAAAGTCTGTTTTTTAGCATGTAATGAAATATGACTTATTTTTGTATCAACATCGTTAATCTCTGAATCATATTAATTGTCTTATCTGTTTCTTTATATATATTTAAAATTTGCATAGCCTCTAAATATTTAAATTTTTATCTTTTATTCCATCTTCATAACAATATCCTTGTCCATACAATAATTTTATTTTTAAAATCATCTTTATCATTAATCAATTCACATATATTATATATTTATTTAATTTATATTTTATTTTAAATACATTTTTTAGTTTCATCTTTCTAATTGTATCTATACTCCAATAATAAAGAACAAATGTTTTTCCATATTTTATTACATACTTTATAAAGGAAATTCTCTAAATTATTCTATTTAGAAATAAATTCTCTTGCTGCCAGTGATTGTATACTTTAGAAATAATAATAATACTAATAAATAAAATTATTATTATTATTATTATAAAATAAAATAAATAAAATTATTATTATTAACAATATTATAAAATGTCTCACTCATAATAATCTACATTTTCATACGTATTTAAACTTTTATTAAAACAGGTAAAACTCTCTATACGTATTGCCAGTTATTGCAAGCCAGAGTAATCAATGGATGCCAGAAGGCTTGTGCATAAAATCCCAGCTTATTCATCCAATATGGGGTAGGCACTAGATGGGGATTTTATGCACAAACCTTCTGGCATCCATTTATTACTCTGGCTTGCACTGAGTGGCAATACGTATAGAGAGTTTTGCCTGTTTTAATAACACTTAAGAGCAAGCATAAGAAATAGTGATCATATGACGTTTATTTCAACTTTTATTATTTTCCATATCTGCCCTCTATCTTTCAAAATGTCTGTATTCATCACTCCTAATATATAAACCAACATAAAACCTTTAATTCTTTAGAATATAATAATGTTTTTCTTATGTATCTTTATGCTTGATTCTTTTCTTAAACTCCTGTTAAAGAGACTTTGTTTTATTAATATTCATAAATACAATCTGTTGAGCATTTTCAACTGTGTTTTGCATCTCTCATCCACAACTAAGCCATCTTTTGTCTCCCAGAATTTGATTTATTTGCTGTCACATTTACATATCTAAAACAAGTTTTCCTATTTTTTTTTTTAAGGACATGCAATTATTTCATAGTTACATTGAGAATTGTGTTCTTGCAGAAACTAATGATAACAAATGTAAAAGCAAATGAAGTATTTTACCAAAATGAATATTAATGTTAATGAATTAGTAAAAAATATAATCTTATAGTCTTTACTAATTAGTCTATATTTTGAAATAGAGACAGGTTTACCACAGATTATCTTTCTTTGTAATAATACAACTTAATCTAATACAACATAAGAGTTGTAATCTGTTGAATAATTTTAATATAGCAATAACCAAAATTCAACACATTTTATTTAACATATGGATTTTTTAAAAGACAGATCAACTATTAACAAGAAATTATAAAGAAACCTGTAGATATGCCAACCAGAAGACAGATTCAGTAATGACTTTATTATTACTTTAATTCTGGCATTGTAGCCATAGATTGAGCAGTCATTAATTATGTGGTTTATTGTTTGTTGTTTCCATTTACATAAATTAATGGTTGTTAAATTCCATTTACGAAACAGATGATAACAATGACCATATGAGCTTGACAAGTCTGATTTGTTTAACAGCTTTTTATACATTTTCTATAAGGCACCTTCTTGTTTGATATCTAGTGAAGCAATGTGTGAAAGAATAAAATGTCATGCAAAGAAATAGACTTGAGTGTAACAGTAATGTTTCTCAGGTAATATTTAGTTGGTGTGAAATTTTTTCTTCAAACAGGGGTCTGCATTCACCATCTGAATTGTCTGTAAAGTAATTACATAGCAACCCCAAGTAATACCAGATAGATTTCCAAAGATATTATTTTTAGAAATTAATTTTGATTTAACCTTAGATAAATATGGAAAATAAGTGCATGATGTTTAAATATATCTTTCTAAAAATCAACCTATTTAGTCTCATTTACATATCTCCAGAGACTATTGTGAGAATTGGAATCTATAAATGTAGAATGTAGAAAGATCTTGCAAGAAGAATAGAGTCATTCTGTAATGGGAGATTTGGTTAATTATGCATACATAAAAATTATCTATCCAAATTAATGACTACAATTTCATTTGAACTATCTTCAATAGAAGTTGTTTGTCTTACAAAATGGTTTGAAACAAAAGAAGACATACTGTTTTCAGAATGAATTTAACAATAATTAATGTAAATCCAGAAATTTTAACAAGATATGCATTATTAGAATTATGAGTCTCATGAAGTGCAATTATGTTAGTGTTATATTAAACAACTAATTTGTAAACTGTCTTTATTTTGATTTTAATATATCCTCAACATTAAGTTGAAGTATTTTTTATTGCATTTCTTAGATAAAGAGAATACCATTTTGTAGAGGATATACCTGGAACTTGAAACATCCATATTAAGAGTTTGAAATTCTCATTTTTGTAGTCCTGGAATAGTTATCCTTTTATATAATATCTTTAGATTTTATTTTAACTGTTATATTGTGTTTTTTTTTTTAATTTTCTGCCTTTAACCAGAGTTCACTAACATAAAGTTTGGTTTCCATGTGGAAACAATTGCTTTCATTTACTAAAGTATAGTACTTGCAGAGTGGGCAACAGAAAAGTTGTCATCCATCCACATGAACACAGTAAGTATATTCTCTTGGATGTAAAAATTTCCTGTTGATTTACTTATTAATGAATAAACTAAACTATTATTGATCATTACTGAAAAATTGAAATTGGGATTTGTAATATAGTCCAAAGAATCTTAATTAACTTCTTGTTCATTCATTGGATAATGAATTGATTTTTCAAGAATTGACAATAAATTAACATTTTATTCCATAATTGTATCTTGTAAATCAGTATAAACTATAAATAAGTATTAATCTTCTCTTTAGAATGGATTAAGTATGTAATGAATTATTGAATTTTAAAATAAAATAAAAATCATTTCTTTAACAGTTGATTACATTCATAACTTTAATAAAAATCATTTATGTTTATAATTTCAGTTAACTTGTGAATACGATTTTATTTCTTCATCATTCGACAAATATGATGTATTTGAGGATGAAGATGTTTTAAACATGGAACCAAAGGCTTTTCCTAAAAAGAGGTTTGCAAATTTGTTGTATTAAAGATTTAATGTTGTTGGTTATTCAACGTTTATAGATAAACCAAATAATATGAACTTTATTTTTTTAGCATAAAATTTCATTCTTTTTAAATCTTTTTGCATTGAAAAGAAGAAACATGATAATTTAAATGATTAATTCAGTATATATATATTAGAATTTTTTGAATCTAAAGAACAGATCATTATATAATTTCTAATATCTGAACAAACTTTTATTCCCTCTGGATCATTTTTAAGATGGCATATAGTAATGTTCTTACAATTGTGAATGAAAAATCATATTTATTCTACTTAAACATGTGTTTTATATTATTCTTATTGCCTGTTATTTGCAAATGAAACCGATTCATTTGCAAAAATTCTCTCACAATTGATAATATGAATATTTTAAAAACTTTTTTTTATCAAAAAAGTAGATCAAAAGTAGATGATAATAGCAGTTTAACAACTGATCAATATATTAAAAAAAATATTCCAATTTGTTTCTTTGACCAAAGCAATAAATACAGTCTAAGATATCAAAAAATAAAATAGAAATTACAAATTTCAATTTGTAATAATCTTCCAAAAATGGTTATCATAAGTTTAAATTCTTAGAACTATATTAATCATAACTAATTTATTTTTAAAAAATCTTTCATTTTATAAAATACATGTATTTGTGTAAATAGTAGATATTAACATAGTTAAAGGGCTATTATGCAAAATAGATTTTTTAATTAATCAATTTCATTTTTCACAACATTGGTATTTAAAATACTGACATTAATCAAATGGTAACTTTGCTGTTGGATAATCATCATTACATTGAACTAGAATATGGCAATTAAAATATATTTTGCTGCAATTATTTAAAACTGTCTCATTTAAGAATGAATTTGAGCAAGATATATAGAATTGTTACTAATAGTGTAAAATTAAGTTTGTAGTAAAATCACATTATAATACTCTTTTAATTTAAAATAATTATGAAATAAAATTTATTATATACATATTAATTAAAAATAAATATAAATGTTTTTGCCCTTCCTTTTTTTTCGAAAGAAAAATGATTGCATAAATACTATAAAAACCAAGTTAAGTTCACTTCTGAGAAGTTTTTTCCACTGACTTCTTTATAATGCTAATGCAATTCTTTCAATAATAATAATTATAATTGAGGCAAAAAAAAATTTAAAAGAATTGTTTAATATGTTAATATAATTCATACCAAAAAAAAGTTCTTTTTCTGGAAATGCTGAGAAATATTATTTTATAAAGAAAACAACATATACTGAGATATTACCAAATTCACCACTTTCTTTATTTTGCTATAATATCTTATAAATGCAATTTATTGACTCTATTTTGAATATTTTTTAGCAAAAACCCTTTATTGTACATATATGCATATGCAATCTTATGTTTCAACTTTCCTACAGTCGTCTTCAGAGACACAGTTACTTAAATTTTTTAAAGTAAAATTAAAGTAAATGTGTCACTGAAGAAGAAAGCAGGACAATTGAAATGTAAGATTGTATATGCATATATGTACAATAAAGGTAAAAAATTAAAGTAAATGTGTCTCTGAAAAAGGCTGCAGTATAGTTGAAACATAAGATTGTATATGCATATATGTACAATAAAGGGTTTTGCTAAAAAGTTTTTAAAGTAGAGTGAATAAATTACATTTACTGAGAGATTAGTTAAGTTTAATTACATTATTGATGTTAAATGCACTTTTATTCTAATAGTAATCATTTTTATGCTCATTTTAGCTTTGACAGTATCATTAAGAAAACAGAGAAATTTTGCAACTATGATACTCAACTACAAAGGAATAGTGTCAATCTTTCAGATTTAAATATTAAGACAGCTTACAAGATACCTGCTCTAATTAATATTGTGCAGTTGATCCTCAGTTTTAATAAAATAACTAATTTAGAGGGATTACCAGATATGGTAAAGTTATATTTTAATATATTAAGCATGGTTATTATTATTGTTATCCAATATTACTTCTAAATTATACATTTACATATAACACATTATTTAGCAGTTAAGGTCATCATATTTTAAAATAATTTATAGCAATAAATAAAACAACTGTTTGTGTTTAGAATTTGAATTCCTGAATAATGATTAATTTTTAAAATAAGTTAAAAACAAAATCTTCATTACATTAAATACTTGCTCAAATGATGACAAAAACTTAATGCGCACATAGATTTTAAAATACACTTATAAACAGTGCATGACTAGAAATGTATTTCCTCCTTTATGATTACAATTATTTCAATCCTTTAAAAATGATATTCCGTATCTCTTGTGCTAAAATATTTAAATTTATACAACATAATTGTCAATTTGAACATGAGACATATAATAGATTTAAATGCTAAGATAAACATGGTCAGTAATGGTGTTTATAAGAATATGCTTTAAGCATAAGCAAATTCAGTTATGCTTTGGAACTATTACCGGCAGGAGAGTGGAGATTTTAATATGCGCTTATAAACCACCTGATTGGAGGTTTATTTCCTTCTTTATAATTAAAAGACTGTTCTGAATTAAGAAGAATTTCTATTTATTAAAAATAATCTGAAAATAATGGTAAAAACTATAATCTAAAAATATATATATATTTTTGGATTCTGTTCAAGATGAAAAATATTGTTAAACTTTGCACATGTAGCTGGATTTTTAATGTCTCACTCACCAAACCATAATTTTTAGGAAAAGCAGTTTATCCTTGATTAATAGAAGAGACATTTAAATAGAAATTATTGTTTTATAATATTCATACTAATAAGCTAATACAAAAAAAAAACTTCTAAAAATCTTAGTAATGTGACTCTGCATGCAAGTACAATGAGTCTATCTTTTAGATGATGAGTTAATCATTGAAAATGATAAAACAATTTTGAAAGATTAGATGCACCAAAACAATTACATTTTTAATGATTATTATAATCATAAAGCATACAAATTATAAGTTACAAAAAAACCAAAGTATATAAATGTACAATAACCAATTTGCTTAAAAATTAAAGACAATAAAGTAGTTAAGATAATATAAATAAAAGAATTTATAACTACTATCTTCAAATTGGTTTAATACATACTCATCATCATGGGCTGCCAGTGTTGACATTAATACACCTGCTTCACTGAATAATATTAAACTTTTTTTTTATATTAAATATTATTGGCTTTGATTTCATAATGAATTTTCATATTTAAAAGGTTGACAATATCACTAAAGTAATAAAAAAAAGTATTTTATTAATTCTGACTTTTTCTAGTCTGTTCCACTCTGTATTTGAAAGATCACCCACTAAAAAAAGTTCTAATTTTGAAAATGGCATTTTCGTTCTAGTAGTCTACACACGCGTGCGCGCACACACGCACACTAATTAAAATTAACTCAAAACAACAATTAAACATAAAAATTTATGGAAAAATAAAATAAAACCCAGAATTTATTTCTGGTTAGTTTACTTATGTGAATCCCATTGATAAATTATTTTCTTTATTCTGATGGTTCTGGTAATTAAGCATACAATGCCCTATAACTACATATTGATATATCTAAATATATGCCATAAGAAAAACAAGTCCAGGTGTAGTTGGAATAATGAAGAAAACAGCATTTAATTCTGATAATATATGTCTACCAAGCATTAACTTCTATTTGATTACTTAACTATATTTTATTTTACTAATCTTTTTATACAATGATCGGGAACACAAATAGTTTTACTTTTTATTGATTAATTAAAAACGTGGCTAAAGCCTGACAATTATCTAAACACACGTCTAACATGTAAGGTTATATATTATAAAATGAAAATGTGTTCTCATGTAATAACACTAATACTAAACTGTTAAAGCAAAAACAAAATCAATATTAATTTAATATATTTTAAAATAAAATACATAACATACTGGAATGACTGAATAGATTTCTAGCGCATTAGTGTGTCTAAGTTTAGTAGCAATTGACTCTTTCTAATTATATGGATTGTGTGCCAAAATACTCTAAAATTAGAATGAAAGAAAGTATTCCACATAGACACTCATTTTCAATATATGTAAATGAGAAAAATTTAGTGAAAATATAAAGAAGTTTCCTCCAGTACACCTGTAGTCATAGCAGTCATGTAATAATGGAAAGAAAACAGTTAGTTGCTAGATTGTTCTGACAGCAGTGAGGCATAGTGAGTTATTGTTTATTTTATCTGAGGAAGAATGATAGATACTCTGTCGAGTAATGTTTGTACTCCACAAGTTGTCTATCATGTTAGTATTATTTTTACTAAGAACTAATTAATATTTTAATATACATCCTTCATTGTTATTTATTACTTTTTAAATAAATAAACAAGTGTAACTAACCAAGTTGTATATATGTTCATTATATTTGCAGTCTGACTGGTTATTATTAAACCCTCAGACATAACAGAGTGGCATAGTTGACAGTTCAGATATTGTAAAAATAGGAAAATTGAAAAATGGTGGTGTTAAATGCTTCAATTCAAGAGCTTGATGTAAATAATGCAGACTCATATAAAAGCTATGTGTCTTATGCTGAGTATTATATGCTGATCAACAAGATAGAGGAAGATCATCTTAAAGTTTTCTTACCTCTCTATTTTTCTGGACAGAAAGTAATTCAGTTAGCTCATGGATGAAAAGTGTCTAGAGGACATTCCATGTGGAGAACTTACACAAATTGTGAGTGCTTATTTTACCTCAAAGCTTTCAAAATAAGCAGCACATCTTAGGCTATGAAGTAGAATACAGTTGCCAAAAGAAAAACATGTTGATTATGTTTTAGGCTTGATCCAGAAATAATTCATCTCCTTTTTAGATATGTCTGATGATAATTTCAAAAAAATGCTACTAAGTGATCCGGATTTGACCTACAAAGTGGTCATAGAGAGTAGCATAGCTCAGGATATTGTGTTGAAAAAAATGTTTCAAAATTTACAGCACCTCAGCCTTTGGAAAGCATTTTGTTTACAAAAGAAAAATCTAAAGGAGATGTCTAGGTTTTTGATATATATAAAAGTAAACCACAAAAGTGTTATTTTGTGAGAAAACTAGACATTTAAAAATGAATTGTGTGCATAAGAAAAAAATATGCAGAATTTGTGACACTAGAGGTCATTCAGTTATCATTAGTCATTTTAAAGATCGAAAATTATTTAAGAAAAATACAGATTACAAATTTAGGAGAGAGGTGGAGCACAAGAAATCAGTAATAAAGAATATAAATAAAAAAATGGATCATATATTTTTTTGAAGTACAAGTTTTTGTGATAAATGAGTAATAGTAAAAATGGTTAGTGGAGCAAGTCTGTCTTTAATGTCATACAAAGATTAAATTCGGATTACAGAAAGTCATAAAAAGAAATTTGTATTAAGAAAGACAGATGAGATTGTGACAGATATAAATGGAAATAAAGTTAATATTTGTGGCAAAGTAATAATTCTGATAAAGTTGAATTCTAAGATGGAGATTCCTTATATTTCATGTAGTAAATAAATATGTAAGCTTGTTACTAGCTAGAAATTGATTTGAACTTTTGGGTATAAGAGTGAATATATTAAAGACTGTCCACATGGAAACTCTTAGGCTGAAGCAAATACCCGGAAATGTTCAGGTCTGGATTAGCAGAATTAAGAACAATACTAGTGAATGTGGAATTAATAAAAAGTGCACAACTGGTTATTTGTAAACCTCAGAAAGTACCATTTGCTTTAAGAGATGAAATGGAAAAAACTTTAAATGAGCTGGTTGCTAAATGGTTCTTAACACTGAAAGATTTGTCATAGACTACACTGATAGTTACAGTAATTAAACCAGATGGAACTCTATTACCATCAATAAATTTATAAATACAGCATCATTTTGGTATCTAACATCCATGAAGTACTGACTTTATTTCAAAAGGCTAAGATAGTTCTGAGAGCAGCTCTTCACCAGATAGAAAATTGATTACATATAAGAGTTATTCAAATGCAATAAATTATTTTATGGTATATGTATTGACTCCAATGTTTTCCAGGCAAAAATGGATATGTTGTTTAAATCCATGAATGGTGTAATTCCTTATCTGGATGACATTTTGAATATATGTGCTATGCAATCAGGATTAGAAAGCCAGATAAATTTAGCCTGCTCAAAATTAGCAAGATCAAAAGCAAAAATAAATGTTAGAAAATGTATTTGGTCCATAAAAAAATTTCTCAGACATGTTATAAATGCACAAGGTCAATTTCTGGTTCCTAATAAAGTTAAGGCTAAGTCTAGACATATGAAAGAATTGCAAGTGTTTTTAATACTTCAATTTCTATGAGAGTTTTATAAAAGGAAAATTGCACTATTTTTCTCCACTATATCAACTTCTGAAAAAGAAGCAATGTTGGGCCTAGAACATAGAGCATGTAAAGGCTTTTAACATTGCAAAAGAAATGTTAACTTCATAAAGTTTATTGGTCCATTATCAGAACAATTTGGATGTTATAATAATGATTGATGCATCTGAATACAGTGTAGAGTTATTTCTTACCCATGTTTCAGAGATGAATATCCAATTACTTATGCCTCAAGAGATCATACATTGGCTGAAAATAATTACAGACAAATCAACAAGGAAGCATTGAATGTCATATTTGACATCAAGAAATTCCACCAATATATTTATGGGTAGAAGTTTGCTTTTGTATCAACCATCACTCTCTAGTGCAGATTTTCAATTTCAAGAAACTAATTCCCATTCAGTTTAAGCCAGAAAATGTTATGCTGGATAAATATCTTATCTCAGTATGCTTACCAACTAATTTTCAAACCTGGAAGTGAAATTGGACATGAAGATGCCTTGTCACAATTAACCAATCGTAAAGAAAAGATATATGTGGTAAAAAGAAATAAATTGCATAGATTCAATGATATCACAAATAATAAATAATGCTGTAGTAGCAGACTGGACTAGATGAGATAAAGGTTATGAGCAACTGGTGAAATGGTGGATAAAAAGTGTTTGACTGAATATCTGTTCCCTGACTTAGATGATATAATTTTGATTAATAAAGATATATTGTCAGTTTGTTATGGATGCATATTAAACATCAATCATTTATTTCTGACTCCCACCATTAGATTTCAAATGCTAAATTTGTTGCATAAAGATCACCTAGGAATTGCAGAATAAAAAGCTCCCATTCATTATTAGGTCTGATGTTCTAATATAACTGAGGATATTAAAAATTTAATAAAAAAATGTTCAGATTGTAAATAGACTGCTGTGGACAATACCTATGACTCCATGGATTCACATATGTTTGGAGCATATGGGCAATGGACAGATACCTATTCAAGAAGGACTATATAAATTGGTCAAGAATATAAGTGCTGAATGTAATAATTGCATTAAAAGAAATCTTTGTTATCCATGGTTTCCCAGAGCTCATTGTGATTGATAATGATTTATGGATTTCCTGGGTGATAGGAGAGAATAATGAAATTGCTGAAAAAGCTGTACAAACTTTATAGTTTGAATAAAATGAAATTTAAAAACATGTCTGAAGCCTTAGTAGAGATGATATACAACAATATTTTATGTCTAGCACCACAACAGATAAAGCTCCAGCTGAATTGCTTATAAGTAGCTTTTGCCATACCCACTTAACACAGTTATTACCTTTGGTTATTAACAGAAATAAAAATAAAAATTTCGTGGATTTCTTATAGCAGAACAAATATGGTTACAAGATTTTCTTAAACATCATCAGATATCTGGAGTAACCATAAATGTACTATCAAAACAAATAAGACTTCTAAAGTTGCCAAATGATAAAGAAAGCACATAAATCACATACTTCACAGCTATGAGAATCCAATATTCGAGATTGGTCAAAAGAAGAAGTGTAATAGTCTGATGTTAAGAAAAGAGGGGATCATAACTGATCTAAAATATAGCCTAGAGTTGAAGGTGAATGAAGAAGAAACCACAATTAATCAACAACATGATTGCATTACTGCAACAGTTGAAACTCTGATAGTAGTTTTGTTTGTCATTAAACCTACTAATTTTGGAATGGGGGGGAAGGAATGGAATGTCTGAATAAATTTCTAACACATTAATATGTTTATGTTTATTAGCAATTGGTCCTTCCTAATTGTGTGGATTGTTTGCTGAAGTAGACTTGCTTCCAATATATTGTGCTCCCCCCAAAACAAGACATATTCTTATATTAATTTTTATTCCAAAAGATGGCTTATGGCCTTTTTTCAACAGCACATAAATAACTTTTACTGCTACTTGATATGCCATATTTAGGATTATCACATAACATTCTCATTATATATACGAATATTAAAAATTATTTACAAGTTATTGAAATTAGTAATATTTAATTTAAAATAATATATAAACATTAAGCTGTCTTGATTAATTTGTAAATTAGAGATCATCGCTAGTAATAAGTTTTAGTCTTTTTAGATATAAACGTTGATTTATTTACAATATATATGGTTGGAAGTCAGATTAAAGAGGAATTCTTATATCGGACTGAATGAAGGCGCATTGATAAATAAAAAGAAAAATTGTATTTGTAAGTTTATTAAAATAATTAGTTATGAGTCTGCCAGTAAAAAATCTACAGTTATATTTATATATTCATTATTTTAATTCAAAATGTTTTTTTCTTTTCTTATGCTAGTTGTAATGTATATATAAACGTTTTGAACATTATATTCATTACTTTATAATTCTAGACATCTGCCGTGTGTTTCAATGGATGAATGATATTTGTTCATTAGGCTAACAATCTTAACTAGGTCTTATATTTGGTGTAGGACTTATATTATCAACACCTGAAAAATAATGCTAGGGTTTATTTTCTGGTTAGATCTTATTTTGGGAAAAACACAGTATGTAAATAAGAAAAACTTTGTTAAAATCTAGGGAAGAAGCAGAAGTCTTCTCTAGTACAGCTGTAATCCTAACAATCAGGGAATAATGGAAAAAGAGACAATTAGTCGCTAAATTCTGCTGATAGAAGCAAGGCATAACGATTTATTATTGTTTATTTTTTCCTGAAAAAGAATGATACACACTCTGTTGAGTAATGTTTGTATTCAGCAAATTGTCCATCACATTACTATTGTTCTAACTAAGAACTAATTACTATTTTAATACACTTCTCTATTGTTGTTTATTACTTTGTTAATAAATAAATAAGTGTAACTACAAAGTTTGGGCTCATTATATTTGCAGTCTGATTGGTTATTTTAAACCCTCAGACACAGCATTCTCTAGTTACTGACTTGATTAAAACTTGTTTAACCTTCAACTTTTTGTAAATTTATTCCAGAAAATTGGTTTAATAATTTAGACACATTTTTGACAAAATTTTGCTTCAATCACTTTCTTAATTTTAATGAGATTATTTCATTGGCATAGGTACTCAGAATTTAAACTCATATCAGACAAAACAATCCATTTTTGATAAATGGCTACTATTGTAAAACTTACTTAGTCTTGGCCATATGAGAATATTTAATAAACATTTTCAACTTTCTTAATACCTTGATTTAAATTTATACTGACCCACATTTCTATATATTCAAAGTTCATGGATCTTCTAACTGATACAATAATGGTAAAAAAGTCTATATCTTTCACTTTATGAGACTCTTAGCACGTGTTATAATAGAGCTAGCATATAATTTGGGTATTCCAAGCATGATTAACATACACCTAGCCTAAGAAATAGGGGGATTAAACAGATTAGTTCATGCAAAATTAGAATTATAGAATTATACATCAAATGCCTGCAAAACAACTGAGTAATTTTTATTTTAATTGCTTAAAGTACAAATTTCTAGTCATCAAACTCAGAATTTGTTCAACAGCTACATTTAAGTTTCTGTAACCACTATACTCCTTATTCATACCCTTTCCCCTTTTAATCTTTCAATGATAGATTTTAATTTCCTTTTTTTCATCTTAAATCTGAAATTAATTTTAATTAATATTCTTAATTTTTTTAATTGAATCTGAATAGTACATTTTGTTAAAACAGGCAAAACCCTCCATACAATAGTGTCACTCAGTGCAAGCCAGAATAATCAATGAATGCCAGAAGGCTTGTGCATAAAATCCCTATCTAGTAACTTCTGGCATCCATTGATTACTCTGTCTTGCACTGAGTGGCACTACTGTATGGAAAGTTTTGCTTGTTTTAATGACAGTTATGAGCAAGCATGAGAAATGGTGATCATGTGATGTTTAGTGGTTTAATAGTATGTTTTCTAAAAATCTTTCTTATAATTTAAATTTATATATTTTATTGAGATTATTAACATTAAGAATTTTAATCCTTATTGTTAACTTTAAATCTATTTAGCTAATTCATAGTACAGATAATTTTAACATATAAATAATAATTAAATTTTAATTAATTAATAAATTGCATACTCTTCAATTTGTAATATATATTTAATATTTTTCTGATTTTGTAACATTCTATTATTAAGATTATTATTAATTTTTATATTCCCACTTTATGTAAAACTTAAATTGATTTGTCTATTATACTTAAATAACAGATTTAAATTTAAGTAATAAAATATTATTTATCATTTCATAATCCAATATTACAAATTTTTACAATGTTTGCACTTGAATATTACTATTACATAAGTACTATATATTCTCAATATTATATATTTAATAACAGTTAGTTGTTTACAGAGTTATTAAACTAATAGAATTTATATCTGCATTGTTATAATTAGATTAAGATTTACTAAGATTAACATTAATCATCTTTATAAAATATTAATGATTAATTTTGTTAATAGATAAAAATATATTCATTTTTCATCTGCCTGGAGGATTACATTGGTATTTGTAAGACCATTAAAATGATCCCAGAAGATTTTTATAATATGTTTATCTGTAATTAAAGCTTATTACTTTACAAACATTATATATTATAAATGCTGCATATTTAATAACAATTCATTGTTTAGAGGATTATTAAAAATTAATACAATTTATAGCTATAGACATTTGTTTATTGACAATATGCCTAACATTTACTTTGGAATATTTCCAATTCAGAATTGTTTTTAATAAGACAGATAATATTTTTCAGAGATTTAATATTTGTTTAGGTTTTTTTATTATTAATCAAGCATAGAAGCTATTAGTTTAAATGTGAATCTAGTATAATTTAAATATTAAAATTTTTATATTTAAACAGTATTTTGTATTTTCTGAAAATATGTGATAAAGTTTTAAACTTAAGCAAATGAATGCTAATTTTTCACAACACTGTTTCTAGAAGTTGATTTTTTTTTCACTTTTAATATATTATCATATAAAAAAAACTATTTAACACTTTTGAAAAATTAAGATTATTTAGTATGTTACTTTACAGCGACTTCCTTGGATAGTGTCTTGATTAAATCTCAGGGTGTTTTTTGAAATGACTATTACATTGTTCTATATTATGTTTGTGTATCATATATTACCTGCATTTTCAATTTAAATTGAATTGGATGAATGTATAATTTAATAATTCTTAACAGATGTAATTTATGAAATGGAAAAATCTATTATGCAATATTAAAATAGGTAAAGATGTCAAACTTTTGTTTCCTGCTACTTGTATATATTTACTGCAATACTTTATCTCTGTATAAGAACTAGAAACAGCATTTAGATGAAAATTCTTTTTTGAATGCAAAAAAGGTGTTAACAGTTTGATATTTTCATTAGTTACTGTCTTATTAACATCTGACTGTGGTTTTTCAAATAAAAATATAATGAAAATTTCCACATATTTATAAAATATTATATATATATACATAAACTTTAAATTAAACACAGCTGAATGTATATATAAACAAAGGCAGTAAATCACCCTCTCCCCATGCAATGAATTAAAAGCACTCTAAATGTTGAAGTGCTTTTAATTCATAGTCTGGAGAGAGGTAATTTACTCCCTTTGTTATATATATATATATATTGTAACGGGCTGGTGGATTCCAAAAGAGATAGGGGGAGCACATCTTACTATGGTCAGACTTTGGGTCTTTGGATAGGATGCAAGTGATTACGCGATGAAATACATAACCTATGATTGTACCTACTTCCAATAGACTAGCTCTACCTATTTTTATTAACCTAGATACAATTTGGGTCAGTTCATCCAATTCTCACCCCTTTCTAGCCACGTTATACCACAGTATTCAAACTCAGGGAGTAATTGCCTGAGCTCTCTTATCAGGGAAGGAGATCACACTAATAGTAGTTATTGCACCTCTATATAGGTGATAATTAATTACCAAAAATCAATTAAGCATAAGATATATAAAAAAATATGTATGTGCAGTATAAGTATATATGTATTAAAAGTTATAATAAATGACTTAAATATGTATATGTATTTCCTCTATCATAGTAATAATATTAATAGGTGTAAAACTAAATAAGATAATAATGTTTATAATGGGTATGTGAATAATGAAGAACTATAAAGCTGATGTTGGATATGGAAATAATGATGAGTTAGAGACCAAATTAAAATAACGAATTATATAAACATTTATTGACTAACAAAAAATATAAAGTATGAATAACAATTAAATCTGATACATGTAATTTATTTTGTCAAGGATGAATCTCTACCATACTGATATCTATAATGATATTAATAAAAATAAAACCCTTGCCCTAAACCCAATGGTAAAAGTTCATGTACTTGACTAATTATTTACAACAACAAATATATAAAATTATAATATGTATATGTGATTTCGATTTTAGCTGGCTAATTTAAAATATGTATACAAACATAACAATAACAAAAAAAATCTTTGTTGTCTAGATAAATCAATGGTTATAAATCATTGATTTAAAAGCAATATAAAAATAAGCTTAATTAATAATAAAGAAATATAAACTTTATCATTAGTGTGTTGCTTACTATAAGATAATATTAAAATTTCTTACCTCCTAATTTCCTATATGTTGTCAAAAGTCAGTCAGATGGGGAGGTCAAAACTAGTAATTTTTTTATTCTTTATACAATTAAAGATGATAAAATATATATATATATTTAAATCTAATATTTCCCCCCTCATTACTCTCATACAGAATTTCTCCAAAATTATAACACATTAGCTTCCATTTGTAGAAAACGAAAATAATACATAAAATTTACAATAGACAAAATAATAAAACAAAAATCACAATTCTTATCCCATTATGTTAATTAAAGTTCGATGAGTCTGCTGGAAACTGTTTATTTGCTAAATAAATTCCTATGAATGGAGATGAAGTTCTGCTCCCACGAAGAATAGAAATTTCTTGTCTGAGTCAAAAAATAATAATGTTCTCCAATTATCCTGTCTTGGATTTGATTAGGCATTTTATTTAAAGCAAAGATGGTTTTCAAGTTTCTCCAAATGGGCAGGTAAAATCTTTAAACTTTCATGGCTTTATTGATGACGTATTATTACCCCATGGTACAAACTTTTCAGCAAGCAATCATGATATAAAAATAATATATATTTATTGATTCATTTGCTTCTCAAAATTTCAATGACAATATTATTATATATCAAAACAATTAATTATTGAATATTACTGCAATGCGTAAATTTAACTAAACTTTGTCTAATTAGCAAATAATTTAAATCTTCTTACTTTCAAACAATTGCTTTAAAATTTCAGCTTTTGATCATTTTGATTAATATTTTTTAAAAAAATATTTATATATTTAAATTCGAACATTCACATCCATTTTGTATTCAAATTTATTTTTTTAAGCAGAAAAAATAATAATGTTTGAACTTCGAATGCAGAAGACAATTAATACTGCGTTGTAGGTCGCGTGAAGTTTTTTTAAGCATTTTAACCTTGACATTTCCGATTGTTTAACAGACATAATATAAATAAATGGGATTATAAATAAAAATAATAATTTATAAATATTTTAAATTTCATTTCCACAAATGGTTGCTATGTGTTTAGATTTTAATTCAGTCATTGTTTTTTGTTTTTTTTAAGTTTGTGTAAGTTTTTTTTTTTATAGTCATACCCAATTATTAACATATAATATGTTTTATTCCAGTGTTAAAATACCTATCTGTTTCTCCCTAGTAATTTAATGGCTTTTATTACTTCTTTAGAAATAAAAGATGTTTATACACATATATATGTTGGGAAGAAAAAAATGTTAATATGACAATTTGCTTGGCAATTTATTGGTTAAGCAAATATGTTATGAGGCTCCAATTGGTAGAGTGTCTTAAATAATTGGATGGTGTATCAGGTTGTAGCTCATCACTACAATACCCCTTTTCTTACAGGGTTAAAATTCTAACTTATGGAAAGAATTTTATCACTAACATATAAGTACATATTTGTTTAATGCTGGATTGAGTTAGGTTTCAATGAAGGGTTTTAAAAAAATTTACTCCAATGTTGCTTAATTTTATCAGCTAGTCTTTCAAAATTACTTTACACTTTCTTTTTATGGTTAAATCATATATCATTTAAAGTGTGATTTGAACTTAGGGTTTTTTTTTTCTTTTCTCCCTATTGATGGTTATGTGGACCAAACAATTAACCGGTAATGTGTCTCTATTTAGACGGCACATAAATTTATTTGTTAGCCTTCATCCTGCTCCTTTTTTGAGTCTTACTGGATTTTTTGAAGGTCTAACTAAATATTAGAGCATCCATTACACTGTATGGATTGACTCTTCTATCTCGGTCAATGTCAAAATAACCCAATGCTTTTAAAGCATTAACCTGGGTATATCCTCATCAACAAAAAAATATAAATATAATATCCCTAGTTATACTCATTTTTTTAAAATCACCTAGATATAAATATAGATATTTTCCTTGATATTGATTTTATCTCTTACTATGCTTTAACTATCACTTCTAGTTATTATTCCAGCTGGGTTGTGCATTCTATAAAGCAACTGTATGTTCACATGGAGATTCCATGATATGGTTTTAAGATACGGGCATTATATGTTCCATGTACCTCTCCTCCAATATCAATCCAATATGCATTATGACCAGATTGTTTTACTATTGTAAATGGTCCTTCATATTGATTAAAAAACTTATGGTACATATTATCTTGCGGTTTACTTACTTGTGGGGTTTTTATCAAGATTTTGTCCCCTACTCTAAAATTATAATATACTTTTCCTTTTTTATTTTTATTTCTTAGGTCAGCCATTTTCTTGAGCCTTTCATATGCTTGTAATTTTTCCTGTTCTACATTTATTTCTGTGGGATATACTGGGGGTTGATATGTAGTGAATAATATAGGTGCAAGTTGGTGTAAATGTAGTCTAATGGGCACGAATCCTGTTGATTCATTTATGCTCCAGTTAATATAATCAACTACACACTTCATTTGCTTTACCCACCCCTTATGCTCATTTCCCAAATAGGTCCTGAACAAATGTCCGAGCTCCTGCATTATGAGTTCACAAGGGTTCGACTGTGGGTTCCTAATGGATGTAAGCACATGTTTGATCTGTGATTTTTCCACCCATTTTTTCCATTCCTTTGATAGAAAAGGGGTGCCATGATCTGTTAAGATGGTCCTAGGCTTCCCTATCAATAGAAATTGGAGGGTGTCTAATACTTTGATCATATGTCTGGTATTAGCTTGGGGTATTGGGTAAGCAGACACATATTTAGAAAAGAGATCATAGGTGACTAACAAGTATTTTTGCTTGTTGAATGGGGGTAATGGCCCATAATAGTCTATCACTAGGATCTTGTTTGGTCTTTCTGGTATGATTGATCTTAATGAACCACTGTACTTTTGGTTTACTGGCTTAGCTTTTAAACAATTCAGACAGTCCCAAAGTGCACTGAGGACATCACGATACATTTTTGGCCAGTAAAACCAATTTTTAATAGTATGCTCAGTTTTATGAGCACCATAATGTCCATATAAACTATGTATATGCCTTATGAGTGGGATTTGTATAGATTTAGGTATTACTACCCTCCACTCATCCGTATGTGAATTTATATTATATAATAAGACCTGTTTTTCTATCTTGTATAATGTGAGATCTTTTGGCACATGCATAACTTTCTCCCCCTTTAAAGCTTTAATTATGGGGTTTAAGTCAGGATCTTTTGACTGTATGTCTTGTAATTTTTTTAAAATCATTCTCTACATTTTTATCAATAATTAGATCTATGTTAGTAATGTAGGCATTATCTACTGACAGGTTATATTGTTCTGACCTACATGGGTTTCGACTGAGCACATCTGCTACAACATTCTCGGATCCTTTGCAATATTGGACAGTGTAATTGAATTCCTGTAATAACAAGCTCCACCGGATTAAATGACTGTTGGTCAAGTAGCTGTGATTCAGGAATTCGAGGCTTTTGTGATCAGTGACCACTATCACCTCTGATCCAAGAAGCATCTGTCGAAACTTTTGGAAGGCCCACACTATTGCTAGTGCTTCCTTCTCAGTGACTGTATAATTTAATTCTGGACCTTTCAAGAGGCAGCTGATGAAATAGAGGACACCAGGTTGACCATCCTCCTGGATCTGGGATAATGTTACCCCTAATCCAAAACCACTGCTGTCCGTTTGAACAATAAATGGTTTGTTAAAATCAGGGAAGGCTAAGATGGTTTGCTCTAAGAACCCTGTTTTAATCTTTGCAAATGCCTCATCTTGTTCACTAGTCCAGTTCCACCTTTCATCCTTTCTAATGAGTTTTAGTAATGGTTCCATGTGGTCAGAGAACTTTCGATAAAAACGATTGTAGAAATTACATAGTCCCAAGAATGATCTAATTTTTTTTTATTAGTGGGCTTTGGAAAGTTCTGTATGGCACTGATCTTGTCTGGATGTAATCTTATCCCATTGCAACCAATGATGTGACCTAAAAAGACTACCTCATTACAAACTAAAGTACTCTTCTTGAAGTTGACCTTTATCCCTTTTTTAAACACTCTTTAAAGAATATAGTTAGATGTTGAAGGTGTTCCTCAACTGTAGTAGATGCTATTATTATATCATCCACATAAATGATTGTGATCTGTTTAACCTCAGGTGATAGTGTTTTGTCCAGGCACCTTATTAGGCCAGAACCACTATTGATCAATCCAAAAGGCATCCTATTAAACTGATAGGTGAAACCTCTTATTGGAAGGCAGTATATTGGCGATCATCAGGATAGAGTTTGATTTGCCAATAACTGGAGGTTAAGTCAAAGGTAGAGAATACCTTCTTATTGCCAAATTTCATGAATAATTTGTGGATGGGTGGTGGAATGTTCATATCAGGAATTGTAATTTTGTTCAGTTGACGAGCATCCAAACAAAATTTCATCGACCCATCTTTCTTCTTCACAGTTACAATTGGATTACAATAAGGTGAAGAACATTTGGAAATAATTCCCCAATCTAGCATCTTGTTGATTTGCTTAGTTATCTCTTCACGATACTGATATGGAATAGGATATGATCTGGATTGGAATGGTTGGTCATGAATGAGTCTTATTCTTTGCTGGAAACCCTCTATTATCCCTGGTATTTCTGAGAAAATTGGGCTAAACTGATTTATAACTGATCGCAATTCCATCGTACTATCGCTTCCAATCAAGTTGGATTGTGTGATTTTTTGTTCTATGAGTGCTTCTGGGATGGTAGATATTATGCAGTCAACTTCAGGTAGGTCATATCTTGGAAGCAATGTCATCTCCAAGATCTCATCACTAACCCTAACTGTCTTATCAGAGAAATCAATAAAACAATGGTTTTTATGCAGGAAATCTGCCCCTAGGATGACATCATGTATTAAGCCATTCAGTATTAAAAACACATGATAGAGAATTGTTTGGCCAATGTTCAAATGAACTCAGATTTGTTTTTGTGCTAGTTTAGCCTTTCTATTGTTTGCCATGGTGACTTGTACTGATTTCAGTGGTAGGGTCTTAATGTTTGGATTTTTAATCAGAACCTTATGATAGAAATTGTCTGATATATCTGAAATTTGGCTACCTGAGTCTAATAAGGCTTTTACTAGCAAACCCTCAAACAAAATCTCTATCATGGGGCAGCTTTGCAAAGCAAAATTGGTTGCCTTGTCATCCCATGAGCACATTAGATTAGTGATTTCTCCTACTATGGTTTGGCTAGTGTTCCTCATTGTATTTTCGGTTTCTTGAGGTGAGAAACATGGCCTCAAGTACCATTCTAGTTTGGTTTTGGCAAGATAGTAGGTACATAGTTACTGCACCCTGGCTTTGGATTATTCCCTGGGCTATTATGGGGATTTGGTTTTTTTTTTTACACTATTAACTTGTGTTCTATCAGGAGTCCATATGTAGGGAGAGGATTTCATGGATTTTCCCTTCCAATGATATGGGTCATTATTATTTTTTCTTTTTTTGTAATAAATGGTATTGCTGGCCATTTCTTCTTTTCATTTTTCAGGTGTCCTATTTGAAACATTAGCTGTATTTTAGTCAATGCCATTTAACAATTCAGCTACTTACTCAATGTTTCTAGCATTGGTGCATAATAGTGCTTGCTCAATTTTTAAAGGCAAATTCCTTTTGATAATTCTTATCATGTCACCTTCACTCAGGTGGTAAGTATTCAATGTTCTAAGTTTTGTTACTTGGCGGTGAAAAAATTTGGTGTTTCTCCTGGTGTTTGCCGATATCTCTCTTGAAATAGCTGATAAAAAGAGCTTTTTGTTTATCTCTGTTCCAAAAGTTTTTGACTAAAAGGTTTTGATAGCTATCAAATGTGGATGGAGTTTGGAACAATGATTCCCAACACATTAGTGCATTGCCTTGTAAGTGGCTATAAGCAATAATAAGTTTCTCTCCCTCAGACAAATTGTGATTAACTGAGAAGTATAGATTAAGGCTTCTAAGGTGCTCCATAGGGGCCTCATTAGCTAAACCTTTAAAGTTTTTCAACTTCACAAATTGGTTAATTGCACTAATTTGAATTGTGCGGTTATTCACATTAGTCATCTCCATTGAGTTAATTGGCTAAATAGGTACTTATGTATTTTGATTGATCTGGTAGTTATTTGGTACTATTCCCTCTAAGTTAAAATTATAAGGAGAAGCTTCTATCTCCAGTGGTATTTGATGTGACCAAGTAGGTCCCAAATAAGGATCATTATCCTTGCTACTGTCTTTGAAAACTACTTCTTATCTCCATTCTCATAATTAGTTTGTGTTGATCTATCAACCTCATTAGGCTGCATTCCCATTCTATATGCCTTTTGGTGTAAATGAGTTTCAATTGCTTCAAATCTTTGATTAGTGGCTTTGTCCATATGGTCCATCTGGTCCTGAATTTCTTTTATGCCTTCAATTACTGTTCCTAATTTTACATCATTCGGAAGAGTCTCCAATTCACTAGAAGCTATCTTTTCCTCCAAATGCTTTACATTTTGACTCATCTCTTCAAAAGATTTGTTATTCAATTCCACTTCATTATTTAATCGGGAGTGAAGTTGCTCAATTTTGGTGTTAATGACACTAACTTCTTCCTGAATTTTGATTTGGTGTCTATCCTGTTCAGCAAATACTTCTTCCTTAAAATGTACATGATTTTGTTGTACTTCTTCATATTTAGTATTTAGTTGGCTGGTGATAGTATGCTTGAATTCTTCCAATCTCTGTTGACACCTTATGTCTTTCTCATCTATCTCTTTCCTCATTTCAAACATAGCCTGTTTCAATTCTTTATTATCTTCTTGGACACTATTTAAACCAAGAGATAATTGTTTCATATCTGCAGATAGTTTACTTTCAAATTCATTCATTTTTATATCCATATTAATGTTTAAATTACTGAAATTGGTTGTCATTTCTTCTCTTAAACTACTGTTATTACTATCTATCTTTGCTTCTAATCTACGGTTATTGCTATCCATTTTTGCTTCTAAACTACTACTACTATTGTTGTTTATTTTTAACATTTCTTCCTTTAAACTACTGTTATTGTTGTCCATTTTTGCTTCTAAACTATTCATTTGGTCTTTCATCATTTGGAGCATTTGCATAATAGCTGTCTGCTCACCTAAAGTCGGTGCTATCTCAGCTTGAAGTGGTTGTATGATTTCATTAATAGGAATCTCTTGAGTTTGATAAACTATCTGGCTTTCTTCCTGCATCTGTTGGAAATGTTCAGTTTCGGTTGTAGACCCCCCCAGATGCTTGGCTATACAAAGCTTCTTTCTCAACAACAGTGGTAGTCATTTCTATTTCACTATCACTACTACTATCTGATTCTGGTAAATGCTTAAGATCCATATTTAATAAATATTTCTTACTTCTGGTTAACATTAAAATTTTATTTATAAATTTAAAATATATTATTTGGTTTTATTAATACAAGTGAATATATATATATACCATAGGGTTTTATACGCCATCTTTTTGCCATTTGCATTTAGTTTAGATTTCCCTTATGTATGTAACTTTTATTTCCCATTTAAAAAAAAAAAAAACCTGATTTTTTATTTTCCCAGACTCATCTATTTTAACTACGGTTTAATCAACGATTATTTATTTAATGGTTGGTCTCGGCTCATTTCATTATCTATATCCCTCAAATTTCACTTACCATTACAGATAATAGTTTTTATTTGATAAAACTATTCATAATAATAAGAAATATTAAGTACACTTTTCAAAGCTGTAATTATATGAATCAATTATGTGTTAGATGTGTAAGTTTATAGAGGTTATATATATATGCAAAAACGATTTAAGATAAAAAAATAATTTCAAACTAAAAAAATTATTATTATTATTTTTTTTATTATTATTATTATATATTATTATTATTATATAATCTAAAAAAAATTTTTTTTTATGAGTTCAATAGCTAGATCTCCTTGGAGACTTGATATTCATGCTGAAATGTTGAGTGCCAGATGTAATGGGCTGGTGGATTCCAGAAGAGATAGGGGGAGCGCATCTTACTATGGTCGGACTTTGGGTCTTCAGATAGGATGCAAGTGATTATGCGATGAAATACATAACCTATGATTGTACCTACTTCCAATAGACTAGCTCTACCTATTTTTATTAACCTAGATACAATTTGGGTCAGTTCATCCAATTCTCACCCCTTTCTAGCCATGTTATACCACAGTATTCAAACTCAGGGAGTAATTGCCTGAGCTCTCTTATCAGGGAAGGAGATCACACTAATAGTAGTTATTGCACCTCTATATAGGTGATAATTAATTACCAAAAATCAATTAAGCATAAGATATATAAAAAATATGTATGTGCAGTATAAGTATATATGTATTAAAAGTTATAATAAATGACTTAAATATGTATATGTATTTCCTCTATCATAGTAATAATATTAATAGGTGTAAAACTAAATAAGATAATAATGTTTATAATGGGTATGTGAATAATGAAGAACTATAAAGCTGATGTTGGATATGGAAATAATGATGAGTTAGAGACCAAATTAAAATAACGAATTATATAAACATTTATTGACTAACAAAAAATATAAAGTATGAATAACAATTAAATCTGATACATGTAATTTATTTTGTCAAGGATGAATTTCTACCATATCGATATCTATAATGATATTAATAAAAATAAAACCCTTGCCCTAAACCCAATGGTAGAAGTTCATGTACTTGACTAATTATTTACAACAACGAATATGTAAAATTATAATATGTATATGTGATTTCGATTTTAGCTGGCTAATTTAAAATATGTATACAAACATAACAATAACAAAAAAAATCTTTGTTGCCTAGATAAATCAATAATAATAAATCATTGATTTAACAGTAATATAAAAATAAGCTTAATTAATAATAAAGAAACAAAACTTTATCATAGTGTGTTGCTTACTATAAGATATTAAAATTTCTTACCTCCTAATTTCCTATATGTTGTCAAAAGTCAGTCAGATGGGGAGGTCAAAACTAGTAATTTTTTATTCTTTATATAATTAAAGATGATAAAATATATATATATTTAAATCTAATATTTCCCCCCTTATTACTCTCACACAGAATTTCTCCAAAATTATACACATTAGCTTCCATTTGTAGAAACGAAAATAATACATAAAATTTACAATAGACAAAATAATAAAACAAAAATCACAATTTTTATCCCATTATGTTAATTAAAGTTTAATGAGTCTGCTGGAAACTGTTTATTTGCTAAACAAATTCCTATGAATGGAGATGAAGTTCTGCTCCCACGAAGAATAAAAATTTCTTGTCTGAGTCAAAAAATAATAATGTTCTCCAATTATCCTGTCTTGGATTTGATTAGGCATTTTATTTAAAGCAAAGATGGTTTTCAAGTTTCCTCCAAATGGGCTGGTAAAATCTTTAAACTTTCATGGCTTTATTGATGACGTATTATTACCCCATGGTACAAACTTTTCAGCAAGCAATCATGATATAAAAATAATATATATTGATTGATTCATTTGCTTCTCAAGATTTCAATGACGATATTATTATATATCAAAACAATTAATTATTGAATATTACTGCAACGCATAAATTTAACTAAACTTTGTCTAATTAGCAAATAATTTAAATCTTCTTACTTTCAAATTATTTCTTTCCCTTCAAACGATTGCTTTAAAATTTTAGCTTTTGATCATTTTGATTAATATTTAAAAAAAATATTTATATATTTAAATTCGAACATTCACATCCATTTTGTATTCGAATTTATTTTTTTAAGCAGAAAAAAATAATAATGTTTGATCTTCTAATGCAGAAGATAATTATAACAATTAATACTGCATTGTAGGTCACGTGAAGTTTTTTTAAGCATTTTAACCTTGACATTTCCTATTGTTTAACAGACATAATATAAATAAATGGGATTATAAATAAAAATAATAATTTATAAATATTTTAAATTTCATTTCCACAAATGGTTGCTATGTATTTAGATTTTAATTCAGTCATTGTTTTTATTTATTTATTTTTAAGTTTATGTGTAAGTTTTTTTTATATAGTCATCCCCAATTATTAACATATAATATGTTTTATTCCAGTGTTAATATACCTCTCTGTTTCTCCCTAATAATTTAATGGCTTTTATTACTTCTTTAGAAATAAAAGATGTTTATACACATGTATATGTTGGAAAGAAAAAAAATGTTAATATGACAATTTGCTTGGCAATTTATTGGTTAAGCAAATATGTTATGAGGCTCCAATTGGTAGAGTGTCTTAAATAACTGGATGGTGTGGCAGGTTGTAGCTCATCACTACAATATATATATCAGTTTCCATCATTATTGTATCATGCAGTTTAGTGTAATCGTTGTGAAGTCTGAAGATGAAGTTCCGTGAATCATGATTTCAGTTCTGGTTGCTTCTGCCAGATGCTTAATCCAATTATGTCATATGTAATCTTTTACAGTCTGATGATTTCATACTCCCTGACATTATATCTACTCCAATTCCATTTTAACTTCTTGACTTTTTAATGATGTCACCAATAACTTATTTGTTCTTTCATTGAAGAAGTTTATTTTTGACTATTCTTTAATCCCAACTTATGTTTTTTCATACTTCCCTATCTGGCTTGAAATTTTTATATTGCTCTCTTATTAAGTGATCGAGTTTTAAAACCATAAATAAAGCTCTTGCAAAACACATTTACTAAAAAACTAATTTTTCAGGCATATTACATTTCTTTTAAATATCAAATTATTTCTATCAAAAGAACTCTATATAAATTTAATTATAATGTTTCATCTGTATTAATAATTTGACTAAGATAGTTAATTATGATTGATAATTTTTTTAATTTATTAATACTAATGTTTATTTTAAATTTTTTTTCTGATAAGTTATTGAACTAAATTTTTTTAGCATTTATCTCTAGTTTCAATTTTTCATCTAATAAACATTATATTTCTGAAACTCTTAACTATTATTTTCAGAAATTATTGTCTCTTTTTGAATTTTTATGCTTAAGTAACCTATTTATTTATACTTTCTTCATATTTTTACCTGCCATTTTCTGTAAAACAACTAAAAAAAGTTTTGGAGAGATACTTATACTCTTATTAATGTTAATTTCCTTAGAATCATCATATAGTCCAATCATTGCTTGTTTATTATGATAAATGTTTTTGAATATTTGACATTCTGAATCTTTGTTATGATCTTCTAGAAGTTTAATAATTATAAAAATGCTTTTAGACTCAAATTTTCAAAATTTACAAACCTAAGTCAATATACCACTAAACATCTCATGATCACTATTTCTTATGCTAGCACATCACTGAGTGGCATTACTGTATGGAGAGTTTTGCCTGTTCTAAGTCAATATAATGATTTATTCTTATTAAGCAAATTTTTCTTCAACTTCTCTTAAAACCTTGAATTATTGTATTATCTCTCTACTTCTTCACCTGATTTTTTTTAAAAAAAGAATCCATAATTCTTTTGTTGAAGTTTATTATTCTTTATAAATTTAGTTGCGTGCTTCATTTCTTTATTGAGAATGTGTAATATTTTAAATTATATTAGCGTCTTTGTATGGGCTATTTTGTTTTCATGTTATTTATTATTGTAAAATTTTTGTACAATTCTTCCATAGACTTCATGATGTCATATCTACTTTTCATAATAATAATCTCTCATTCTTATCTAACTAATAAAATATTTTTTCTAGTATTAAGACTATTTTATTGCTTTGAGGCTCCTATTCTGTAGCTTAATTTATTATTCATAGCTTTCTTTTTTCATACCATTATTAATTCTTCTCTGTATTATTTTTTAGAATTTCAAATATTGTATTTTGACTGAAATAACATATCATGCTTACAGTTGATTATATTGAAGCTAATATTAAGATTTAATTGTAATTCTGCTTTTATATATTCATTTAATTAACTCCTTTCATTCAGAAAGTGCATTTATATTAAATCTGTCAGCATGCATAATTTTGCCTTAAAAGAGAATTTTTCAATAACATGTTTTTAGTTGATAATTAAGATCAATTGATTAAAAACTTTTGAACAGACTTTGAGAAATTAAATGAACTAATCTTTCAAGTTTTCTACCTTACATCATGCTAAAAATAGTTAACATGTCTCCCAAGCCATTTTCTAGTGTGGAAATCATTATTTTTTTGCTAAATTAAATAAGTTTATTGATATGCTTGCCATGTAGACTTCAAAGTTGTTTTTAATCTTTTGAGTTAATATCATTTATTTGCCATACTTCAAAATATCTTATTAATAAAACCATCTGACTAGTAATTATATGCATCTATCTTAACCATCTACATTCAAGATTCATCATTTAATCAGCATTGTTTTCAATCAATTTCAGTAAGTTGAGTAAGCAATAGAAATAAGTTGTATAAGTTTTTTCTGCATATATCTTGGTATTACAGCTGTTTCCTTTGCTGATGATCACTTATAGATTTTTAAAGGTATCACTAAAATTCTACTTGTTTTCAGCACATCAAATGACTTTTAATCTATGCAGGATCTCTTTTACAATCCAAGTTATTATTGAGATATTTCTATGGGAAAGCAATTTCCATTCAATTTTAAGGCTTTATGGATATTCCACTCAACCCCTAAAGTTTAAAATAATTCATCATTTAAGCCAATTATGGCTTGAAAGATTTAATAGCACAATCATGCCATTTTTAATTAAACAAAATATTGTCATCATCATTTTTAATCATTATTGATGCATGGCAGAATTAAGGGTTCTTCAAGTACAATTTATCTTCGTCAATCTATAGCCTCTCTTTTCCACAATATCCCAGCATACTTCCTTATTTCATCCATCCATCTCACATCTGATATCTCTCTAGATCTTTAACAATCTCTTGGAATCCAATTTAAGATTACAATTGCACACCACTATAAAATGTAACTCGTTAATGCTATTCTAAATGAACTGCTTGTTTAATGAAATTCTTGATTTTTTTTATTTAAAAAATTTAGGTTTATTAATAATAGGTATATACAAATGTTTTCAGTGATAGTTATATATGTTTATATTGTTATAGGTTCTCCAAGAGTTTGTGTAGAATGAGATGAGATCTGATTTGTTTGTTTAGTCAGATTGTAGATCAGAGAAAAATTAGTGTGTGTTTAGGACACTTTTATGTCCATACATTAATCAGATATTTGCGTGTTTCTTTTACCTGTTATATAGTTTATCAATCATTAGGATTGATTTCATCTAATGATTATATATAATTTAAAAAATTTTTTCCTTCATGATTTTCTTTTAAAGTTTCAAAAAAAAAAAAATCAAGGAATTTTATTTTATTTAATAGTACATTTCTTTTTGCATCTCATATATAAATATAATTTAGCATAAATTTATTTACTGTATATATATTTGCAGCCTCTTTTGGAAAAACTTGATGCTAGTTTTAATGAAATATCAACGCTAAAACATATTAAGGTATAAATTTATTTATTTATTTATTACTATTATTATTTTTACAGATTTCACTGTTTTTGATTGACTAACAGAAATATTTTATAAAACAATTATAAATGTTTTAGACATGATTCTAATTTATATTGGGGTATAATTTTATTGGTTAATAAATATACAATAGCTATTTTTAATATGGTTCATTATTGCTAAGATGTGTGACATAATAATAATATCAATACTACTAATAATAACAACAACAGCCAATCAAAAAAGAGTATGGCCATTTCAACTCTAAAAAAAAGGAGAGAGGGAGAGAGAAAAAAACTGCTCTAAAAATGTGTTTTGCAGTGACTATACAAAACATTTTGTGAATCACAAGTACATCCATATATAGAACATGCTGGTCCAATTTCATGTTTACTTGTTATTTTATGATGCTGTTTTTAATTTTCTTCAGCAAAAAACTTCTTTCTGAATTTTTTCAACACCATGTATAATTTGAGCTCTTCAGTTGTATTCTATTCTTTATCATATCTTCCCATGGAAACAATTGATATCACATTTCTTTAGAATGTCTTTGAGATAATTCTTATAACATAGATGATGTCTATTTCTTGCATGAAACCCATGTTCAAGTTCACCATAAAACACTCTTTTATGAAGTCTAGTTCATTCATTTAACATGTCCAATCCAATGAAAATATGAATTTGCAATAGGGGACTAGTAGTTTTACATCCAAGCTGAAAAACATATCGATTGATTTTATGGCCTTGCCATTGTGATTTTAAAATTTTACAGAGGGCTCTTAAATGAAATGTTTCTGATGCCTTTATATTGTGTTTGTACAGCATCTATGTGTTACATCCATACAATAAATTAAGTAAAATAACAGCTTTATATACAGCTAACTTAGTTGCAATAATTATTTCCCTATGATAAAATACTCTACCATTTAACTTGTTAAAAGCAGTGGCACATTGTAATCTGTATTAGGGATCAACATCTAAGTCAACCCTTCTACTTATAAAACTATCAAGGTATTTAAACTGGTTTACATTCTCAAGTTGATAACCATCCAAATTGAAAATTGTTGAGGATTTTCCTTTTATCATTAGCTGATGAAGAACTTGGGCTTTTTGAATATTAATTAATAAAGCGAAATCTTTATTATAAGTTGCATTTAAGACATTAAAAACACTCTGTAATTCAAATAGCATAATCATCAGGCAATTCAAATTAAAAGTTCCATCATCAAACCTGTAAACCATCTATAAACAATTCCAAAGACCATTGTCATAAAAATTGAAAACAAAGAGCAAGTACACATCCTTGTACCTCAGATTTTCTGCTGTAGTAAAAACACTTCCTCCCATTCCATTATGTAACCAATTTTGGTGGACAACCAACTAATTTCAAACACTGTTATAGACCTGACCTATTATCTGAATCAAATGTCTCAAATGCATTGACTAAATCAATAAAAGCAATCAATATTTAAATTAATCCTTTGTTTCTGATACTTTTCTTGCATTTGCCTGGCAATTAAAAATCATCTTTATTGCTTCCTGATTCCCTAAAACCACATTGAGTCTCTGGTAGTCATTCATCTATAACTGGAAGCAACTTATTAAACACAATTCTTGAAAGTACTTTGCTGTAGTGGAATGTGATATATACATACATGAATATGTATATCAGTGGCCAATTCTCCACAGAAATTAGTTTTTAAAACAATAATTTTAGTAACTTGAGGTATGCTACCTTTTTTATATGTCTGGAATGTTTGTGTGTATATTATTTAGCTATAATTGTAAATAAAATGGATTTTCTAATTTCCTAAATTAATTATCTTAATTTTAAATTACTCTAGAAAAAAATCTACACGTGCTAATATCAATAATTTACTAGTAAATAAACAGACTTATGTAAATTAGCCATTTATATGCAAAAGATCAGACTCATACAAAAAATCCTGGTCTAAAACTAGGATTGGTAGAGAGATGGATAATTAGTGAATGAAAAGTGTATGAGCTAAGTCAGCATAAAGAAAACTTAGAAAGAATACAATCTGTTTACTTTTAACAACCAATTGTTGTCTAAAGTAAAATATTGAATTGCTATAAATGGAATTGTTCCAAAAAGCATATACATTTACATAGAACAGTAACAAGCTCGTATGTGTAAAAGACTGCAATTAAAACACATAATATTGCTGATAATATTACCCTATGTGTATGCAGAGTGAAAACTGCAAATAGAAGATTAATAATTGACTGTATTTATTTCTTATAGAATTCCAAATTATTAATTAAACGAAAACTTTAAACAATAAATTCAACATAATATTCAGAACTCCACCCAATTCCAATAGGTTGATCAATAACTCTAAAGACCACATTGATAGATCGCTCACCCCACACGTGGTGTACTCTATTTCCTGCCCTCAAGCTGGATGCCACGCTACATATTATGGGGAAATGAAAGCCACAATTAATACCAGATTGGCTCAACATCGTTACACATTCAACAGAGCTCAAACGAACAGCAACACATCCTCTGTATTTTTCGAACATTGTAAACAATCTGGGCACAACTTCATACCTGCCAACCCCATTATTTTATGTTCAGAGCCAAATGATTACAGGAGAAAAATAAAGGAGGCATTCTATATTAATAGAGACATCCATGCCATTAACAGAAAGGACACATGCTTCGAGATCTCGAAAAAATGGGCTACGTAACAGTAGCTTATTTGAATATTTACATTTGCATATATTTATTACACTTTTCATGAAGGCTATGAGTATGAGGCATGGTTCCTCGAAAACGTTCAGCCGAAAAATTTTTAATAGTAAGTTATATTTTCTCTAATTAATAATTACAATTAAGTATTTTTTGTTTTTACATATAAGGAGAAATTAAAACCATATTTATTATTGGTAAATAAATTGATTTGCTACTAAACTTGTTATACTTTATTTAACATTTTTGATGCTCTTCTGATTAGTATTTAATTAATATATTTGAGACATAGCACAATGGACACAGTCAACAGTTGAAAAAAAACCTTTGCAAACAATAGCAGAATATTGTAATTGATAGTTTGACCATACCTATGCAAAGAAAATTAATAGTAGTCTTCATGAGAATAATAGTGATTGCATAAATATTATTGTCTTATAATGGTGTGACTACGTAATAATATAAAAGTATTTGATATGAAGAATGGCACTTCATGGAAAAATTTACCGTAACATATGGAATAATATATGCTTATGGTTTGCAGGGCAAAATGGCAAATAATGTGTGATCCTAAAATATCTAAGGAATTTCCACACCATGAATTGACTGAAAAATTTAAATAGATATTTCACTGTAAAAGTAACAAAATGGATAACATAATTGAGGCTAAGAAACAGAAAACAATTACCTCATGAAAAATGTGTTGATTAGGATATAGTATTGAGGAATTTGATGAAGGATTGTGATTTTAGCCTGAAAATTAATAATATGTTGTTATACCAACTTCTGTATGGCATGCTGGATTTAAATTTCAGAAAAATATTGTTGAGCCATCTGGCCTCAACTATAAATTTGCTATAGAAAAATGTACCACACAAGAAACTATACTTGACAATGTTTTGAAATTTTTTATTATCACAACAGCTGGATAAAATGTTTCTCTCAATACAGAAAACAAATGCAAATACCCCAATAGAATAAAATACACTGTAATGTGATACTGTTGTAGTAAAAGTGGTCATTTAAGAAAAAACTGCAATCATAAAAGTAAAATGTGCACAATTTGCAAGAAAAGAGGACATTTAGTATCCTCCTATCATAGTGAAAAAAGCAGTGTCAAAATTAAAAAAATACTGAACTACAAATCGGGGGATGGAAAATGAATAGTAATTATAATGTAAAAAAATCTTTTCAATATTTCAATAGGCTCTTAGTTCTTAATTGAAGTCAACTATGTGACCAATTTCTAAAAAGTATATTGTAAAACCTTATGTAATCAACTTATGATTAAAGACATTTTTATGCTCTCTAATTTTGACATTAATATGTGTATGAGATAGTTTTTTGGCATTGTGAACATGGAATTTTGTAAATCCCTTGGTATTCTAAAATACTCTGTCTTTAGATTTACTGAAAAAATCTTTTTTTTTTTTTTAGTGGAAAAGATAGTCTTAATATTTAAATTAGATAGTCTTCTACTGATCTTATCAGTGACTCCTTTACCATAAAATAAACCAATTTTATAATTAGTAGAGTTATTAATTTTATCATTTTTCTTCTTTGTAATGTCAATGCTATGTAAAGCTTTATGTATAATATTTTTATTTTAACCAATAGAGACTAGAATTTTTTTTTGTTATTGCTATTTCTTGAGCAAGATCTGACAAATTATATGCTCTCATCAAAAGATTTTTTTGCCACATAAAATACATGAGCAAGATGATAATGAGAATTAAAATAGAGATATCTTTTTGTATGAGTGGATTTTCTATAAACAGATATTGATAAAGAATCATCAGGTTTTCTAACAATTAAAACATCTAGAAAAGATAGTGTTTTTGTTATTTTTAATTTTCATGATAAACTTAATATTAGAATGTTACCAATTAAGAAAAACAAGAAAAGAATTCAAGGTATCAATACCATAAGGCTATATTATAAATGTATCACCCCCATAACTGAGCCAAATAGAAGATCTCTTTAATAACTACATTTAATTCTTGATTCTCATAATTATTCATGAAAATATCAGCAATTACAAGTAGCAGACCATAGGGAGCCATTTAATTTGTTTTACTTTTGAAAATCATAAATAAAAAATGTATTTTCAAGATGTTTTGCCAATGGAATAACAAAATCAAGTAAATTATTGTTTTGAGCTATTATAGATAAAGCTTCTTCAACAAGAATACTGATAAACATAGATGACACATCAAAACTGACCAATATATCACCTTTTCATAGATTTTTAAGTTTTTGATAATGGAAATAAAATGAGCTGAATTTTTAATTTGGATGGATTGTTATCTGTCAATAGTTGCAAGCATTGGGCTAAAAATCGAGCCAGTGAATGTGTGGGTGAGCCTATAGTACACACAATAGGTTTTGATGATACTTCAGATTTATTAATTTTAGGTAAACCACAAAATTTAATATTTAATGAAGACCTTCTTCTTGGAGAAATTCTATTTTTTTCTTCACGTTTACTGAAACATTTGATTTTTTTTTTTTCTAATTATGTCAGAGGATCTTTAACAATCTTTTATAAATGTTACCACTCAGTAAATTCAAATTTTATTGCTATAATCTAAACCATTAAATACAACAATAGAATTACCTTTATCTGACAGAATGATAACAGTAGAGTAATCTTTTTTAAAATTGTGAAGAACAACAAATTCTCATTTAGATAAATTATTTTTTGGACGGTTTCATATTTTTCAAGACATTATAAACTTCAAATATATATATATGCAAGTTTCTATTTTTTAAAGAAGATTCCATGTTACAGATAATATTTTCAACTGGAATGCATTTAGGAGATAGCACATAATTAAAAACCTTTTTTCATAAAATAGTACTTAAGTATTAGTATGGAATCCCAAGATTAATTGTGGATAATTTCGGATATAAATTATTAATCAATAAAATAAATAATTCAAATTTTAAATTGTTTAATTTATCTTCACAAATTATAAATGACTTTTTAAGAAAAATTCTGACAAATCAGCAATAATGTGTTTTCATTATATTTTATGGTTTTCATGCTATTCTTCCTAACCCAGAATATACAACATTTTGTGCCATCTTAAACACTCAGCATGTGCAATACCAAACTTTAAATTAAAAAAAAAATCTTTCGGATGATGGAAATATATTCATTAAACAGTTTAAAATTTGAATCATTTATTTTATTGATTAATAATTTATATCTGGAATTATCTGGAATTAATCTTGCTGTCCAGACTAATACTTAAATACCAACCTTTCTTCCAATAGAGAAACTTCATTAGAAGAAAGTTAATAATTAGATAATTTTTTTACCAATCGAAGTAGGTTTAGTAAATTATTTCTCTTTTTAGATAATAACAAAGCTAGTTTATTTTTTTGTTTAAAAATTTTAAATTGTGAATCTGCGGTGGTTCTGAAATATGCAGTATTGTCAAAAATAGATCAGAGAACTAGATAAATAATATTACTCAATGTTATATGTTCTTTGAAGAAAAAATAATTATAATATAATTTTTCCTAATATCATGATAAAAGAAATCAGAATTTCTTTGACTAGTCATCTGTAGAAATGTTGTTTGCTACTTTATAATAGTGGAAATGAAATTTTAATTTGCAGCACTTAAGAATTAAATATCTGTACAATTTATTAAAAATACGAGATCACATAACAAATTAGCCTTTTAACATGTGATTTTTTGAACGCTTTTAAATGTTTATAATACTTCTTTCATATACACTTCAATGCACTTTTAAATGATAAACATGATTCCCCATACAGATTGATAATATTATATTTAATATTTTCATGGTTAAGTGATTAAAATAAAGTTTTATTTAGGTTATACTGTGTATAAAAGTGATTTATTGGTCAGTTTTGATGTTGCATCTATGATTACTAATATATATGTTGAAGAAGTTTTATCTATAATAGCCCAATACAATAATTTATTTGATTTTATTATTCCACTGGCAAAACATTGCTTTGTAAATACATATTGTATTTATGATTTTCTAAAGTATAAATAAATTAAAATGTTTTTTATCATCTCTCTACTGTCATTTGTAATTGAAAATCTTTTCATGAATAATTTTGAGATTTAAATATTGAAGGCAGCTAAAGAATAACTTCTATTTAGCTCATATATGTTCATAAAGTATTTTCTATATGACTTCATAGTATTGATGCCTTGAATTCTTTTTTGTTCTACTTAATGGGTGGCATCCTAATATTAAGTTTATCATGAAAATTGAAATTAACAAAACACTTTCTTTTCTAGATGTTTTAATTGCTTAAAAACCTGATGATTCTTTATCATCCACCCATACAAACATATTTCAATTATAATTCTCATCACTATCCTGGTGATATATTTTCTGTGGCAAAAAAATCTTTTGATGAGAGTATATAGTTTATCTGATAAAGATCATCTTGCTCAAGAAATAGTACTAACTAAAAATATTCTACTTTCTAATAGTTACAATGAAAACATTACATATAAAGTATTACATAGCATTGATATTAAAAAGATGATAAAATTGATAACTTAACTAATTATAGAGTTGTTGTAACTTATATAAAAAAGGACTTAATGATAATGTCAATAAAAGACTATCTAATTTCAATATTAAGACTATCTTTTCCATTAGCAAAAAAAAATGATTTTTTTCCTACAAATCTAAGGACTGAGTACTTATTAAAATATCAAGGTATCTATAAATTCCATTTTCACAGTGTACAAGCTACAGTGCAATAAAATAGATATATTACTGCTAGGATTAGAGAAAATAAAAATGCCTGCAATCAGAAGCTAATTCCACCAGCTTTTATATCACATTTTAGAAATTGGTCACATACCTGATTTTGATAATACTAAAATAATTAAATTCCTGATACACCTTACATAAACACTTTTCAATATAATTTAATATAACAGAATTTATTTCTCCTTGTTTACAGTTTCAACTGTCCAACAGTCATCATCAGAGCTACAATACTCAAATATATATAACCATACAATTAATACTTATCTATGCATACATGCTTATAAATAATGTAAACATTATAAACAATATTCTATGTTATGAATTTTAAAATAATAGTATAATTTTTCAATGATTCCTATAATGATACATCTTTATTTATTTTTAATTAATATTACTTTTTATCTTATTCTTAAACTTAACTGATTTCTTTTTTCAAATTTGTTTTAATTGTAATATAGACTTTTCTACATTTTTATTAATTTAATCATTTAGTTTTATTATTTTAATAACAATAACTATACTCAATATTGTCTATATAATTCTATTTTTTCAATTTATAATTTTTTAAAAAAATAACTTTACTTCTTTTAAACTCTTACCAATTTCTAATAAGTTTTAACTGAAACAATTTTAGATTTTTTTACATTACCGTCATAACTCTCTCTATGAGCATCTTTTAAAACTACATCTTTTTTTATTATTATTAAATTGCATTGAAAAGTGTTTATGTAAAGTGTATATGGTATTTTATTTACATATATATAAATCGATGCAGAATAGAATAACAAGTGGAAGAAAATAAATTATAATACTTCCAGAAGTTAGCGCACTAAAATCAAGAATAACAAAGAAGCAATGTTTGAATATATATGAATATATAATTATGGAAAATACAAATAATATTAAAAAATTTTGGACTACAATAATACCTAATTTTATAAAATTGAAAAAGTTCAGAAAAAGGTATGAATAATAAAATAAATTTATAAAGAATATTGAAAAGCAAATTTTAAAAGTGTATATTAAAAAAGGTCATGAAGCAAAAAATTCATGAAAATATCATATAGAAATGTTTTAACAGCAAGGATATCTTTCAAAAAAGAAAAAAAAATTAGGAACCTATTTTAAAAAAAGAATGTGTAAATGAAAATACAGAAATTAGATATGCTAAGAAAATGGACAAGTTAATAAAAGAAGAAAAAGTATTAAGAGAATGCAAAGAAGAATCTATAAAATATGAACAAAAAATATGTAATTTAACAAATATTGAACTGGTGGGAAAAGAAAAAATATATACTTAGTAAAGGACTAAAATATGTACTATATGGGAAATGTAAAAATAAAGACCAGAGTTTAACAAAGCCTTGACTAGCAAACCCTCAAACAAAATTTTTATCATGGTGCAGCTTTGCAAAGTGAAATTAGGCATTTTATCTTCCCATGAACATATTAAATTAGTGATCTCTTGGTTCATGGTTTGGTTTGTATTCCTCGTTGACTTTTTGAGATGAGGAATGTAATTTCAAGTACCATTTTAGTTTGGTTTCTGCAGGATTTTGGAGGTGCGGTTGCCGCACCCTGACATAAAGGTTTTTTCTGGGCTGTTGGGGGGACTAGTTTTGGGTTGGACATGTTTTGCCTTCATTTTACTGTTTGTCCACATATATGGGGAGGTTTGATTGACTTTCCTTTCTAATGATATGGGTCATTATTGTTCTTTCATCATTTATAGTGTATGGCATTAACAGCCACATCTTTATATTTATTTGGTGTTCTTTTGATTATATTGTTTGAATTTGAATCAATGCTGTTGAGCAACTCTGCCATTAGTTCAATATTTTTGGTGTTGTGCAGAGGTGAGATTACTCGATCCAAAGGGATTATTTCTTTTGGCAATTCTTATTATCTCATTTTTGCTCAAGTGGTACATGTTTAAAGTCCTCAACTTAGTAACCTGTGGTGAAAGAATTTTGTCAGAGTTTCCCCTGGTGTTTGTTGATAGTTCTCCTGGAACAGTTGGTAGAGCAGGTCTGGTAATCTTTGAAAGTGGATGGGGTGTGGAATAATGACTCCCACCACATCAGTGCATCTTCTTTGAGGTGCTGTAAGCAATGATAAATTTTCTCACCCTAACTTAGATTGCAGTTCACAAAAAAATATAGATTAAGGCTTTTTAGATCATCTATTTGGGACTGCATTGGTGAATTCCTTGAAGATTTTTAGCTTCATGAATTGGTTGATGGTGTTGATTTGTGTCACATGGTTCCACACCTTGATCATTTCTGTGAAATTTATAGGTAGATTGGGTATCTATATATCCTGATTGGCATAGTATGTGCTAGGTATGATTTCTTTCAGGTTGAAATCAGAGGAGACCCTTCTATCCCTGATTGTTCTTGGTGTGGAGCTGTTTGCTTGGTACTGGTCACTCATTCTATTTGGATTTTTGAGGGTGGTTTCCAGCCTGTTTATCACTTCACCCTTTTCTCCTTGTTAGTTAGGGCCATTCAATCATTCCTAGTTTGCTGCATCATAAATGCTGGTGTTCTTTGCCATAGCTGGCATTTGAGGGCCTTGTACCTTTGATTGACTGATTCACTCAGTTGGCCAACTTGGTCATGCATTTCATTAATATTCTTGACCATCTTTTTTAGGTTTGCCTTATCTGAAAGATCTTCTGTTTTGCTTGCAGCTAGTTTGTCTTCCAGACATTTTATATTGTGGCTTACTTAATATTGTGGTACATTGATTCAATGACCTTATGGTGTGCCTCTGTTTCAACATTGTGTCATAAATGAAGTTGGTTCACTTTTGTTTGTATATCCTTGAATTCTTCCTTAATTTATTCTTGGTACTTCTCTTGGCCTATGCACACTTCACTCTTAAAGTCTTCATGGTCTCAAGTCATTTCACAGAATTTAAGGTCTATATGACTTGAAATAATGCATCTAAAGTCTTCAAATCTTTGCTGGCATCATGTGTCCTTTTCTTTCATCTTCCTTCTTATTCCTCCTATTTCTTGTTTCAATTCTCTGTTCTCTCTCTGAACATGATATCAACATTCAAGGACAGCTGTTCCATACCAGCAATAATCCCTGTCATTTCTGTTTTCAGATTTTCTTTCATACTGTTCATATCTGCTCATATCTTCCTTCATACCATTTTTTGCATATAAGCTTTTCATAGCTTCCAATCTTCCTTCATATATCTCTCCTCAAATCTTCCTTCATACTGTTCATCTTTACATCCAAGCTGTTCATTTTTTCATTCATGCAATTCATTTTTGATTCCATATCCATGAATCATTTGGAACATTTATTCTATCAGTTTCATCTCTCCAGTATTCCATCCTACTTCTTCTCTGGATGCTTGAGTTGTTTCATGGGTGGGTCTTTCGAATTTGTGAAGCTGTTTGGTTCACTCCCTGTGACCATGGTGAGTAATCAGTTTCAGTTATGGGCCCCCAGGTACTTGTACTCATGTAGATTCTTCTCTATTACTAGAAGCAGAGCACTCTATCTCACTGCTATTATTATTTATAGTTTCTTGTGAAATTTTCTCAACCATTCTTAGTAGTTTTCTTCCACTTCTAAGTATCAGTAAGAAAAATTCTTTTTTTTTTGTCAATGGTTAAGTATAACACTATTTATTCCTTTGTAAATATGAATAAAGGTATGTCATGGGATCTTGGGCTGCATTCTGCCATTTAGTACTGTGCCAGTCCGTGTATAATGGCCATGCACAAAATGGCTGTTTGCTGAAGATTCAGCACAGCTTACATGTATCACATGAAAATTATAATTTTAATACGATTTATTAAATTATAATTCAGAGGGGAAGTGGGAGGTACGGATATAGTACATAAATAAATGGGTTTGGGCTATATTATATTCTTATTATACCCACAGTACAAGTGTATGCAGTGTATATATGTTTTAATAATTTATTCGACTAGCAAACCTGTCTAAAAAAAAAAAAAGGGAAAATAAGTTGTAATATTTGTTTATGTGTAGAACAGTTTTTTTTTTGTTGTATTTTACTACTTATAAATGTTCGAACACACATATATAGAAATGTATTTTTATTTTTTATTATTTTCCTAAAAAAAGAAAAGAAAATTTTAAATAGTTAAAAAATTTTGCATTTATTGGAATTTATCTTTTCTAATTGTTAGAATGAGAGGGTTTGAAATTAATTAATTAAATTTGTAAAGGGAAAAAACCTTTTTGCTAATTACAATCTACTTTCAACCGAAGAAAATGTTTTGTATAAAAGAAGTTTCGGTTGATCGTGAATAAAGACAAAATAGATTTTATCTAAGAAAGGAATGTAAGCACAATGGGTGTCAAGTACTCAATATGGAAGCTTGCAAAAGTGTACTTTAATAAATAAAAAGGTAAAAGAATGTAGAAAGGTATATGAAGGTATAATTAAATTTATTATTAGCTGATGCAATAGCTTGTAGAGGGGGTATGACAATTGGACTATTTGGGCTATATGTGCTGCTTACTGGGGGCGTTGAGGCAGTCAAGTACTAGCTTGTAAAGCGTGCGGACCAAGGGAGATTAGCCTGCTAAAGAGTGCAGACAAGTTAATGCTAGCTTGCAAAAGCATTCCAATAGCAAAGATTTAGAAAGTTAAATCTTGTCTCCCGCTAGTCTAAAAAAATGGAACAGTATAGATTTGTGAAAAACAATCTGACAGAGAGAAAGGAGAAAATGAACTGTGTCTGTTAAAATTATAATCACTTGGTTATTTCCCAGAAAAGGAATTCGAAAAATTAGCATTTAGCAAGGATTGTTAAGTGGAGTTTGGAAAATGATCAACAACATGGATTCTTAATATGTTTAAATAAAAAAAAAACGAAAGACGAATCATAGTTGGAGAACTGCAATTTATTTAGGATCTACTTGCCCTAATCAGCCATGTGCGATATACATATATATGGGAGAAGTATACTTACAGATCCGATAATTTGAAAGATGGCTCAATTATACGTTCCGGATTATTATCCTACCATGGACTAGACTTTCAGCCGTAGTACACCACCTGTTTGGCTATCAAGTCCGAAGATGCCTTAGAAGAAATAGCAGACCCTGATGACAAGAAAGACTCAAAGTATGTCGGTGAATGGAAGCCTTATCTGCCCTATGAAGTAGCCGTGTGGCCCAGGAAGTTCGAATTGAATACAAGAACAAGTTCAGAGGAGCGTGTATAGTTGGTTATATTTATATATATTTTTTTATTTTATATATTCTATTATTTTTTTTTCCTCTCTCATTTATGTTCTTTGTAAATTTTTTTTATGATATATATATTATTACTGCATACCTTGTTATATGGATTTATTACTCTAAAGAGGGAAGGAATATAGGGTTCACCCATTGTGTAATCTTTTAGATATTGTTTTTTTTTCTTTTTATATATCTTGGGGTCATATGTATATGCATCGGTGAAGGGTAAATATAATTTAAATATCTTTTATATATATATTGGACTTATATGTATGCATTAGTGGAGGATAAATATAATAATCTGGGGATAATAAATATTCACTTTTGTAATTAAAATTGTTTATAAGTTTTTGACTTAGCTTTAAAATAATTATTAAGTTATTAGTACAGATATATAGTTTTTTTTTTGTTTTTTTTTAATCAAAATGCAAATCCACGTAGTTAACCTGAGATTTATAGAATATAAAGTGAGCTAGATAGGGATAACTTACCGGGGAGTTGGATTTTTGCTTTTATTTTAATCCGAATGTCTCGAAATATTCATATTCGTTAATGACTAGTCATATTTTACACACTCTTTCGGGAAAGAAGAGGAATAAGTATAATCTTGAACGGGAGTGGCGCTAGAGACTGAAGGAAATATTCAGTACTCTTAAAGGTGTGTAAGGACACTTTAATTAGTCAACGTATAATCAATCGGCTAATGAAACAATTTAACAAGGAAGGCCTGGATGGGCCTAATTTTAGGTTCATTCTACTTCCTCTAATAATTTCTTTGAGGTATTTACTCATATTTAATCAAAAATATTTTAGAGAATTATTATCGATGTTCCAGTCTGTAGCATACGTCACTTCATGCTCGGTGTGTATGAGAGTCTAACCATGCAAGACCATTACAGGGGTGTCAAACCGGTACAGAAAAATGGCGCCTCAATCGTGGTAAAGACGAACTAGGTTAAGATGAAAAAAGATAGTATTAGTAGAAATCTATACTATATTTTTGTGGTTTCAAAACAAATTTAGGACAGCTAAGTTAAGAGAAGAACATTGTAAATGAGATATGATTTTAATAATTGCGTAAGAGAAGGTTGAAATATATGGTTTTGATTATTTAGTTATAAGATTTTTTCTTTTTTGAGCCAAAATTTATTATCGTGAACGAAATAAATTATTAACAGAAGTTAGATAAATAATTCTGTCATTTATTAGGGCATATAAGTAGAATGGGACATTTGAAATTTTTTGTTATATTATCACACGTTTGAGTAAATTGTCATTAGAAATCAGGGAATGTGCTTGGAGGAAAGGGCGATTAGTAGGGCATAGCGTAAGACGTGGTGTACTGCAAATTTACTATACGAAATTAAATTAAATATTTTTCTGGAATTGAGTTAATAAACGTTAGTATAAAGGTAAGAATACCTTGACTTTCAAGTTCAGTAAATCTAAACCCGTAAATGCTTACGAGAGCAGGGAAAATCAGAATGGAACAGGCAATAATCAGTGAAACCCTAGTAAACCTGTCTGAAGAACAGGAAGTGGACTGTCAGAAAAATGAACTAGGAAAGGAAAAAGAATGCTTAAAGGAAATGATGGAAGATTTCACAAACCTTGTGAAAAAGGAAATGGCAAAGAAGTAGAAAGATGGAGAACAGAGAGGGCTAAACAAGAGGAAAATAGCGTTCAGAAAATAGAGGAAATGCGAAGCGAATTAGTACAAGAAATAGATTTAAGATTTCAAAAGTGGGAAATGAAATGTGATAAATCTAAGCAAACTAAGGAGGATGAGATAGAAGCAAATATAAGAGATAGTCAGTCAGTTAAGTTAGGGCCAGAGGAGACAAAGCAGGACACAGAAATGGAGTACAAACAAAATAGGATGGTTGAAAATGTTAAAAATGAACAAGACAACCATATAGCAAATAGTGGAGATCATCTGGATGGTCGTATAGAAAAGACCAATGGAAGTGATCAGCTGCCACAATTAAATATTAACCAATTTTTAAAAATCCGTACATTTGAAGGAAAAGTGGGGGAGGCTCCAGTGGAGCATATAAGAAGTCTGGAAAATTACTTTCGGATAAACAAAGTAAATGAAATCAGTAAATTGCTTGTTGCCAGCGCTCATCTTAATGGAGACGCATTAGCTTGGTGGGAGTCTTTGTTTCATCATCCTCCAACCTTCAATCAATATAAGGATATGATTGTTAACAATTTCTGGAGCGTAGAGCATCAAGAAACAGTTATGTATCAGGTCATGCAGGAGAAATACAAAAATAGTATAGGTGAAAATTTGGCACAGTTTTTCCGCAGACAAGTAGCAAGACTACGGACTTTAAGCGCATGTAATATGTTGGAGGATCGAATCATTAGAATTATCCAAGGTAATTTGCCTTCCCATCTTGCACAGATGCTAATACTGATGGGAGTAAAATCAGTTGAACAAATAGCTCACTGGCTAGACACCATAGATGGGAGAGAGCAGGATTGTGTGGTACAAGACATGCAAGAGAATACTAAAGGTACAGCCCAGCATTGGAATGTAAAGAGTGGGCTGCGTAAACACTTCATTGAAAAGAAAATGTCAAATCTGGTCTGTTCTTGGGAAGATAAAGTACCAGAATATGCACCACAGAGTTGTCCGAAAATACCTTTAGAAATTGAAGGAATTGGGGTCATTGCAATGTTAGACTCTGGTAGCCAGATATCAGTGATATCTGAAGAATTATACCAGAAAATTTTATCAGTAAACTCACGGATAGAGACCTTACCTTTAAATGCAACACAAATCACCCTTGCAAATAACCGAAAAGCAAACCTTATACCCAAGCAAATATGGTTAGAATTACTTATAAATGGGAGGACAGTCTATCATGTATTTTTAATTATGGGTAGTTTAATTCATGACATCATATTAGGGTCGGATTTCTTGTATAAGAACCAGTGTATTGTAAATTACGAAAAGGAAAGAATGAGCTACCAGGGAGGTGATATTAAATTCTTGCCACCTCAGTTGCCAAACTTTGGGGAAACTTGTTGCATAAGTCAATCTATTGTAGATTTGATGCAAGAAAAAATGAGTGAAGTAAAGACAGCATCTAATGGGGACAGCAAAAAACTCAAAGAGATATTCCAAGAGTATCATGAGATTTTTTTGGACAGTCCAGGGAATATTAGAGGATATCAACAGAGGATCAAACTGAAACCAGGGGAACCTTTTCAAGCACGGTCATACCCAGTCCCAAATCAATTTAAAAAAGAAGTGGAGAAACAGTTAGAGCAGATGTTGAAGGGGGGCATAATTAGTAAATGTTCGTCTCCTTACTGCAACCCTTTGGTGGTGGTTAGAAAAAAAGATGGGTCAGTAAGGTTGTGCTTGGATGCCCATCAGCTCAATAAGGTGACTATACCGGACTGTACAATCCCACTTCCGATACAAGAGTTACTGGGAAAATTTAAAGGGAAAATAATATTTTCTACATTCGATCTAACTTCCAGTTACTGGCAGATAGAACTCCACCCAAATGATCGCCAGTATACTGCCTTCAGGTATGGGGGATATTCATACAAGTTTAATCGTATGCCATTTGGACTGATCAACAGTGGTGCTGGGCTGCTGCAGTGTTTAGATCGGGTCCTATCATCTGATATCAAGAAAATTCTGATCATGTATGTGGATGATGTTGTTATAGCATCTGCATCTATGGAAGAGCATCTCCAGCAGTTGGAACAGTTTTTAGGGAATGTAAAGAAAAAGATATCAAGATAAATTTAAAGAAGAATAAAGTGGCCTCTGAGGAAATCGAATTTCTGGGTCATTTGGTAGGCCAGGAAGGAGTCAAACCTCATCCAGATAAAATAACAGCGATTGCATATTTCCCTAGATCACAGACAAAGAAACATATATGGTCATTTTTGGGACTATGTAACTTTTATAACAGATTTTGTGAGAATTTTGCTGGCCAAATGGAACCATTGCCAGATTAATTAGAAAAGAGGTCAGATGGAAATGGACTATTGAACAGGAAGAAGCTTTTACCAATAAAGCAAAGTTTTTTAAAACAGGTTGTGTTGGATTATCCTGATTATGATAAGCCGTTCATTCTCCAGACCGATAGTAGCGGATATGGCCTGGGTGTCACTCTGTCACAAATTCAACCTGATGGATGAATTGGGGTGTTATATTTTATAAGCTGCTTATTGAAGGGACCAGAACTTAATTATAGGGTCACTGAAAAAGAGGCTCTGGCCATTGTATGGGCTTTCCAAAAGTTTCACCCTATGTTGTTAGGCTCTCAAATAGTGGTGATAACCGACCATAAAAGTCTTGAGTTTCTAAATCACAGCTATCTTACTAATAGCAGGTTAGTCCGGTGGAGTTTATTCCTGCAGGAATTTAACTACACTGTGAGGTATTGCAAAGGGGCAGAAAACGTGGTTGCGGACATCCTCAGTCATCATCCTGTCCCTGCACAAACCCCGAAACACCTCAGTCTGGAGCAAGCATACATAGCAAGTACCACGATAATGGGAAAAGATGAAGACATAGAAAAAGAATTAAGCCAACTACCTAAGAGGCAACAAGAAGACAGCTATCTAAATAGCATTTGGACAGAATGCCAGAAGTCTGGAACAACTAATTCCAGAGAGATAAGGGATAGATACAAAGTTGAAGGAGGAGTGTTATATTGTCAACTCAAAAAAGGCAAGGATGAATGGAAGGCGATGATATCTCCAAAGATGAGATGGGCTCTCATCAGTTATATGCATCGGTTGTATGGTCATTATGGAATGCCAAAAACCGAGTATTGTTTAAGACAGTGGTTTTACTGGCCACGGATGCACCAGGATATTATCACTGTACTGAATCAATGTGAAATATGTCAACGTACGAAACCACAGAATCAAACGTACGTCAGCCCAATGAAATCAATCATACCTGATGACCTGAATGAAGTGATGGCTATAGATTTTTATGGCACCTTGCCGATGTTCAACAAAAAGAGATACCTACTGGTTACATATGATTTGTTTTCGAAATGGGTGGCCGCTTACCCTTTGGCACGCACCACCACCCGAGAAGTTACACGGGTATTAGACGCTGTACATTTTCCAAAAGTGGGGAAGCCAAAGGCAATACTTTCGGATCATGGAACCCCTTTTGTGTCGGAGGAATGGAACTGATGGGTCTCCAAACGAGGTATCAAGAACCTGTTGACATCAATCCGAAATCCCCAGAGTAACCCCTGTGAACGAGTCATGCGGGAGTTGGGTAGACTTTTCCGTACCTATTTGCCAACAAACCATAGGGGATGGGTTAAACAACTACCTCAGACACTGAATTATATTAACTGGTCGGTAAATGAATCCACTGGGTTTACTCCCATGCGATTACACTTTGGAAAACACCCTCCAAAACTGTTTAAAACTAGTCTTTCAGGGAGCCAAGAGGGAGTCATCGACCGGGATCATGATAAAACACAAGCTAAGGCCCAAATGCAACGAATGAGCACTAGGCATAAAAAATGGAAGGGAACCCCTAAGTATACATTCCAAGTAGGGGACAAGGTCATGGTTAGGACACCCCATGTTAGTGATCCAGGGAAATTCAAATTTAAAAAATTTTGTAATCTCTATGAAGGCAATTTTGAAATTGTAGAGTGTTGCAGGGATAATGCTTTCTGGGTGAGAACGGAACAAGGGATTAAGGGCACATATAATGCTCAGTCTTTGAAACCCTATGGGAAGGTAGCGATTAATTCAAAATTGACATAACTTGCATGTTAAAACGTATAATATAAACGCTGAATTTAAAATGTAAATAATTAAAGAAGATGTAAAAATAGTTAAGTAAGACCATTAAAAAAGAATGGTTTCCTTTTTAACAGTCTCATCGGGGACGGGGGTATTGTGCCAGTCCGTGTATAATGGCCATGCACAAAATGGCTGTTTGCTGAAGATTCAGCACAGCTTACATGTATCACATGAAAATTATAATTTTAATACGATTTATTAAATTATAATTCAGAGGGGAAGTGGGAGGTACGGATATAGTACATAAATAAATGGGTTTGGGCTATATTATATTCTTATTATACCCACAGTACAAGTGTATGCAGTGTATATATGTTTTAATAATTTATTCGACTAGCAAACCTGTCTAAAAAAAAAAAAAAAGGGAAAATAAGTTGTAATATTTGTTTATGTGTAGAACAGTTTTTTTTTGTTGTATTTTACTACTTATAAATGTTCGAACACACATATATAGAAATGTATTTTTATTTTTTATTATTTTCCTAAAAAAAGAAAAGAAAATTCTAAATAGTTAAAAATTTTTGCATTTATTGGAATTTATCTTTTCTAATTGTTAGAATGAGAGGGTTTGAAATTAATTAATTAAATTTGTAAAGGGAAAAAACCTTTTTGCTAATTACAATCTACTTTCAACGGAAGAAAATGTTTTGTATAAAAGAATTTTCGGTTGATCGTGAATAAAGATAAAATAGATTTTATCTAAGAAAGGAATGTAAGCACAATGGGTGTCAAGTACTCAATATGGAAGCTTGCAAAAGTGTACTTTAATAAATAAAAAGGTAAAAGAATGTAGAAAGGTATATGAAGGTATAATTAAATTTATTATTAGCTGATGCAATAGCTCATAAAGGGGGTATGACAATTGGACTATTTGGGCTATATGTGCTGCTTACTGGGGGCGTTGAGGCAGTCGAGTACTAGCCTGCTAAAGAGTGCAGACAAGTTAATGCTAGCTTGCAAAAGCATTCCAATGGCAAAGATTTAGAAAGTTAAATCTTGTCTCCCGCTAGTCTAAAAAAATGGAACAGTATAGATTTGTGAAAAACAATCCGACAGAGAGAAAGGAGAAAATGAACTGTGTCTGTTAAAATTATAATCACTTGGTTATTTCCCAGAAAAGGAATTCGAAAAATTAGCATTTAGCAAGGATTGTTAAGTGGAGTTTGGAAAATGATCAACAACATGGATTCTTAATATGTTTAAATAAAAAAAAAACGAAAGACGAATCATAGTTGGAGAACTGCAATTTATTTAGGATCTACTTGCCCTAATCAGCCGTGTGTGATATACATATATACGGGAGAAGTATACTTACAGATCCGATAATTTGAAAGATGGCTCAATTATACGTTCCGGGTTATTATCCTACCATGGAGTAGACTTTCAGCCGTAGTACACCACCTGTTTGGCTATCAAGTCCGAAGATGCCTTAGAAGAAATAGCAGACCCTGATGACAAGAAAGACTCAAAGTATGTCGGTGAATGGAAGCCTTATCTGCCCTGTGAAGTAGCCATGTGGCCCAGGAAGTTCGAATTGAATACAAGAACAAGTGCAGAGGAGCGTGTATAGTTGGTTATATATATATTTTTATTTTATATATTCTATTATATTTTTTTTTTCCTCTCTCATTTATGTTCTTTGTAAATTTTTTTTTTATGATATATATATTATTACTGCATACCTTGTTATATGGATTTATTACTCTAAAGGGGGAAGGAATATAGGGCTCACCCATTGTGTAATCTTTTAGATATTGTTTTTTTTTCTTTTTATATATCTTGGGGTCATATGTATATGCATCGGTGGAGGGTAAATATAATTTAAATATCTTTTATATATATATTGGACTTATATGTATGCATTAGTGGAGGATAAATATAATAATCTGGGGATAATAAATATTCACTTTTGTAATTAAAATCGTTTATAAGTTTTTGACTTAGCTTTAAAATAATTATTAAGTTATTAGTACAGATATATAGTTTTTTTTTGTTTTTTTTTTAATCAAAATGCAAATCCACGTAGTTAACCTGAGATTTATAGAATATAAAGTGAGCTAGATAGGGATAACTTACCGGGGAGTTGGATTGTTGCTTTTATTTTAGTCCAAACGTCTCGAAATATTCATATTCGTTAATGACTAGTCACATTTTACACACTCTTTCGGGAAAGAAGAGGAATAAGTATAATCTTGAACAGGAGTGGCGCTAGAGACTAAAGGAAATATTCAGTACTTTTAAAGGTGTGTAAGGACACTTTAATTAGTCAACGTATAATTAATCGGCTAATGAAACAATTTAACAAGGAAGGCCTGGATGGGCCTAATTTTAGGTTCAATCTACTTCCTCTAATAATTTCTTTGAGGTATTTACTCATATTTAATCAAAAATATTTTAGAGAATTATTATCGATGTCCCAGTCTGTAGCATACGTCACTTCATGCTCGGTGCGTATGAGAGTCTAACCATGCAAGACCATTACAGGGGCGTCGAACCGGTGCAGTACATATGTTTATCTTTTCCCATGTTTTTATGTTGGTGTATGTATTGCTTTTAATGCATAGCTTTTAACTCACCTAATTCCTCTATTTTAGTTTTTATTAGTTAATCTATTTATTGATGGTCTCAGTTTGTCATCACATTCCCATCAATGAATTCATATCTGATGAACTTTCTTGGTTAGATGCATTAGTTAGTTGTTGGTCAGGTAAATTCATAAAGGTGAATAAGTTTCCAAAAAAAAATTTTTTTTTTTTTTACCAGTCTAATGGCTGTACTTTTTTGGAAACTTATGTTTCATGCCCCCAAAGTATATGTGTCAGAATGTAACAGTCTGGTTTTTCCACCAGAAGAGGGGGAATGTATCTAACTATGGCCAGACCTAGGGTCTTTGGTTAGGATGCTGTGATTGATGTGATAAAGTATTTAACCAATGATCATGTCTATCTTCAATGGACTAGCTCTAGATTTATTCATTAAATTCAGACACAATTTAGGCTAATTTATCTGCATCTCATCCCTCTTTCACATTCCATTATGCCTCGAAATTTGAACCCAGAGTGAATATTGTTTATATTGTTCTCGGTTCTCTTCAGAATTGAGTTGATTCTAGACAGCAATCATTGCATCATGGTATGGATTTCAATTGAGTGTAAGACTCACCTAACCTTACTTTTGTATTATGATATAAAAGAAAGTATGTATGTGGGTGCATATATATCCAGTGTTGAATTCAAACTAGAAACCATTTAATGAAAAAACAAGATTTATTTGAATAAGAAAAAGAAAATTCCAAAAGTCTTTTAACATGATAATATATATATATATATATATGTGTGTGTGTGTGTGTGTACGAGCATCAAATATGTATCTCTATCATATTTACAAATTATTAACCCAACCCTTTCCATGATAGATATACATGCTGAAATGCTAAAGATATTTACAAAGTAAAAAAAAAATATAACAAAAGATAAATTATTATCTCATCACTATCACGACTGCAAAGCTAGCTAACTGTTTACAATATTATTTACAGGTGTATGCATTAGCTTCATAGTTTATTTCCAATTGCAGAGATTCCGTTCACTTTTCAGGATCCCTCTTGACTATGTACCAGTTTCCTACAATCGCTAGAAAAAAACATTCACTCAAAAATCTTAGTCACTTATACCAAAAAACAAATATAAACATCATTAGTTAAACAATTACCAAAAAACAAATATAAACATCATTAGTTAAACAAATAAATAAATAAACTCTGTCCTGTAGAAGTGTATGGTCTTAATATGGAACAATAGAAGTAAAATCTTATCTCATTCCATATTGCCTTAAAGCTGATGACCCCAGTATTGTGCCGGTCGGATTTGTATGTTCACATAACAAGATCTAGCATCTAGGCAAAAGTACCTTGAATCCAATCGTGCGCAAGATACACAGGTCAGGAATACTCATGAACTCTGCCCTATTTGCCCATTCCCCAGATCTATAACATTATAAACAACAATCCCGGATGACATCGATTAATTTACTTTTCACCCGCCGGCATCAATCATCGGAGACACAAAAAGACTCTAGGCTAAGCTTATGATAGAATAACTTAATAACTAGCTATATTTTATGAGCAATGAAGGCTCGTGACCTAGCATATTAATTATGTATTGAGTGGAGATCATCTAGTCATATTTAGCGTAAGTAATAACTTAATATATTATCTTAACTAAAAGAAAGCAATGGTTCGAGTTTGATATATATATTTAAGATTTATTAATAATAATATTGTCAGGTTATTTAGCCAACGTTAGCCTCGTGATTATTATATATATGTGTTTGATTCATATTTAACGATAACATAAAATTTGCGGCTATGCCAATAATATATGTGTGATTTAATGAATTAGCGCTATTGGAATACATTACTAGAATACTATTACACCCCCAGAGACGAAAAGAGCATTTACTTAATTTAAACAACAATAATTTTACAAGCAGATATTATATTTGGTTACATTCAATATGATTATTATTTGAGTTATAGATAATTAATGCGCGGGATGGGTAATGAATAATTATATAAACGATACTAAATCTATCGCATTAATACTTATATTAAACTAATGGAAATATGTCTGTTTAAAGAAATCATTTCATTACGGCTTATGAATACTTCTGGGCGACTAATAAGACACTGAAAGGCGGTGCATGCATGGCGGCTGATTGGGATGGTCCAATTATGGATCCTGGAATGTGCTTCCCGAATTCTAAGAACGAAGTTGACCGATTTCCTCTGCAAACGTAGGCAGGGTCAGTTTGATGAATGAAAGAGTCCAAGATTCCCTGGAATGAGGTACAGGCAAATCATGGATGATGAAGAGTGGTCGGCAACAACTTTATTGGGCTGGTTTCCCAGATTGCTCCCCATATAAAGTATGCACATAAGACCAAGGATGTTCCCAGGGTGGTTTTACAGCCTGGTTTAAGGACATAGAGAACGATGATGGGGCCCGACTTCACGGATGCCTCCATGTGAGAAAGAAGCACGAACATATATATAATGAAATGCCTTTATGCACATAACGCTTAATGATATAATATAAATATAATTCTAAAAAGTAAAGATTATCAAAACGTATTTATTGCCCATAAATTATGAAATATTTGGTGTAATGACATGGCTTCACTAAGCAAACATGGGTAATAATTATACTTAAATATAAAACTAAGATGTTAAGATCCCCCTCCCCCTTACATTATGTTACTTAATATTATTCATTACTTCTTACACATTTAATAAATCTCAATTTTGGTTAACCAATGCCCTTGTGAAAATATATAAATTATTACAAAATAAGTGGGTGGTGGTAATAGCTAAGATAAGTTTTATATATATAATATAATTTAAGAATAAAAGATAGCGCATTATTTAGGAAGGAAAATGTGAAAAACAGACGTCAAATCTGTTTTTCTACAGTAAACATGAAAAATATAATTAGTTTATTTATCTAAAATCGTGAGCACCTGGGCAAGTCGAATAAGACTTGTTTTGATCAAATTATAAATTATTTACCCAGTAAATGATGGGTGGGGAAACAAAAATGAATTATATGCTGGCGATTTTAGAATACTATTGGCATTTATTTTAAAATATAAATACATAAATGTAAATGAAAATTATTGCCACTTGGAATTAAAAGAAAAGGAAAAACATTTTATAGGAGACTTAATATAGATTAGTTATATAGAGTTATACGATTACATATTTTGAAGACATTTAAAATAGATAATTTAAATTATAAATATTACAGAGAGGGCAGGATTTAAGAATTGCAAGCGGTCAAAGTTCTTTTACCCTGCTTATTTAGAAGAGCGATTTCACTAGGAGTCAGTCCATTGGTATTATTTCACTAGATCTAGGGTAGCATTGTTAATTTGAGAGATAGCATTTCACTTCCACTGGAAAAATATACATAAAGTTCAGTAGTACGGGATGCAGAGCTTCGTTCATGGGAACAGCATATTAGAATGGAGGGACAAGATGAAATTTCCTACTCACGACACATTGAGTGAGAATTAAAACTGGCATGGAATATGTATAGCAACTTAGTTATTTAATGGTCTCCTCCCTGTGGATTCAAATCCAGCAGCATATATACTTTTATTTTGAAGTTGTAACTTAGCAACTATTGCTGGACCTGAGGTGGTTTAAGCACTTAAGTTTCATCTGGAATAGTTTGACCGGATATTCTTATCTAGTAAGATGTTTGAAACAATGCAAGTTTGTTATCAGTTTCTCGAACGATTGTTTTAAAATATATCTTATGATTTTAAAATAAGCTAGCATGGACAATTTTCACTAATGGGTTATTTTATTATTACCAATTCATAATCTTTTACTTTAATCTAAGGGGTCTTCCGGATAATTGTTTTTCGAGAGACTTCTTAACAAGATTGCATCACTTCTGGCTACAAAATTATATATGAAAAAGTAATACGTTTTATATATGATACCTTATATATATAATATAACTATTAATTTATTCACAATTTTCTACACTGAAATATATAGATATTTATTATTTACGCCTGCATACACATGAGAATATTATTATTAAATAAAATATTTTTAAATTAAAATACATACGTGTTTACATTATTTATGTTGTAATACTAACCAAAAGAAATATATATATTATTAGCACTAACCAAAAGAAATTTATATATTATTAGCTATGTATATACATGTGTAAAGGCAGGTTTGAATACAGTTGGGTGGTAGGAGATTGGATGTGGGCTGTGAAGCAGGATCTGAGCATCAGATCATCTGCTTCAGTATCAAGTCACTATGCAAAGTGAGCCAACCTAAATTTTATTCAATAAAAAAATTAACTTAACCCCCTCCCCCAATGCTTTGTTGATTCTACCTGTGATGGACTGTTCCAATTGTTAGGGATTTCAATTCCCAGATGTGGAAGTGAAATGAAAACAAAACTCTACAATAATACATAGCAATTTAAAAACTCAAAATTATTCAGAATCAAGCATATGGATTTACTGTCCCTCATAGGCGCACTTCATCATTGTTCCAGTCATTCTTCCTTGGCAAGTAATGCATTGCTCATGGGAAATGCTTGGCAACTTGCTTGTACTGACATTATTTCTTTCTTCATGTTGTTATTTCATTCTATATCCATTCTGAGGTTAAAGACAGGTATTTGATGTTTAAGCAGGCATTATATATAGATGAACGTTAAATCATAGCACCTCCTATGGTCAAGGATAACAACACTTTGGTCCCATGGCAACATTAAATTAGCTGGAATACATCATTTGCAATTCATAAAATATTTAACTTTTCTTGATTTACTGTTTGAAAAACAAATTATTTCATTCTGTATATATATGTGCTGATAATCTATTTCTTGGTTTTTATTCCCATTCGAATAATCGCATAGTTCTTTTATTTCAAATATTTGTTTAAATCAACTTGACTAATTCTATTCAATTGTGCGAATCTATTAAAACTTTTTTTATTTAATTTTTGTTGTAGTTTTTTAATGTTTCTGTCATGATGATTAGACTAATAATTTGGGATGTTTAAATAAGTCATCCATATTCTCTGATAATCGAACATTCTATTTTCTGATGTTGGTATTGTACAGCTCTTGTGTCCTTTTGAACAAAGTAAAAAGATGGCAGAAATCAAGTGAGTTTGCTTTTATACTGCCCTCTATTCCCATTGTTTAGTAAGCTTGCATTTTATTTCTTCTTTCATCAATATATATGGGCTTATTGTTATGCATATCATGTTGATGAAAAGTAAAATACAATTACATAAATTCTTTTTACACCTTCCATATCTGGTTACCTAATGACTGGCTTGACATTAGGTCATTATGATGTCTACCAAATTTGTCTTGTCTAATGACATAAGATATTGAAATTTAGTTCATTGTTTGTGTAAATATATATGTGACTGATCTCTTGAATTAATTTTTATCTTTTCTTTCAGCTAAGGGAACTTAATTTATTGAGTCGTTGGTTGTGCATCTATATATATATGTGTGTGTATGTTTATTATTTAAGTGATTATACACATTTAACTACCCATTAACTAAATTTATTTTTAGATGAGTTTAATTTAGTGAATAATGCACTATCAACCAAAACTTTTCCCAATCTGATTGTAAGCCACCCTTACAACTTGGATTTAAGGCCAATGCCTTTCTTAGTGGCCTGATAGTTTTTAACTAAAATAGAAATTGAATTTTTTGAAAGCAGGATGAATGTGTATGAGAAAGAATAATATTTCTATATATATATTAACAATTATTACAGACAAATATCCTTTATTTCTAGTCCTAAAAGGCTTTAAACTTATCAGCCAAGATAATGCTGATGATCAAATGAATTTAATGATTGAAAAACCAAACTCATATTCAAAGAGATCATTATTTATTTAATCATCTACAACTTCATATCACTTTCAAATAAAGAAAGATTACATATATTGAAAATAAAACTGTCTAATATTAAATGGGATATTGTTGGTCTTTAAGAAATTTGAAAAGTGAATATCTATGTATTTTACTACAAAGCATAAAAATACATGTGGTACAGAATTTATTGTAAAAAAAAAACCTAGAAAACATTTGTAGACAAAATGGTAAGGTTAATTATTTAATTTAATGGAATATTTCAAATGCAGATCATTTATATTTATTTCTAGGAAGTTTTCATTATAATAAAGAAGTAGATGGTTTTTATATACGATAGATTTATACAAAATGTTTTTGACCATATCAATTTTTTAAAATTTATCAAGGAAAAGAATTGAAAGTTGAAAATGCTGTCAAATAAATTTGGTTATGAAAACAGAAATAAAAGAGGACACAGAAATTATGAAATTTGCAGTAAAAGAAAAACTATATATTATGAATTCTCTCTTTGAAAAAACTGCTAAAAATAGACATGGAATCTCCAAATAAAAGTATAATAGAATTGGATTACAGTTTGACTAACGGAGAATGTGTTTCAGGGACTACAGTTTCTTAATAGATTTTACACAAAGTGATCATGGATTATTTGAGATGTAAGATATATGTTAATGCAAATTAAAGAGGCAAAAACTACAGAAGACAATATTAGAACAGTATTAACAATTATCAATCCTCAAAAATAATTCTATGAATTTAAATAACAACCTACTACTCTCTTTAAAATTTTGACAGACTTTTAAAATGGTTCAAATTGACTGAAGTCATTAAGATAACTGACACTTTATTAATACCTATCAAAACAGCTGATATAAAAAAACAGCAATTTACCAGTAAATTTTTAACTGGTGGGAGACATTGTATAAAAAAAGAGAAAGAATAGAAAAATATTTAAAAATCCTACCATAGATTTAATAATTATTATGATTAATGTCCAAGTACAATTTTATTAGCACAATAGTCTTTTAATATTTTTTTATACCACTCTTCAATTTCTTAATCTTGAGGATTAATTTCAAACTTTGTGTTTTCAAATTCTTTGTTCTGTTTACTTCACCTTAGCAAGTAGGCAAACTTTGAACAGAAGAAACAAAATTTTACTAGGACAGGAAAAAGGCTGGCTTTCCTGTTATTATCATCATTACATTATTAATCATGAGGTATGGCATGGAAATGTTTTGTTGTTGAGAATTTACATTTTAGATGCACTCAGTACATACTATTGAAAGCCTTCTTCATAAAGAATTTTCCATTTTGATTAGATTATATAAAACAATTATCAAAAGTATATTAATAATTTTTATTAATTATTCATTAGAATAGAGATTCTTCAATATTGAATAATTTTCTGTAGTGTAATTTTCACTACACCAATATATTGAACAATAATAAAGATGTGTGAAGAGGTTGTGGTCTGGCCTACTGATGAATTCTGGTTTAGTAAGAAATGTGCATCTTGGGGATCATAAAGCTTATGTCTTTGGTCATATGCTTATAATTACATCCTTCCACAAGGTATTAAAAGTGGATAAAAACCAGTCTCTACCTTGTGTGAGAGTGGTGTAGTGAAAATTATACTACAGAAACATTATTAAGAAAAATATTTTTAACTCTATGACTTTATATGAATAGTTATCAACAAGCTACAATGATGTTATTCTTAGACCTGTTTTTGTTCACTCAATTCAGGCTTTGTGCTGCATTACAATTTTCAGACACTATATGAAAAAATGGATGTATGAATCAGGAATGTCAATGAATCTATTAATAAAAGAGCATGAATCTGTCTCTCAACAAATCATCTCTCTTAATATCTTTATATAGCTTTTTTATTCTAGTAATGTCGTATTTTTTTAACCCATAAGGCCATGCTCTTGCATATGAAAAGTTGGTTTTTTTTTTAAGTTAATTCAGGTTTTCTGCTTTTATAAAATCCATTATTAAACAAATTATTAGAATTTCTATTAAGTCCATAATTAAATATACATTTATCTTTTTTTTAAATTATATATAATTTGAACTTTTTATAAAATTTTTCTTATTGTTCGTTTAAAAAAATGCAAAATTATATATCTTTATTAGTAATTTTTTAAATTTCATATTTTAATATTTAATTTTTTAAAATATGGATTTACTTTTCTCTATTCTATCCAAAAATATTAATTTTTAAATTATCAGTATAACATATCTTCAATTTTTTTCCATAAATCTCTTAGTTCCCCCCTCCCCCAAAGATTGAATCTGCTTTTTGGTTTTAGTCTTGGGAAAATTTTATATTACCTGTATTTTTTCTGTTGTGGCTGATGCTTTGTTTTCAGTTATATGATTTTAAAATATAATATTATTAGTAACTATGATACTTTTTTAATGTTTAATCCCTTCACTTGATATTTAAAAAAGAATAACTTTAGATGTTTGATATGTTTTATGTTTATTGAGATCATAACTCAGTTATCATTGTACTTGGTAATAGTGGAATGAAATTTGATCTACCAATAATTCAAAGTCAGGTCAAAGGTGGAAAAAAAACTTTCATCAATAAAAAATTGAGGGTAGGATATTAGAGCCAGACAATTATTTTATTTAACTGTTTTGCATCCAGGCAAAACTTACTGACCCATATTTTGTTACAACAGCAAGAGAGATGTTATATGGTGATAGTCATTTAGCTATCATGCCCTGCATCAGCATCTGAGTTAATTGATTTTTAATTAACCTTTTTATATTGATAAGACACGGGATATAATCTAGCTTGGTATAATTTATCTGAGAATATTTTAAGTCAGTTTGTCAAACCATTCAGCAAATATTTCATGAAATTGATTGAGCAGTGATGTCAATCTATTCTGCTATCTCTCTGTGGCATGTTTGGATACACTAATTTTATCACTGAATATTCATTGGTGCTCATCCACTTGTAAGCATATACTTTTACAGATTAGTATATTGATGTATCATGGGTTTGTCTTAAATCAGCTGTACACCCATTAAATTATTTTAGAAATAGTACATAAGAAAAATTTTAAACTTAATGAGTGTATTACTATGAATATAATATTACACTATTATTAGCAGTACCAAACTCTCCATACAGTAGTGTCACCTAATGCAAGCTTTAGTAATCAATGGATGCAAAAAGGAAATGATAATCATGGGATGATTTGGTTGTTTAATTGAAATATTAACAATTTAATATTATATTAACAATGAAATCATCACATGATATTGTGGCTTGCTGGTTGAATTCCATAAATTAAATGAATCTCAGTAATGCATGATAGTTCATTATAGTGCTGAACTATAACTCTGCATTATTCTTATTATAGTACTTTATTTTATTCTATTAAAATTTTGCCATTGTCTTTTCACTATGATGCTCACTTTAGCATATTTCACTGCTCATACACGGCTGTTTTGTAAGTACCATTACTGCTTGCACACATTATGCACTGTACTACTATCACTCTTCTATTAATCTGTTTTAATCTATGCAATTTAATTTGCATAAATTGTTTCATTATTGTCTCCTTGCAAATTAGCATATTTAGGTTATTTTTATATTTGCATAATTTTACTTATTATGCCTGCTAATTTTTTTCTAGAAGAATCTTTAAGATCTTTTATAATTGATTGTATGCACTCTCGTGCAACTTTATTCTTTATACATTAGTGTTATACAATTTTAGTGCAATATAACATATATATCAAGCAATGTAAATTTAATGGTCTCACCATTACAAAAATCCCAATCTTTAACATAATTCAGGAAACATTTGTATTCATGCATAAAGTCTGATCCAAGTAGCTCATCATGGATGAGTTAATTTAATATATGAAAACTATAGTTTATATTTTTGCCATACTTACTTTGAGATTAATTTTATCTTGTAATTATTTAGTAGCATTACTTGATGGATTGTGACCAGGTGAATATTTAATTGGAGCTTTAGACACATTATTCTGTCATGTAGTTCTTGTGATATTATAGAAATATGGCTTCCAGTAATGCTTCCACAGTAAACCTTTAGAATAATTTTTTTGGCCATTTTTCACAAGTTGTGAGATTCAATACTTACTTGAACACAATAAATTCAAGGTTTGTTTTGAAACATCTTTACTCTGTAATAAGAGAACCCCAAAATGAACGTCAAAGTTCCTATTACATTAATGCAATGCATTCCATAATTCTTGAGAATTCTTGAGAGGAAATATATCTTCAACTTAGAGATAGTAAAAATAACATTAAGATTTTTTTACCTCGTTGTTTATATATGATGTCAGGACTAAAACTTCTGATTAGTTTTTATAATGGAAATTACTCTGAAGTTTCTGCAAACCTTTACTATAAGGAATTTTTATTATTTAAATATTTATTGCATTAATATAGACCATTCTTTTACCTCAGATGAGTCTTGTTTTGTTGACAAAATTTTTTTTTACAGTTGAAAATATCTGTTGATTAATTGCTCATATCTAGTCTGTTCAATAATTTAGCTACCTGTTTAACAGTTTTGATTATCAATGACTGTGAATATTTGCTTCAGTTTAATAGGTAAATCTCCAGAAAAAAGTTGTGGATATCTTATTGATTTATAACTTTATTAAAAAACATAGTGTTTATGCCCTCTTGACATTCTGCTGTTTAATAATTACCCAATAAAACTACATTATATTTTTGAAAAGTATCAGATTTGTGAACAAAGAATGCCATTATACCAGTGAGACTTTCTGAAGACAGTCCTGTAAACTATGGTCAGTTTTTCTTTAACATTAATATCTTTCTAAGTTATTCAAATGTTCTATATGTGCTTCAACTGATTGATCTTCCAAATATCCTAATTTTCAAAAATAAATTTATTACCCCAGTATTAAATGGGATATACTGTGGTTTCAACCCACTTATTTCCAATTGGCTTTTATTTTTTTCATCCAGCTAAATAACTTTGCACTAACATTCTGATTTTTGGCTTTTCACTCGTGAACCTGTGTTTTTCATTCTTATGGGCATTCTCTGGAGATAACTTTTTCTCTTTTGTTCCCCCCCTCCCCAACTATAGTTTATCTCTTTTGTTTATTTTGAACACTTTCATTTTTTGAATTGTCTAATTTTTCTTTGAAGTCTTTAGCCATGCTTTCCATTTCTTATTCAATGTTTTCCTGATTTATCAGATATACTATCAAACGTGACCTTTTTTCTGACTTCATTTTTTCTATTATTTCTAACCGCGATAAATTTGTTTCATCCATTCTCCGTCCTCATAAAAACAAAGGCATTTCAATTGCGAAATACTACCGAGTTTATCCTTCCTCCACTAAAGCTCCAAGAATATTTGCCAACATTAAACTCCATAAACCTGGTGAACCATTGCGTTTAATGATGGATTTTGGGGGAGTCCATTATTTTCAAACCGCGAAAATGGTTAATCAACTATTAATAGACAGCTTGGGCTTTGGAAATTATTCTGTTAATTCATCCTTTCAAGTTGTGGAAAAAATCAAAAAAGCCACGATCGAAAACAACTTCTATATGACTACTCTTGACATCAAAGAATTATACGGATCGGTGGACAGAAAACAATCTATTCAAATCATCCAACAAGAACTTACCAACACGATGTCAGCTGAATGCATTAATTTCATCGTTACATTTTTAACATGGATGGATAAACATATATATACAACATTTGAGCACGTTTGGTACAATATGAAAAGTGGTTGGCCTATGGGCCTCCCCCTCAGTGAATCGTAACCAGCATTTTCCTTAATCACTATGAAAGACTAATCATGTCCAAATATCAAGCTGACAGCCCTCACACTATATACATGCAGTACGTAGATGATATATTTATTTTAGCCAACCAGCACACTATAAATAGTATTACACAAGAGTTAACACATAATACTAATCTAACTATCAATTCCACAACAGAAGACGCATTCCAAAGTCTAAATTACCTTGACCTTAGGTTAACACACGATGAGAGAGGTATAAATTATTCAATGATAATAAAGCCCTTTGAAATCAGAGGCTTTATACACCCACACTCCAACTCTCCAAGCTCTCACAAATTGGCAGGTCTGCAAGCATTTTTATATAGAAATATGCAGCTGTGCAAGTTTGAGGCAGATAGAAAGAATAATATACATCTTTACACCAAAGACCTACTACAAGCAGGCTATAAACTCAACACTATTAACAATAAAATCAAACAATTTTATAGGAAAATCACTGACAATAAAAACAATATTAAACTTCCATATATTACTCTTCCCCACATACCTAAAATCTCCTATCAATTAATCAAGGTTTTGGCCAATAAATTTAAAATTAGCTTTCATACACCCCCATGCACTAATCGTCTAATCAATAACTCTAAGGACAAAATTGAACCTTCTCAGACTTCCCATGTCATTTACAGCATAGCTTGCCCACAACCTGGTTGCCGGGCCATTTATTTTGGAGAAACCAGGGCAGGCATAATCAACAGGACAGCACAACACAGATATACATATAATAGAGCCATGAAAAACAATGATAATTCATCAACATTTTTAGAGCATTCCAAGAAGACAGGACATTTGTTTGAACCTTCCAGCCCTAAAATAGTCTGTATTGAGAAAAATGACATCAAGTGGAAAATCAGAGAAGCATATTTTATTAATGGCAATAATAACTCCATCAATAGACGAGATACCTGCTTTGACATCTCCAAACGTTGGACTATCTAGTTCATTTGCATATGCTTTGCATACTGTTTTGTTTCCCTTGCCCTATTTTTTCATTCTGCAGCTCACAGTACCACTATGAATATGAGGCAAAAGACCTCGAAAGCGCTTAGCGTGTAATAATTTCTGTGTATCTTTATAGCTTCTCATTCAAGTGTGGCATACGCTTTGTTAATTTTGTATATTATTCTATTGCTGTTATTTTTATCATTTTTTAATATTTTGTTATTAATTTTACTTAATATTCTTTCCATTACTTATTTTTTCTATTCCTAGCACTTATTTTCTCTCTCTTTTAATCTACTGCATGACTCTTTTCTATGTCTTTTAACATAGTTATCATCATGTTCATTTTTTATGATCTGCAGATTCTGACTCTTTTATTTCTTATTCTTTATCTATCATATGTAGTATTCTTTTAGTTTTTGTTTTATCTCCATTATTTATTTAATCTGTTTCCATTATGATATGTGAGAACATCCTCTTATTTTTTTATCATTTTTGATTTTTAACTATGAGTTTCTTTATTAATTATGTCTTCACTTTCCATGTTTTTTATCTGCCTTTTTATTTTTGATTTTGTCAACATCTGTTTAATTTGGATTCTTCTGTTGCATTAAATAGTGCCTGATTCATCATTCCCACATATATTTTTTCTCCATGCTTGATATATTGTTTTGTTGTTTCTTTACTTTGATGAACCTATTTATCCACTTGTTCTATTAACTAACTATTTCTGATTTAAGCCTTAAACTTCCTTATTTACTGCCTTATTACTACTTTTCTTTTAATTTCTTGTCCCCTTGTTTATATATTTAGTATCATTCTCATGTCTCATTCCAATATATGTATAATTTATATTTTTTATTATATTTCTTTATGTACATCTCATCTTCTTTATGTACATCTCATCTATTTGGTATATTTATAACTAATTTTCTTATCCTGCTCTTCTTTTTGTTTTTATTTAGATTGCTGAATTAATATACCAGTTCTGACTTAAACTTTTGAAACCTGTTGGGATCTATTTACAGTCCTAAAGATAAGATGACTGTATGAAGATGTATATTTTTATTTATAATTGCCACACATTGGACAAAATTATGTATAATCTATTAAACTATGAAAAAGTTATTAAATATTTTGTTAAATCTAGAGATTCTGAATTTGTTTTTCGATTATTGATTAGAATAATGATGATGATTGAGTCATATAATCCTGTTGTGTAAAAATCACATTAAAGTACTCTAAAGGAAACATGGGTTCTATTCCCTGATAATTATAAATTTACAACTATCTTTGAGATAGTCAGACTGTCACATCATCTAATAGCTTATTTATAATCAAAATATAACATGTATGGGTTTTTTTTGGGAATGCCACTTCGCTTTATGCTTCTCTCATATCATAATATCCTAAGTTCTTTTTTATTGACATTGCAATATAATATATACAGTAATAATAGTTGCAATAGGAAAAATTTATGGAGAGGACATTAATAGTTTTCTCGGTTTTCTTTAGCCTCATACTGTAGACTTCATCAATAATATTTTTTCATATTGTATATATATTTTTTCCTTTTTGCATACTTGTAATAATATATATATAACTTTTAATTGTTTTAATATCTGATAAAATTTCTATTCACAGTCATTACCTAAACTTCAAACCTTGAACCTGAGTTGGAATCTCTTAAAAGATTTGCCTCGAGAGCTGAAAATTATACAATATGCTTTTCCAAATCTTACTGATTTAGATGTGAGAGAAAATAAATGGGAACCTGTAAGTATATCATACTTTAGTTTCAATTCTCCAAGCATTTATATGTTTTAAAAATAGTAATTTATTGTATATATGTGTGTGCTTGCTGAAATAAAGATTTTCATGGGAAAGATATTAACACATTTTCAGAGTTCTCCCATGGATACTTGCTATTACTGTTGTAGCAGTGACATTTCATGTCTTGTTGCTCAATACCTCCTGCTAGATATATTTAAAACAGAAAATAAATTACAGATCATTACTTATGTGTTTTAGCTGTAATAGAAAATTAAGAAAAGATTACATTAAAAGAAAATGTGCTAATAGAAGATTTAATTACAAACATATATATTTGCTTTGATTAATATGTTTAATGAAAATTTTCCATATAATTGTGTTTTATTATGTTAATTAATGCAATTAGATTTTTTTAGAATTTCAGTGACCTTTGAAATTGTTTGCTACATCTGAATAAAATTTTATTAATGACAAATTCTATAGCATGGATAATGTTTAAAATATTAGATTGATTGCCAAAAAAAAATCTTTTGTTTTACTAAAATCTAAGAATTCAATCTTTTTGAGGTCCATAATGTTGATGCACTTAAAATAATAATCATCGTCATCTGCAGTCACTCTACATGTTTTAGATATTAGCCATGATATAGATTTTTCTAATATAACACTAGAAATTTTATTAGATATAATCAACACTATAATGAACAATCAAAGAAATTATTAAGATTCTTAAAAGGTCCAATCACAGTAACATATATGAAGAAATAGCAAGGTTTTCATTCATATTGAAAATTTGTATCAATCAAAAATAAAAATGCCAAATTAATCATGTACATACATACTGTTGTGTTTGGCTTGATTTACATGTTCATTTCCAAACCAACAGACAAATTATGACAAAACTATTCAACAATTAATATGTACAATTTATTAATCATAAAATATATACACATGTTAGTTAACAATAATATGCATATAGTTTATATAAGTTAATGCTGAGATAGTCTGCCAAGTAATAGAACTTTCTTTCAGCTATATGATTGGCCTGCCTTGTGAGTTCAAGAAAGACTCTTCCGGCTGCACTGGATAGCTTGCCTTGAATTGACTGCAGATGTAAGAAGTTTCCAGTTCTAGGTGGACTTGCCTCACTGCTGGGATGTCATAATAATGGCTAATGAAGACACCCTTGCTGATGGCAGAGGTTTCACTGGAGAGCATATTTAGTCATCCAGGTTAATTGACATTAATGCTCTCTCTCTCATTATCTATATGATTATCTGTCTTGCATCCAGAAAGGTTGACTATTTAATGGTAGATTCTCTACCTTACTGGAAACATTTGAATTCAGCAATCATGGATGCCTATTGGCCTGTACTTATCAGTGGCTATGTGTTTGTTTGTACATCAGTCTATTGGCCATCAGCAAACAGCCCAATCTTATCAGATAAGCAGGAATCTGGACTAGTCCACTTCTGAAGGCAAGGTCAGATATGACACATACATACCTATTTTGATTTAACATTTTGTAAAATGGCAAGCAAAATCGAGTGGAAACAAAGTTTCAAAAATATTAACAAGCAACAACACACAAATAAATTTTATTAACACACATATACATAAAAAGTTTCAAGATAAATATGAAAAGAATAATTAACAAAAATTATTTTTAAAAAAAGGGGTTTTCAGAAAGATTTAACTTTGATATATTTTAAAGTTAATTTTTGTTTAGAAATAATACTTTTTAATAATCTTGATATAAGATTCTTTTTAGTTTTAATTAGATAACTTATTCTGCTAATTAATTTGTTAATTATTATAGTTTATTAAAGTTTTACTCTTTTTTTTTTTTTTTTTAAGAAAAAAGATATATTATTGAGAAATTAGCTATCCAATTATTACTTTGTAAGGTTACATAAATTACTCAAAAATTTAGATTTTATTTAAAGAATTAATTAAAGAAAAATTTCCTAACATTTATGGTTTTGTATTTTATTGACTTATACCAGTTTATTATGATTACTATAATATTAAATTAAAATAAAGATTTTTTTTTACTCATGTGTCATAGTATCAGCCAGGATGCAAACCCGCTAACCCGGGACAACTGCTTGTAAGGCAGTTGTGCTGACCTCTCGACTACCAATGCTTGAGATATATTATCAGTTAAACTTTTTTACATTGTTAACAGAATTGAATCATTTAGTACACCATTAAAATCTAAATCTGTAGATAGAATTCAACTAGAAATGAAATGATGTACTGAGAAATTAAATTTGTAAATTTGTTAGATAGAACAATTATGTAAAATAGGATAAAATTACAACAAATAAAAAAATAGGAATTATTTTTAAAAAATTTGAGACAATTTATAGTAGTGGATGTTGTATATGTATGAACTTTAAATAGTAATGAGATGATCAATAAGGTAATAGAGAGAAGAAAATTGAAAATATAATGTAATAGGCTGAGATTTTACCACAAGAGAGGGGGGACACATTTCACTACAGACAGACCTAGAATCTTCAGGTAGGATTGCTGTTAATGACACAATGAAGTATCTAGCCTCTGATCATATTTACCTCTAATGGGCTAGCTCTATGTTAACACATTAAATTTAAATAAATTTGGGTCACCCCTCTTTTAGGCTCCATTAGGCCTCAGTATTTGGACTCAGGGAAAAATATGCCTTTGTTTCTCTTCAAGCATGAACTTACACTAGATAGCAACTGTCACACCTCTATATAGGTTCCAATTGATTTAAATATCCATCCAAGCATATGTGTTATTATATGAGTGAGGTATGTGTGTGTATATATACTCAGTTATCGGTTGATGAATGAATACATAAATGATTTTGATAAACTAGAGACCAGTTTATTGTGTTTATTAAATAACAAAACAAAAGTTTTAAACTTTTTAACTTAATACCAATAAGCTAATAAAACATAATAATATAATTGTGTGGGTCAAGGATATATTTCTACCATATTGACAATTAAATTTATAAACTATTCCAAATCCTTACTTACGATAGAAATACATAACATGGCACTAATTATTTACAAAGCAAATAAAAAAAAATATTATTATAATCGACCACAAAGCTAACTAGCTAATTTACAATATTGTACAGTTATATGTGTAGTAGCCTTGTCCAATTCAAATTAGTGATGTTCCATCTTTTTTAGGGATTTCCATATCTATATATGTTTCTCTATGGTTGATAGAAAAGAACATCCATACAAGAAGATTAGTCATTTCCACCAAAAAAAAAAAACTATTGTTACTTAACAATGAACAAATAATATGAACTCTGTCCTATAATAAGTGTATATGCTTAATATGGAATAATCTTAAAGATGGTACCTTATTCCACATCATGATGAACAATGCCAAGTTGCTACGGATGGAAAGCTGATCTAAACTTTATTTAATATAAACATTTTTACCTAACTTAATAATTTGCTCCCCCTGTTTTGCTATTTTCATTTATAATGGACTCTTCCAACTTGTAGACACTTATGCTCCCAGGTGTGGAAATAAAATAAAATTTTACAAATATATACATAATAAAATCAAAACTTTCATTAGGTCATTTTGATTAATGTCCATGAGTTTGGTAATAATGTCTTTTATGGATACATTATATCTCTCTTTAGATCACTCTCCTTAGGTAAATTATTCATCACTCACTGGAATTCATCGGCAACGTGCTTGAAATAATATTAAATCCATTTTCTGCAGTTACTCTTCTCAATCCATGTAGACATTTAGTGTAGGACATTTGGTGTTTCTTTAGGCATTATACAGTTAAGTAGATTAAGTCATTGTGCTTCCAGGGTCAGGACAGTAGCACTCAGTCCTATTACACAGCTAATTTAGCTAGAATACATTGCATAGCAGTTTATAACAGATTTAACCTTTTTTTTTATTTGCTATCTGGCACTTAATGGCTTATAAAAAATTACTTCATCATTTTATCCATTTAAAATCAGTTCAGTTATTTTGCTAAACTGCACAAACTTTTTTCAATTTCAACATCGATTGTAATTTCTTATGGCTTTATGATAATAAACTTATATGGATAATTCAGAATATTCAAACAAGGTATCCACCTTCTCTTGAATTCAAACATTTGGTTTTAGGATGTGATGGACTGGGGTTTTACACAAGAGAGGGGGAATGCATCTCACTGCAGTCAAACCTAGGGTCTTCAGGTAAGATGCTGTCAATGATACAATGAAGTAGCTAATCTCTGATTGTATATACCTCTAATGGGCTAGCTCTATGTTTACAAATTAAATTTAGATACAATTTGGGCTAGATCACCCATACCTCACCTCTCTGTCAGGCTCTGTTATGCCTCAGTATTCGGACTCAGGGAGAAATCTGCCTTTGGCTCTCTTCAGGGGTGAACTTATACTAGATAGCAATTGTCACACCTCTATATAGGTTCTAATTGATTTAAAAATCTATCCAACATATTACTGTGTTATTATATAAAAGCGAAGTGTGTGTGTATGTATATACTCAATTATCAGTTGATGAATGAATGCATAAATGATTTTGATAAACTAGAGACCAGTTTAATGTAAATCAAATTGACAATATTTATTAAATAACAAAACAAAAGAATTTAAATTTTTTTAACATGATAAAACAATATAATTGTGTGTTGCCAAGGATATATTTCTACCATATTGACAATTAAATGTGTTCACTATTCCAAAGCCCTACTCATGGTAGAAATATATAACATGACACTAATTATTTACAAAGCAAATAAAAAAAATAAAAATTATTATTAAATCGACTGTGAAGCTAACTAGCTAATTTACAATATTACACAGGTATACCTGTAGTAGCCTAATTGTCCAATTCAAATTAGTGATGTTCCATCTTCTTTGGGGACCCCTATCTATGTATGGTTCCCTATGGCTGATAGACAAGAATCTCTGTACAAGATTAGTCATTTATACTGAAAAAAGAAATATAAACAATTGTTAGTTAATAGTGAACAAATAAAATGAACTCTATCCTGTAATAAGTGTATGTGCTTGATATGGAATAATCTTAAAGGTCTTATCTTATTCCATATCATGATGAATAATGTCAAGTTGCTACAGAGTGAAAGCTGATATAAACTTTATTCAACATAAATTAAAAAAAAAATTACTTAACTTAATAATTACCCCCCCCCTTGTTTTGTTGCTTTCACTTATAATGGATTCTTCCAACTTGTAGACTTACTCTTCCAAGTGTGGAAATAAAATTAAATTTTACAAACATAAAAAAAAATATATACATAATAAAATCAAAACTTTCATTAGGTCATCTTGTTAATGTCCATGAGTTTGGTAATAATGTCTTTTATGGATACAATATATCTCTCTTCAGATCACTCTCCTTTAGTAAATTATTCATCACTCACTGGAATTCCTTGGCAATGCGCTTGAAATAATATTACATCAATTTTCTGCAGTTGCTCATCTTGATCCATGTAGACATTTAGTGTAGAACCTTTGGTGTTCATTTAGGCATTATACAGGTAGGTAGATTAAATCATTGCACTTCCAGGGTTGAGACAGTAGCACTCAAACCTATGACACTGTTAATTTAGCCAGAAAACATTGCATAGCAGTTTATAACAGATTTAACTTTTCTTGCTATTTGACACTTAATGGCTTATAAAAAAATACTTCCTTATTTTATTTAAATGCTGGTGGTGTTCTATTTATTCTTTATATGCGTTCAAATAATAGTGCAGTTTCTCATATATCAATTTAAAATGAGTTCAGTTATATTATTAAACTGCATGAACTTATTGAACTTTTCTCAATTTAAATGTCAGTTGTAATTTCTTATGGCTTTGTGATAAGAAACTTATATGGATAATTCAGAATATTCGAACAAGTCATCCATCTTCTTTTGCATTTGAACATTTGGTCTTAATATAGTTAATGCATTATTTGAAAAATAACAGAGGACAACAGAAATGAACTGGGTTTTGCTTTTATACTACACTTAGTTTCCTGTATTTGGTATACTAGCTTTTCAATTTCCTTTGACATTGCTATGACATTTTCCACACTTGATTTTCTAGTTATTGGCTTGACTTTGGAGTCATCACTATGTTTACTAAGTCTATGTCTCAATTCATGATGTACAACATATCGATAATTAATTTATTGTTGGTATATATTATAACGATCCAAACGAAGTGAAGATCGCATCGCACCGCACCGCACTACCAAGGGCGCCATCTAGGCATTTGAGCCTAGAAAAATTTATAAAGTAGGCAGATACGCGCTGTTAAGATTCCACTTTATTTAAATATTCCGATCGTTAGCCCAAGTCACTAGCTCAGTGGAGACGCAGAGATAAAAATCTATATCTTAATTTATATCTTAAATATCAAAGAGTAAAAGCCACTGCCAGAAATTAACACATAAAAAATATTTATTTACGCACATATAAAATCATTCTAAATTCGAGGAATAGGTTTAACATTTTTTTTAGATTACTCTTTAATTGTACATTTACATAAATTTCAATGAGTTTTAATATTTTATTTAGATGGTCAAGTATGAATAGACTACATAGATCTGCATTTGAAAAGAAAATATTCTTCCCTGATTTAACCTTAGGCAACAAATTTCGCAGTCAAACCGGCATCAATCCATCTGATACATTTATGTATTCAATGTAGCATGAAAATACAACAGCACAAATATACTATACTGTCAGGAGTGGACATCTGAACAGGATAGTTAGAGAAAACATTGACTCTTGTCCAATACAGGAATATGACGTCTGTATAGCAAGAAGAACAATAAAATAAAAACTCCATAGGAAGGGACCGCGATCCTTTTTGCCGACTTACAATCCCATCCATAGGCAAAGGGTTGGTGCGGTGTATTCAGCGATTCTGCACGTAGCGAAACTCATACTACATCTACTAATTACACAAATATATCCAATCCATTGACCCAATTCAACAACGACACAAATAACCCAAGATTACCCTCCCCTAATATAACTTTACAAATCTATATAGCCATTCACGCCCGACTTAAATTTAACATTGAAATACGTTCGCACAGATTTGTTTAAAAATGTTGGGTATAGATCGATTACATAGATTCCACGGTCAAAAACATTTCAAAATAAACATAAACGATCAAAATACAAAATTATTGATACCGACAATCGCAGAGGGAAACTTATAAGTAACCCAATAGTATTCACCATAAGATACTTGCGTTGTCACCAATAACTTAAAAGACATCCGAATAAATACATTTTAGATACTCACCGTAAGGTATCATTATTTATCGAATGTCTATATATTTTGATCAAATATGAAAACCAAAATATAATTAACCGCAAACGAATCCATGCAAGCGTCTATAAACAACTTAAATTTCATACATTTAAATAATCTTTACAATAAGAAAAAAAAAATGGAAATGATGTTTATCAATCGGAAAACATATAAAATTAAACATTATTAATTTGATTTAAAAACTTACAAAAGTCAGATAAGAGTCCGTTTTAACATTTCAGTTTTCTTGTTTATCAATTTGTAAAACTTGACGAAAGTTCTTAATTGATTTTAACAATTGTTCATTTCATATAGCTTATGGTAGAAGAGTCCAGGCCTCTGCTTTCAATTCCTGCGGCGCCTCCGTTGGAAGGTAATGTTCTGGAGATGGCAATAGCTGGTTCAAGGTATCACAGTCTTTTCATTTTTTTTTTTATAGAGAGTGTGGTATGTGCGTCATACCACATCTCTCAAACACACAACGCTGGAACTGTCAGAAAAAACTGTATTTCCCTTTTTATATTATCCACAAGGATTCAATGAACAAAACGTCACTAATCTATCACTTTCGTTAGGGTCCGAGCCAAGGCTTAGTGCTTCCATTGGTCAAGCTAAAATTTCTTTCTTCTCTTATCTAACTTTTCATCTGACTTTTTAATTACACAGCTTTTAGATAATTAATAAACAATCATTTCCATTTATAGATTACAGGAATTAATTAATACCTGTTTTTATTTTAACTTACGTTATTTTTTTATTAAAATATTTTTATATTTCAATCTTGTATTTTTTTATTAAAAAAAATACGTTCAAATACTTTTTTTTTTTTGTTTATGAAAAAAAATATTTTTAAAGTTTAGCATCTGTGCGAATATATATATGTTTAACAAACATTTTAATTTTAGCGTTTAGTTTTTTCCTTTTATTTGCGAACTTTTAAGTTTTTATTTTAAATTAATGTAACGACATATTTATATATCGTTACATATCAGTAAACTTCCTCAAAAAACAAAAAACATTTAAAAAAAAAAAAAAAAGACTTTACTTAGTGTTAGTAATTACGTTACACAAATTTGTTATATATGAAATTTCAAAAGGACAAAACTTTTTTTTTTAAAAGACAAAACAGTAATTACAAATATAATGATAAAAAAAAAGTTGACTGATGATTCCTTACTACCAGCTAAATTTCTGCCCCCTCCCTTCCAAGTTTCATTTCTTCTACCTTTAACTATTACTTAGGCAAGTTGAACGATTAGATTTTAATTTAACAAGACTTTTTTTTTTTTTTTTTAAAAAATTATGATTTATAATTATTATTACGTTTTATTTATTAGTTTTTATTCCTCGAATTTATCTTTACATGTGCGCAATTTTTCTTACTGGCAGCACTTTTTAAACAAAACTTCAAACTGCAACTCCACATCAATACAAACAAATATATTTATACAATTTCAGAAAAAAAATTTACGGGCATGATTTATTTTTAAAATTCTCAGGGCACTCGTGATTTATTAAAGATAGAAAATTTCATCAACATCAATTCCCCTTCTCAGGGTCAATCTCTGAGGTAAGGCCACACTTGGGACGCCAATTATAACGATCCAAATGAAGTGAAGATCGCATCGCACCGCACCGCACTACCAAGGGCGCCATCTAGGCATTTGAGCCTAGAAAAATTTATAAAGTAGGCAGATACGCGCTGTTAAGATTCCACTTTATTTAAATATTCCGATCGTTAGCCCAAGTCACTAGCTCAGTGGAGACGCAGAGATAAAAATCTATATCTTAATTTATATCTTAAATATCAAAGAGTAAAAGCCACTGCCAGAAATTAACACATAAAAAATATTTATTTACGCACATATAAAATCATTCTAAATTCGAGGAATAGGTTTAACATTTTTAGATTTTTATATTACTCTTTAATTGTACATTTACATAAATTTCAATGAGTTTTAATATTTTATTTAGATGGTCAAGTATGAATAGACTACATAGATCTGCATTTGAAAAGAAAATATTCTTCCCTGATTTAACCTTAGGCAACAAATTTCGCAGTCAAACCGGCATCAATCCATCTGATACATTTATGTATTCAATGTAGCATGAAAATACAACAGCACAAATATACTATACTGTCAGGAGTGGACATCTGAACAGGATAGTTAGAGAAAACATTGACTCTTGTCCAATACAGGAATATGACGTCTGTATAGCAAGAAGAACAATAAAATAAAAACTCCATAGGAAGGGACCGCGATCCTTTTTGCCGACTTACAATCCCATCCATAGGCAAAGGGTTGGTGCGGTGTATTCAGCGATTCTGCACGTAGCGAAACTCATACTACATCTACTAATTACACAAATATATCCAATCCATTGACCCAATTCAACAACGACACAAATAACCCAAGATTACCCTCCCCTAATATAACTTTACAAATCTATACAGCCATTCACGCCCGACTTAAATTTAACATTGAAATACGTTCGCACAGATTTGTTTAAAAATGTTGGGTATAGATCGATTACATAGATTCCACGGTCAAAAACATTTCAAAATAAACATAAACGATCAAAATACAAAATTATTGATACCGACAATCGCAGAGGGAAACTTATAAGTAACCCAATAGTATTCACCATAAGATACTTGCGTTGTCACCAATAACTTAAAAGACATCCGAATAAATACATTTTAGATACTCACCGTAAGGTATCATTATTTATCGAATGTCTATATATTTTGATCAAATATGAAAACCAAAATATAATTAACCGCAAACGAATCCATGCAAGCGTCTATAAACAACTTAAATTTCATACATTTAAATAATCTTTACAATAAGAAAAAAAAAAATGGAAATGATGTTTATCAATCGGAAAACATATAAAATTAAACATTATTAATTTGATTTAAAAACTTACAAAAGTCAGATAAGAGTCCGTTTTAACATTTCAGTTTTCTTGTTTATCAATTTGTAAAACTTGACGAAAGTTCTTAATTGATTTTAACAATTGTTCATTTCATATAGCTTATGGTAGAAGAGTCCAGGCCTCTGCTTTCAATTCCCGTGGCGCCTCCGTTGGAAGGTAATGTTCTGGAGATGGCAATAGCTGGTTCAAGGTATCACAGTCTTTTCATTTTTTTTTTTATATAGAGAGTGTGGTATGTGCGTCATACCACATCTCTCAAACACACAACGCTGTAACTGTCCGAAAAAACTGTATTTCCCTTTTTATATTATCCACAAGGATTCAATGAACAAAACGTCACTAATCTATCACTTTCGTTAGGGTCCGAGCCAAGACTTAGTGCTTCCATTGGTCAAGCTAAAATTTCTTTCTTCTCTTATCTAACTTTTCATCTGACTTTTTAATTACACAGCTTTTAGATAATTAATAAACAACCATTTCCATTTATAGATTACAGGAATTAATTAATACCTGTTTTTATTTTAACTTACGTTATTTTTTTATTAAAATATATTTATATTTCAATCTTGTATTTTTTTATTAAAAAAAAATACATTCAAATACTTTTTTTTTTTTTTTTGTTTATGAAAAGAAAATATTTTTAAAGTTTAGCATCTGTGCGAATATATATATGTTTAACAAACATTTTAATTTTAGCGTTTAGTTTTTTCCTTTTATTTGCGAACTTTTAAGTTTTTATTTTAAATTAATGTAACGACATATGTATATATCGTTACAATATATATATTTAAATGTTTTCTTTAACTGGGCTTTTATATCTCATTAAATAAGAGAAATTAATTTATTGTGACATTTGTTTAACTTATATTTAACGAAGCAAACATTCATCATTGATTCGCTGTGTATATATATGCTTAAATGAAAGGATAATTCATATTCAACCACCTATTAGTTAAGCTTATGTTTTGAATGGGTTGGTTTGGTGGTGTGAATAAATTGTCTTGATAGGATTGTAAGCTACCCTTACAATAAATATAATTAAAATTATACATATATTAATTCTAATATTCTTATTATCTGAAAAAAAAGTTCTGAGGAAAGTACTTGTTATTGTACTGAAATGTCAGCTATTTAACTATCATATTTTTACTACACAAAGCTCCTGGAAATAGGAGGAAACATAATGGATGAAATTAATCATAGAATTAAATTTGGTTAGAGTGCTTTTGGTAAAAATAACTTGATATTAAAAGGAAATATGCCTATGTGTTTGAAAAGGAAAGTTTTTAATAAATGTGTTTTCCCAGTTCTTGCTTATGGATCTGAGACCTGGACACTTAACAGAGAGCAATACAGAAACTTCAGATCACTTAACAAAAGTATGAAAAGATGCATGCCAGGAGTAACAAGAAGAGATTGAAAACAAAGTACATGGATGTGTGAATAAATAAGCATTACTGACATCATTGAAAGATTTAAGAGACTGGAGTTGGGCTAGATATAGAAGAGATGATGATAGATGGGCAATTGAAATATTAAAAGTGGATTTCCAAGACATTGTAAAAGACCTAGAAATAGAACATATGTGAGATGATTGATGAAATGATGAAGTATGCTGGAGTGATGTTGAGAAAAGAAGTTAGATATTGGAGAAGATGGATTAAACTAGGACAGTCAATCATCAACAATGGATCAATAATGCTTGAATAGTGAACTGGCATTGCAATGAAAAATAGACTTGATTTAGAATGTAGGAGAATTAAAACATAGTGATATTGTTATTGAAGTAAAGAAACCAGATGTATTGAAAAATGTAAGTGTAACATGCAATTTGTGTGAAACATATTTGATTATTTTAATGCTAATTAACAAAAAAAGAGAGAGAGAGAAGGTGTTATTTAATAATGAAGAAGGAATTTTAAGGTTTAGCAAAGTTCAAGGGATTGGAGAGAGATCAGTTGAATTGTAAAGATTATGAAATGATGTTTGGAGTGTAATTTATGATTCAAAAGACTGGCCTCATTTTTTATTTCAAAAATATAAATAAATTGTGAGGATTTTCAAAATTAGTTTTATTTAACATGTAATTAAAATGTTGAGAATCTGGAAATACTGTATTTTAATAGGATAGACATAATTCTTTTCTGGAAAGCAGCTAGGATTTAAAAAAATAAAAAGGTCCAATAATTTAAATGAATAAGCTATAATTTTTGAAAGAAATGTAAAAAAAGAGAGAAAAGTAATACTATTAGTCAAGCGTTGGTTTGCTTCCCAGCGATACTTTGACATATGAAAAAAAAAAAAAATAATTTTATTAGTTTTATTGATTTTGAAAAAGCTCTTGATAGAAAGAATTGCATTATTTTGCTTCATTAAGAAATGAGTAGTAAAGGTTTTTCTGTTTTTTTAAAATTTTGAATTGATAAATGAATATTATCTTGGTATTAACAGTTGTTTGTCAGATCAGGTATCATTCACTCATCAAAATGACAACAGTTCCATCCAGATAACAAGATAGTTTTTTGTTTTTTTAAAAAAAGATAGTTTTTTTTCCCAATTGCTTTAGTTGATAATTGATCAAATATCTAGCTTTTGAGATCATTATACTTGTAATGAAGTTCATGTTGGGAGGAGGAAAATTCATTATATCAGATCTGATGAGGATTTTAACTAAATGCTAAGTAGGATAGATGGAATTTGTAATAAGTTTGAGTTAAAAAATAAATGCAATGAAAACTAAAGCAAAAACTAGGGAAGGAAAACTAAAAATTTAACTGTGATTGTTATATGAAATGTTATAAAGAAAGCTAATGCTTTTAAATTTGAGAAGTTGTTTAACATGATAGAAATAGTAATAAATTAGAATAAGACTATGAATTTATTTTGTGTTTCTGTAAATGAAGTAAAGATTCGGTAATTAGTCAAAGGAAAAAAGATTTTAATTGAAGGCTGTAGGAATATAGATTTCGAATAGAATGGAAAAGATAAAATGGGAAGACTAGATGAAGATGTTGACAAAACAAATAAAAAATAATTATTTATTAAAAAAATTATTAAGAAGATAAACATGATCGCATATGGTAGAAAAAATACGAACAGCTTTAAAAGAAATATGTAAGATAAGAGAAAGACAGGTAAAGAAGGAAGTTGATCAATGATCTTAAAGCAAAAGGTAGCTATGAGTTTTGAAGATCAGAACATACATTAGAAATAGTGAAAAATAGTCTATGTTGATGTGTAACACCTGACTTTTCTGTAATTAAATATGTATCTTATTGGGAAATCCTGGGCAAGGGTAGAGTCAACTTTGTGATATTTTCACAAATGCATATCGAAAATACTTTTTAAAATTAAAAGTACGGTATATATTAAGTGTGGTTTGCTTTTAAATTAATTTACTTTTCTCATTCATTCTTATTCTCAAAACAATTACGATAGCCACTGTCCTGTGATTTTCAATATCAAAATATTTAATTTTTTTTCGTGTGTATGTGATTAGAAATTTTAAAAAAAATCATGTGATACTTGAAGAAAGTTGATCTGGCATTTATGTGTGACACCTAAATTTTTTATATGGTAATTAAATATTCACTATACTGTATATTTAATGAATTTTAAATAACAAAGAATAACACACCTAAGTCACTCAAAATTCCTTAGTTGTTTTTTAAACTACTTATATATATATATATATATTAAACAATACTTAACTTATTTTAATTAAAAATTTTCTACTGCACACCTTCCCGCAACCCCAAAAAATAGCAACTTTATTTTGATGGTATTGCCTAGTTACTCTATTGACCTTTCTTATCATACATGGATGGGTCATTTTTATTCACATTGTTCTAACTTTTTTGTATATTATTTATGTGCGTGTGTGTGTAGTTTGATTGTTTTTAACTTTTGTTGCCATTGTGGATGATAGTTATTCATGCAGTTCGAATTTGGAGTTATATTTTAAAATAATAAAACTTTTTTGATTCATTTTCGATTGTATATATTCAATAATTATGGTTGCATTCTAAATATATATATATTTAATAGATTCTAAACATAAGGACCTGTTTCATATCACAGTTAAACAGATTAACGTGTTTGAATGCAAAGATAATAACACCATTTGAGAGAAGTCTTTTGAAACAATTTGAAGCTACTGCCAGAATGACTATTACTGATTTAATAATGCATTTTGGGACTGCAGCTACACATGTTCCTCACCTTCTTAGCTTAGACTGTACTGCAAAACTTTTATCTCAGACCTATGCATTATCTCTTAAACCAATCATAGAGGATAATACATGGACCCTCAAGGTTAGATTTAATGTAAATTGTATTTATAGTTAATACTGATATAATTTTTATATTGAAATATTATGGTAGAAATAAATGTAAATTAATACCAAAATTTTCATTTTATTTGCATTTTCTTTATTTTTTTCATTTATACATATAACAAATCCTCTATGGTGAAGAAACTATTATATCTCTCTGCTATGCCCATGACTTTGGATTTGAACTTGAACCGCATAAAATTTTGAAAACTTTCCACATTTTATTCAGGTTTAAGATTTAATTAGCCTATAATCAAAATACCAAGCCTTCCAGTATATAGATATATAATGAGGATTATATATTTTTATGTTTAGTTATAGATTAATCAGATATGATTATCAAAAAACAAAGGCTGATCAATTTTAGCACCTAAGGCAAACCATAAAAACTCATCTTTAGAAATTATTTAGAAAAATCTATCTATATTCCTACAATTTGGGTATTAAATCCAGAGAAAATGAAGATAATTTTCTCTGAAGCAGCTGAACTGCATATTTATTTTTAAAAAGGATAAGAAAATATATTTTAAAAAATACTGAAAAATAAAACAAAATAATTTTTTTTTTTAAAAAGGGACAAAATACAAAAAAATCATATATCATTCAATAATGAATAATATTTCTGTAATATAATTTTCACTACACCACTCTCACGTAAGGTAGTTATTGGTTTCTATCTGCTTTTAATACCTTGTGGAGGCTGTAATCATAAATATATGGTGAAAGACGTGTGACAAAGATCTATACTCCCCCAAATGCACATTTTTTGCTGAACCAGTAGCACTCATCACTTGGTTCAGATTATAATCTCTTACACATATCTTTATCATTGTTCAGTATATATATATTGTACCGATCAAAACATGTTTATCCATCTAACACAAGCTGGAACTCACAAAATGTACTTCAAACCCAGTTAAGTCTGAGATTTAGGTCAGGGATTAACCTGAATTAGAACCCACTCTCTAAGCCCCAGATCAAACACCTAATGGATAGCATAACAATGATGGCACATGAGAATTAATTCTTAAATCCGGTCCACTAGCAGAGTGGAGAAGACAATGAGACTCATGGACTTAAACATATATATTAACAACTTTAATACTAGAGATGTTCCCATGATAAAATCTAATATATTTAATTAAAAGGGGCTTTACTAATGAATAGCTATAATCAATTAATGAATTGGATTGATTTAATAATGAGACAGAAACTGATATAAGATGAATTAGTAAGATATTTATTGACAATCACATATATATCTTGATATAACCCATAATTTAGTGTCGATAAATGCATGCAGGCATTTTATTTATTAAACAACATTACTCTAGGCAATTGTACAAACAATAATTGATACTTGGGTTAAATAAATTTGTGGCTCAAATTTAATGAAGCTAAATATTATGCTATATAATAAATCACTACATTCACTTATTAGTTATGCCATTTCATAATCAATTCGAGTGGCTATTATAGATGTAATCAAACCAAATCTGGAATGAAGCTTAATAATACATCTGATTATGACAAATTTATATATTAAATATGGGCATATAAAGCATCCCAGATAGCTTTAGATCGAACGGGTTTTCAAGAATACTTCGATTCAATGCCGAAGATTGCATATTAGGGAGGTAGAGTTGGCTATAAAGATTTTACTAATATGCTACACACAAGTAAAATATAATAATAAAGTGGCTCTGTGGATGGATGAATAGATTTTAGGGTTTTCGTGATTAACTCCCGTTCACCCAATGACCGATCATCATGCTGCTAAAAGGGAACCTTTATTTAGTTCATAAAAGGCAGGGGGATCACATGCTAATCCGGCCCTTAGCTCAGTCTTAGCTACTACACTACCCATAACAGAGGAAGATGGGCTGGACTTACCGTGGCTCCATCTTATATATATATATATAAACAGCACAGTGATAAAATATTGATAAATTTCACATCCGCCAACCCAAAGTATATTATAAATTAAATATCATACATTATGTGAACACTAGTTTATCAGCCTGATCAAAAGAGCCAACTCTTCTGTGGCATGAAAAATACATATATGCTACTGATGGGAATATATATATATAAACCTTACTTAATGCTGTTCAATCTCTTAGTTATCTATAATTAATAAACTCTTAAGGGGGGAGGAGTATATTTAAGGGACTTATGAATACTTTAATAAGAAAAATATACTTATGATTACACTCCAGGCTAGTTTAATTTTTAATAACATAATAATTAAAGGTCGCAAATTTGGATTTATAAGCCACATTTTATAATTACATTAATTAATTTGCAAATGACAAAATAACAATGAGCACAAAAGGGTCTTCATTATTTATAAAATAGGGTTTTGAAACAGCATGCAAAATGATGCTATAATAAATAATAACACGAAGATTTTAAATTATATCTTTAAAAAAACATATTCTGTAATTAAATGCACACCATTTCGAAACATAGGCATAGTTAATAGTAATTAAGATAATCAAAAGAAAAGTAAATGTAACTGCAGTGATTAAGTTATATAACAAAACATTAAATTAATAAAGAAAATTTAACAAAAGTATGTCATTTATAGAATTAAAATATTATTTATAAAATGATTTAGAAAGAGTTTACAATAATATAGTTAGCTAACCTGTATTTTAAAAAAATAATGAACATTTCGGACTTTACAAAGAGCTCTGTGATTTTAATTAATATTAAAACAGTAGCTGGACTAGAGATACTTGAGCTGGAATGAAGGTGAGTTCCTTTTAGTGGCTTATGGCACTTCTATTTAGTTGGGAGATGATTTAAGATGGTATTCTCATAACTGAACTGAGGTACTTGAATTGGAATGAAGGTGAGTTCTTTTAGCAGATTATAGCATCTTCTATTTAGTTGGGAGATGATTTAAGATGGTATTCCTATTGCTGGACTGAGGTACTTGAATTGGAACAAAGATGAGTTTCTTTTTAGTGGCTTATGGCATCTTCTATTTTTATAAAGCTTGTTAGAGCAACATTGGTTGTTGCTTCAGCCTTGGGTGGATCAACTTCAACATTCCATCATGGGTAAGGCAGCAAATTCTTGCCTGTCTAGCAGGACATGGTGAAATTTAAACAATTTTTAGCTTGGATAGTAACAGCTCTTTAAAAGCAAGATGGAGTTTTCTTCCTGCTTAAAACATAGCCCATTTATACATTTCTACCTACCAAGCCTTAACACCTTTTGGAATTTCATTTGCCTCAGGACCAATTAACTTTTAATTAAACAAAATCATATAATATGATTTTCTACTACTGATAATGTCTCTGAGGTGTTATATTTAATTTACTTAATATATATATATATAACTTATATAAGTTTGAAATTCCTTTTTTTAGGTGTTATAAATTTTTAAAGCCTAGCAGATAGTAACAGTATTCTGATTTAATGATAAAGTCTTTTGTTGCAAACAAATTCAATCAGTAAACTAGATTTTACTTTTACCCCAGGTGCGGTCATTAATTGATTTTTTGTTTACACAAAATTCCCATTTTTAATTATAAACCGATGACTTTTATTTTAACTTAATATAAATAACTTTTAACATATTTTCTTTCTCTATATTGTTTGTTTAAAAAAAAAGCAAATTTGACAGATCTTATAAAATACTTTAGTTTCAGTTATATCTATAAAACATTAAATCAGAAAACCATAAACATATTTTAAAGAAAATATTTTATACTATTTTTATTTAATCTTAAATATATATATATAAATCATTATGCTTTCATTCCATGGTTTAAATTATCCATCCACATACGAATATAATAATAATTAAGAATTGACTGATACATTAATAAAACATTTTATAACAAATTATGAGTATTTTCTACGTTATAATTTTATCAATCATGTCTAATTATAGTGTACTTTCATATGTAAATGGATGATGCCATTCAAGTGACCATGATAGCAAATTTTACCACTCGAGTTATAGATTACATTTTGACATTTAAAATAGGTTCAAAACTAGTTCAGATGAGTAGGTCATTAGGTTGATGGTGAAACGGAAAGGGATTGGAAGGTTTCCATTTCAATATATATATATATAGCAAATTGTTACACTGCAGTTTATTTTATAAGTGTTCAAATATGCTGCCCTCACAACTTTGACCCAAACTACTTAATGAAAGTATATTAATAATTTGTATTAGTCATTTATTAGACTAGAGATTATCCAATAATGAATAATATTTCTGTAGCATAATTTTTATTACACCACTCTCATGCAAGGTAGGGACTGGTTTCTATTTGCTTTTAATACCTTGTGGAAGGATACAATCATAAATATATGATGAAAGACATGTAAAAAAGGTTTATGATCATCAAGATTCACATTTCCTGCTGAACCAGCACAAAATGTGTGTTTTGGGGATCATAGATCTTTTTCACATATCTTTCATATATGTTTATGATTACATTTTTCCACAAGGTGTTAAAAACAGATAAAAACCAATCACTATCTTGCAGAAGAATGGTATAGTGAAAATTACACTACAGAAATATTATTCATTATTGGATAATCACTAGTCTAATGAATGTCTAAATAAAAAATATTATTATGTCATTCTCTGAGCTTTTGTAATAACAAATAGCTTATGTATAATTTGTTATTTCAGGTATAGGTTTTTCTATGGAAATAATTGCTAAATCATTTAATTGATTTTGGAATATTATTCACAAATAATTTGTTACTTTTTGCATACTTCATTATAGATTTGGCTATTACTTGCAAATAGAGCTATCAAAATCATACTGAAGATGTTAATTCATTTCTCACTCTTCATTAAAATTTATGATAAAAACAAGTAATTTAAACAAATAATTTCTACTTAATAAATAATATTTCTGTAGTGTAATTTTTACTACACCAGTCTCATGCAAGGTAGGGACTGGTTTCTATCCATTTTTAACACCTTATACATTTTTTTATGTCTTTGGTCATATGTTTATGATTACACTTGTCTACAAGATGTTAAAACAGATAAAAATCTGCCCCTATCTTGTGTGAGAATGGTGTAGTGTAAATCACACTACAGAAATAGTATTCATTAAGTGGATAATCTTTGGTTTATTGATTGACAAATAAAAATGATTAAATAATTTCTACTATTTATTTTAATTTCAGACAACTGTTTTCAATACAAAGCATTATTGATATGAATAAAATTGATAATTTGTATTTGAAACTAACATTTACAACTAGTATTTAGATAGATGATTGAATATTGTATTTTTGCAAAATTTTTGCCTCGTAATCAGAAATTGCATATCACATTAGAAAAAAAGATCACATTTAAAGTTAAGTTTATTCATTAACATCTTCAACACAGCTTTGGTAACTGTCTGGTTTGTAATAATCAAATCAGTAATGTAGTAAGACTATGCAAAGAGTAGCAATAATTTGATGAAGTTTTCAATTAAAAAAAAACTGCTTTGGCTGTTGTATATTTGTAGATAAGATTAGTAGAATTCTTTAAGCCATAACTTTGTTTGGAAATGTTCATTTAAAAATATTTCATGTATGACAATAAACTTTTAGTGCAGTCTATATTCAATCATTCACTATCCCTGGGATTACTTTATTCATATATTCATCAGCAGAGAATAAAAAGCTTTTTCTTAAATCAATAGATGTAAAAAAAAAAAAAGTAAATAAATAAACGGAACAGTTCCCAAATATTAGTAGGAAAATTTTTCCTTTTGACTATAACAAAAGGGTCAAAGGCCGTCTAATTTTATTTTCGAATTGATTTCTTATAATTTATTTTTTGTTTAAAAACATATGGGCTTGTTTACGAATTCATTTTATTTAATATATATTTTTTATTATTTATAAATACCCTTGTGATATTTAAATCAATAAACTAATATGCAAAAAAAATATTTAAAAATATTAAATAACATTTTTTTTTATAAAAACTTGTTTTTATTTTCTGGATAAAAATATATAAACAATAATAAAAGCCCAATATTTTGATTATTTATTTTAAACTTTTAATCATAAATGTTAATATTGATCTGAAAAAAATATAAAACTTATAATTATAATCTATGATATGATCATTATGTCTCAAGTTGGATCATCAATTGCAATGTTCAAAATTAAGAGGGAAAACACACATATACACTACATGTGAAAAAAGATATGTCATATTTCAGGATGTGTGAAGGAAGTTTTATTTTGCTTCAAGTCAGCATACTATTTATTGGTATTTGTAATTGTATAAAAACATAATTATATGACAATAGATGGCATTCTACTAAAAACACCATCAAGCGTATGTTTGTTTACATAAATGTCAGAGCAAGCATTCACTATCTCTAACTTTTGTTCCACCTTCAGATCATGATTTCAAGCTATTTGTTATCATCAGACTAGATCTAAACACAAACTCTGAGCATTTATGAAACAGTTTCTATTCAGCTTGCAAGTGTGAATCTTTTAGACATGTAATGTCTTCAAACTCAGCATAGCAAGCCAGATAGCTATATGGGTCTGATATCAGTTCAGCGTCACCACATAGTAGAAGCCTCTGCAATATATATCATTGCAAGAAAGACCTCAAAGGTACATTTATGAAAAACAAAAAGCAAGTTTAAACTTGCTAACGCTTGTATTTGTGATAATAGATGGCGTTCTATCAAAAACACCGTCAAGCGTATGTTTGTTTACATAAACATCAGAGCAAGCATTCACTATCTCTAACTTTAGTTGCACCTTCAGATAATGATTTCAAGCTATTTGCTATCATCAGTGGACAGGAATAAGAAACTAGATCTAAACACAAACTCTGAGCGTTTATGAAACAGTTTCTATTCAGCTTGCAAGCATGAATCTTTTAGACACGTAATGTCTTCAAACTCAGCATAGTAAGCCAGATTGTCTTCTATGTTCACTAGGGTTCTTGTTGAAGAGACTCTATCTATAATAGCTCTGTATAATAATTTACCTGATTTTGTTATTCCATTGACAAAACATTACCTTTTGTCAAGTGTTGGTGGTTGAGAGGTCAGCACAACTGCCTTACAAGCAGTTGTCCCGGATTAGCGGGTTCACTTCCTGGCCAATGCTATGACACATGGAAAAAAAACATTACCTTGAAAATACATTTTTTATTTATGATTTCAAAAATATAAACAAGTTACAAGAGCTTTCTATGGTCTCTCCACTATTACCTGTAATTGCAAATCTTTTCAGGAATAATTTTGAGAATCAATTATTGAATGCAACTAGTAAGAGACTTTTCATTTGGCTCATATATGTGGATAATACATTTTAGAATTATTAATTAATCTATTTGTATTATTTGTTGAGAAAAAAGCAATATGAACAAACCATTATAAATTCTCCTAATAAACTTGACCTGCTTATCCGATATAAATGGCATTGGAATCCATTTCATTTTGATATTATTTTTAATTTTATTATATTGTTAATTTCTTTTAAATTTTTTAATAATATTAGTTAATCACATTTTTATTATAACCAGTTTTCAACAAATCATTAACAAATAAATTTATAATAAAATTTAAAATAAAAATAATATCAAAATATAAATAGATTACTTAATAACTCTAAAATTCAAAATTCAAATTTTAATCAAAATTGTATTATATAAAAATTGATATGTAAATGTGGCTTACAATATATCCATTAATCTAAATGTACATTAGAGAAGAGAATAAAAGAGCATATGCTTTTATATAATAGAATTCAAAAAGATAAACAATCAGAAAAGGACATAAATAAACCTTCATCATCTGTTATATTTGATTATAATAAATCTTGACAATATGGATTTAAATTTGATTATAAAAATTATGCCACAATAAATGTAAAATAAAAGAGGCTATGTTGATTTCAAGAAATCGTCAAATGTTAATGAATCGGCAATCATCAAATGTTAAAATAACAAAATTGTGCGAAAACTAAACTAAATTGAACTATAGGTATTGTGAAAGAATGTCTCATTTTTATTATTCAATGTTATATAGTTGATAAAGATTACAAGATGTATAGTCTAAAGTACTTCTAAAAATAACTATAATTTATGTGAATTTTACTACATTTTGATATATATATAATAAACAAGACAAAATGTGTAACTTGCTTTTAAGCTTGTACTAAAATGTTCACTAGATGGAGCTTACCACTAGCTCCTAACAAACTTTAATTATAAGTACCAAAAAAAAAAAAAAGAATTCAAAATCCCTATTGTAAAATCCTCATCTCCAGACTGATTGTTTTCGAGCTTATGGCTCACCTCAGTGAGGAGTTAGGATTTCAGACACTAGATCTAAAACTCCAACTCCTTCGGCACTTATAATTAAAGCTTGTTAGGAGCTAGTGATAAGCTCCATTTAGTGAACATATATATATAATGTACCCTCACCTCCAGGAAATATATAATTATAATCACTTGATCTAGCTCAGATAAATAATTATGTTTATTTAAAATGTATCTAAATTAACAATAACTATATTTTTAAGAATATCAATGATTAACTTAACTTAATTAATAAATAATAATATAGTTCTGGTTTATAAAATGAAATAAATCAATATCTAATCAAATCATGAGACTATGAAGTGAGTTTACAAGTGGCAGAGCGAATACATTAAGATAATCTCCCACTGGATATCACCTTAATGGCATAAGAATACTATCCTTATTCCTATTACTTAAATACTACATTTATAGTACTCTTACGTCTTTAATAAAAACTAATTAAGTAAATTACCTTTAACAAATTAATTTAAATATCTTTCTTAAAACTAATTTAACTCAAATTATCTCAGGTTCTCTTAAAATAATGATAAATTAATTATAACTTTTGTAATCAAGTATGATAAGGGATTTAATATCATTCCTAACTACAATTTAATAATACTAATAATAACAAATAGTAATACTAATCTTTAATCTATAATTCACTCTCCTATCTTTCTATTTATAATGTTATTCTTGTATATCTTATAATAAAATGTAATATAATTTTCTATTATCCATATGGCATTTTAAGTAAACATGTATGATATGATATTATAATCTGAGAATATGTGGCAATCATTACTAATATAATTTGATGTAAATCTTTGGTAATTATTCCATGACCATCATAGTAATACAATAAGTAAAACTTCTTAAATAAAATATATCAATAAAATAGTATAACTCTTAAATAAAAATTTTATTTATGATGTGCAAATATTATGTCTTAATTATAATTATCTGTGATTATGTAATTGTGATGTGAAGAAATTGAGTCAACACCAAGACTTATAAAACACATTTAACCATTTTATTAACAAACTTAACAATAAAATTATTTACATTTTTTACATTTTGATAGAATTCTATTTATATTCAGGTACTCTTCAAGACAAAACAAATAACTTAAAATATAAGATACAGAACATTTCTTAAATAAAATATTTCTTTTCTTTTTTTTTTAATATCATTATATAACTTTTTTATTACAGTTATTCGATATTATTACTTTATAGGTTTTAAAAAAAATATAGGTAATACTTTTACTATGAACTTATCCTTGTTATTTAGTTTTTAAAAATTATTTATTATTCTGTAGAGTCATTTTTCAATATTTATGTGAACAACCTTAATTCATAGCATACCATCAAACTAAGCTACTTACTAATTATTACTTTAAACTTTAAATATCATGTATGTATTAGTGTGTTGTTATAAAATTATTTTTGTAAAACTTATGACTACTTTCATTCATTCAACACGATTCAGTCTATTACCTTTAATCATAAATAAAAATATGCATTATAAGTATGTCTTTTTTTAAAAAATTCTTAATAATTAAGTAATATCATTATAAATTCTTTTAAATTATCAACTATTTATTTTATAAAAAAATAAATAAATATTATTTTTAACTATAAAAGTTTTATGATTCTTTCACTGATGAAATTATGTTCTTATAATTTTTTACACTTATTATAATCTAAGCAACATAACTTATCTTATCCAATTTAACAATTCTCTATTTCCAAACTTATTTATTATTTCCAATTTTAAAACAACCATCTTTTACAATGTAATCCAATAAATTTCAATAACACATAAACTAGTAGGCATATGGGGTAAACTATAACTTCAACTTAACACCTTTATCAACTAACCATCATGGGCACAGTGTACATGAACTGAGGTATAACTTATTTGTTTAATAACCTCTTCTACCAAGTATAATGTCCAGGCTATTCATTCAGCACTATGGCACATTAAGCTTTAACACATAGAAAAATAAACACTGCCATGAATATACACAAGATATAGGGCTATGTTAGCTATACTTGTATAAACATCAATATAGTATATTCTTCTTCCCATATAAATAAACCTTACATACAATATTATCCTGGTCTTATATAACCTAATACTAAGATATTAGCATTTAAAATTCACCAATTTACATTGCTAAATTCATCTTCTCATTTCTATAATAACAAATAAATTTATTTTTAGAATAACAGTCTAACTAACTAATAAGACAAGATTATTTCATTCTTTAATAGTTCTCAAACTTTAGCACAAACAATCAGAATCAGTGTCATATTTTTAACACTTTAAATTATTCAACAAAACATCCAATTCAGTTTTAATAGAATCATATACTTATATTTCTTTTATGTTTAAATATCTTTACGATATCATTAAAATTATGCATATTCTTAAATAACTAAACAAATGATAAATTATGTGTAGGTGTGTGTTTTATATACGCATCCATCCGTACAAAATAACAAACACATTTTAAAACTATTAATAATTTACATTATTACCATAAGTAATTTCTGTTGGCAATTACTTAGTGATGTCTTCTGGATTACGATCTAAATAAACATTTTATTATTGTTTATTCCACATTATCACACTTTAAAATATACTAAGTTAAAGTTTTGTTTTTTTTTACAATAAAATTTAATTACTAAGTTAGTAAATAATTTAATGTTTTCTGTTTCTACGCTATATTTATACTATGAATAAATATTACTATAATTGTGTTAGTAAAAAATTAATTTTAAAACCATATTTACAATAATTTTATTAGAATTTCTTACGATGAAATGTTCTTTTCTTGATAATAAGTTCATTACAGGAAGAATCTTTTCTCCTGGTAAAAAAACATTAATGACACACCTTTGATGTCAATAATCATGCATGCTCCAGTTCTTAACATTGTAATATATAATCCAAACTGACAGTTCAAGTTAAATACGGTACGTTTACTTTTATTCTATAAGACTTACACTAATATAATTAATATTTTTCTTATCTCCAAAACTTTAAATCTTTAAACAGGTATTGTTAGGTAAATATCTAATTTTAAATACTCTTCGTCAAGATAATTTTCCAAATTCTTGTAACTTTTCCATATTTACTGAGGTTTAATATCTTCTGATACAACCAATACTTCTCCCAATATTTTCAAATAACTTAAATTATTTTCCCAAATAATTTAAATAAACTTTTGTATGTCCCACATACCTTAATGACTAACTTGTAAGATTTTTTTGAAATATGATATAAGTCACATACTTGCAAATGATCTTATATTTTCTAGGAAAAATTCCAATTTTAAAATACTTCCGATATTTCTTCAGAAAGAAATATCTCCACGTTCTAAAATAATTGTTCGGTCAAATTTAAAAGTTTTTCTTTTTAAAGTATTTTTCCATTGTATTTTAAATAAATTTTCTTCACAAAATATATTACATCATTTCACTTTATATCTTTTAATGAAATTTTTTTTTTTTTTAATTTATTTATATATTTTTCTCCGTGACGTTTTTTTTATGAAATTTAGTCGTAAATCAATATGACTTATCAACACAGGCAAAATTATATACTTTATACGATAATAATATGTGAATACTTCCATTAATTTTTTTATATTTAGTGATGACTTCTTCATGTTTAAGTTGATGACAAATTGAACGAAAACAAAGCAGCTAAGTAAGGAATTATTTAAGTTTTAGCCCTCTTTCCCCATATCACGATCTTGTAATAATAAAATGCTGTATTTTTATAAAAATTGAAGTTAAATAAAATGGATTATTACACTACTAAATACTTTACCGAAATTGTTGAAATACTAATGATGTTATAATAGTACATCGGTAGAATGAGATAACAGCTCAATAATCGTCTGCCAAAATTTAAACAGCTCTTAAATACTCCAGCTGATTCCAATTTTGATTGGTCCGTTAAACAATCCTGGCCTCAAATTATCCGGGACCACGAACATTGGTTTAAAGTTAAAGTTAATAATAATTTACTAAATATTTATTTTTATTATATTATTCAATTCTTACTTAATTTTCACATTTTATTTTCACTTACTAAAGACTCTAAAATAATTTTTAAAAATCACATTTCAATATTTATTACCATTTCTACCTTTATTTTGAACTTAACGTATTTATTTTCAACAAAAAACATAAATCTGATTTTATTTATTATATTCACTTTTAAAATCCAATTTAACATTTATAACAGATAATATTATTCTATTTTCGAACACAGGTGTGCGTCACATGATTTACAAAACTAAATAAGGCATTAATAATTTAAAGACTAAAATAATAATTTAATTTATAAAATGTTACATAATCACTATTATAGCACAATTTTAAAATAATTATTTTAATATTATAAAACCAAAAAATACACTTTTCTCCCACATTATTATTTTTTAATCAAATGATTTTAAAAATATAGCCATTAAATACAATTATTATTACTAAATCTATTCATTTAACTTTAAAGCATTACTTTTAAAATTTACCCTAATTATTATTTATGAGACTTATTAAATCAGTATTTATTATGGCCAGTTCTCCCAACCATACAATCTTATAATGATTTTTAGTCAACTGTTTTCTTGCAAATACCAACCTAATACCATACATCAATTATTTTACTTGCCTTAACTAAATTATTCAAAGATTATTAACACACAACATACATCATCTCCTAACCAACTTCAAAATTTAAAATTTTTCAGTAAATTATTACAAATAATCCATTCTAACCTAAACAAAAGAGTACAATATATATATATATATTATACCGAGACAAAGTCGGTACATGTATATACGCACACACACAAGCAATGTAAACACTCTGTTTTTTCTCACTTTCAACTTATGATGAAAAATAGATATAGTTTTCTTTCAATACTTTATAAAATACACTGTAAAATAAAATGTTAATATTTCTGATTAAATAGTTTAAGGCTTTCATATAATCTACTAAAATAATATCCTCTAAAAATAAAATATAAAGTATTACTAATATGCCATTTTAAATCTCAATAAGTGATTTTTACTTGTATATGCCGCGGGAATAATTAAAAAGGGGTTTTATTTTAAATTATAACTGTAGTAAAAGTTAAAAGCTTATAGAAATGATTTTTGAGAAAGATTAAATGCTCGACTTTTAAACTAATGTAAAGTAGATTGTTCTCTTAAAACACGCACACACGTATGCATCAAAGGTGTGAATAAGTATTTTTATTTATTAACTGAGATTGCAATATGAGATTGCCTAAACCTAAGATTGCCTCAAGCATATGGATTGAGTGGACATTACGTAGGACACGGACCATATCGACAACTAAAAAAAATATTCAACTCTGGGTACGGACCATATCGACAACTAAAAAAAATATTGAACTCTGGGTGGAGATTCGATCCTCAGATAATACCCAACCCATATAAATATCAAGCAAAATCTAAAGATATTATTCTTTATATTCTTTATTCAAAATTCATTATTAAAAAGTCATTCAGTAATCATCTCGTTTTCATTTTGTTTTTGCTATCCGGTTTATTCAATATGATCGCAGTGAAATCAATATTTAGAGCGTCGATCGTCATGATGGGCTAGGAAACCCTTTAGTGATTGATCGACGCTCCACCGCCAGAACATCTCCACAGCTATAAATGATCAACAACAGTACCATCCGAAAATAGTGCTCCAACCAGTTCAATAATGTTGTTCCGTTTGAAATACATGAATCGTCCAAACCTACTACGCTGAACTTTAAAAAAAATGAATAACCTCGTATTATGGAAAACATCATCTACCATGTTCGAACCCTCACCAAATTAGAAGCAGCGGAAGACTAAGCAAAAATCCTAGGTAAACACTTTATTTTATAATGTTTTCATTCATTCTTTACGTAAACTTTAAAAGGCAATCTCATAATTAATTAAATTCGACTTTCTTAAACTATAAAATGATCCGTAATTCCTCATATTTAAACTTATTATTTTAATCTCAACCTCCGTAAATCACATGCTATGCAATTCCTCATATTTAAATCTTAGGACTTTTCAGTTATGAACTTTGACCTTAATTATTATCTTATACGCTATAACACACCTAATTTCAAAATGTAAAATATGTATTTTACCATCCATGTTTATTATGCATAATATGTTCTTTTCTGTGCGAGTGCGTGAATGCACGTATGTGCGTGTAAATAAAACTGTTAATCAATATTGCATTTTTTTATATTCAATAAATTTCTTTTTTTATAATTTAAACAAGTCGAGCATTTCTCAAATCATTTCCTATAATTAAATCTATATTTTTTTTGTTATTTTGATTATTAATAAAGTTAGCATTTATTCATGCAATTAATTATTTTACTTTAGATTCATCTTTCTTATCCTTCTTTTGTTTGTTTCTTTTAAATTTCATTTATAAACATCGTGCCGTAAGTCACGATGTTTATTTCTTATGTAGTTAAGATAGGTTTAAGAGTTGGGAGGGCCTATTATTAATAAATGTAAATAAATGTCAATAAAGCATAGTGTAAATAATTCTACCGGACTGTATGATAAAGGGGGGATGATATTATAAGCTTCTAATTGTTTTTTTTTTAATGAGCCAACCGAACATTCTTATTAGTTGCAAATAACCAATGACCCGGTCCAAAGCTTGGACCGATCTATTAATCAACCAAGATTCTTCTCCATTAGTTAGTATTGTGTCTTTTACCAGAATAATAATTACATCGCGACCCTGAGTGACCCTATTGGTCCATGCTGGGAGTTTGAGCTTATGGGCGGGATTAGACTTCGAAATCGTTTTGGTATGACGTAAGGTGATGCGAGAAATTAAATTGTAAATTAAATCATCGTATCTGGCGCCCCCTTATGTTGATAATGAACAATTATTGATATAGGAAAATAAATAAATCTTTACGCTATATCATGTTTATTTTGGAGCTCTCAATCTCTTTTATGAACGGTTTAATAGGGAACCAGTGTGCAGGTAGAATATATATATATATCCATCCAGGCAAGATATTTAATTCCATTTGATACACTAACTTGTGGGCATTATGTAGATGAAATAATTACTTTTATAATATTGTATGTCTTATTTTTCTAGATAGATATATATTGCTATTACTGTATATATGTATATAGAATACTTGTAATTTTTGAAATTATCCTTGTAAAATGTTAAAAAATAAAGATATGCCAATGTTATACCAAAACAGCAATTATCTTCAATTTTGTTTAGAGGTGTTATTCTGTGTTCATGGCATAAATATAGTCAGAATATCTAAAATCACAGAACAATGCTCTATCAAAATAAAAAAATAAATAAAAAATGAGTTGGATTTAAATTTAATTAAAACCAAATAGCTAATGTAAATCCATTTAATCACTTCTCATCTTCTCAAGTTTGATTTTTTTTTTTTTTATTTATTTTTTTTTTTTAAATAAAATATTTTTTTATTTTGATCTATTTTGTTCTATCATTTAACATATTCTGAATAATTCCATGGTTATTAATGTATGCAACCTTTCATTATTTATTTGTACAATGCCTGCCTATAACTTTGCAGTGTTCACAGAATAACATCTTTGTCTAGTTGAAGGCAAATATTATTTTGCCAAAATGTCAATATGTCTTTATTAATTTAACATTTTACAGTAATGATTCTGTAAATTACAATGAATTATTCAGCATCTTTCATTGTGCAAACTGTCACTTCAACACCCACATATTTATGTATTTATAAATATTATATATTCTCTCAGTGCTTCATATTGATAACCATTGTTTATTTAAAGGGTTATTAAAATAATTAGAATGTATATAAGATTGTTTATTAATCAAGGGCTTTATTGTTTTATTCACATTTTCAATTGTGACCTGCATAGTTTAATGTAGTAGAGAATCTAATGCAAGATATATGAATCACTGCTTAAGTCTGACATATTTGCTACTTGAAGTTCATACAAACTCCTGAAAAAAAATCATTTGATTATTACTTATTTATTTTCATCTATGATTTTAAACAAAATTAAATAAGACAAAATTTTTTGCATTAACTGAATTTTTTTTGTATATTTTAGTATTGAAGTTAAGATCATGAATTATTTGTAACATATTATAATTCTACATGATCAAAACCTTGTTACTTCTTGATATATATATATAGTTCACTGTAAACAATTATATTTCATTCAAATATATTTTTAACTCATTCAGTATAACATCTTTTTAAAATGTACAACCTTAATATATTTCAGGTGACATCATTGTGTTTGGATAATCAAAATCTGTTTGAATTACCAGATTTTTCAAAACTAGAATCACTTCGATGGGCATCTTTCAAAGGAAATTACTTGAAATCTCTTAAAGTAAGAAAAATATTAATAATATTGCTAATATTATCTTGTATGCTAACTCTCTGTGCAATTGTTTTTATCTATAAATATAAATGTTTAACCATCTTTCATACTTTATTACTCATAAATAGTTATGTTGATAATTGTCTTCAGATTATTGGGTTACACAGCAGTGAATGTCATGAACCTTGTCTATACTGGTCTGCATTGCTTGTTTCATTAGTATCATATCAGTTATAGCATTGTTAGGTATAGAAGCAGATGGCTTGATCTGTGTCACTACTTTAATGCTAAAATATTCTAGTTATTTCTCTGGGCCTATGGCTCAGTCTCTTTTTATCTGGTCAATGTCTTGGCTGCTATGGATAAGGTTGAATTCTATCTGAAAGTAAAATATGAATATTTGCATATAATATAGGACTGAGTGTGTGCATGCTAACATACTTATTCTACTGCCTGAAATTGTCAGTGTCAGTCTTGATTTCTCATTGCATTGCATGTGTAGAAATCCTGTCACTCATACTAGTCTCTTTTTGGTCATTACTAAAGACCTGACAGTGACAGTCTGGTGATGATGCATCATTGTTTCTATGCTAATCCTTGCTTCTATCATTTTGTACTAAACTTTGTGTATAACATAGTTTTGAGCATCTTTTACTTTAAAATCAATATGATAACTTTTTAAAAAAGTTTAATCATGTTCAAATTTAAAAACTAGATGATAATTCTTTGTAGAATTTATATCACTTTCAATTTCACAGTCAAGATGTTAAATCTTTGGAGAACTTATATTCAGCTTTCAATTTCTCAATTGAAATAGTGACTTTTGGTAAATGATAGACAACAATCACACAAAAAAGGTAATAATGTAAGAGTATCCAAAGAATTCTAGTTGAGGGTTATTTCAAAATCCATGTATTACCAATAGAGGCTTGATATTAACTTTAATGCTCTCTGGCAGTGAGTTGAATGTTTATGACAGATAATGATAAACAACTTTTAATCTCAATTCTTCTTCACTCTCAACTAACTTTAACTGATTAAAAACTGTTTTAATTTTTTTTATAAAGTTTAGGATTCTTATTCTCCTTACTTTTTTACTACCTTGTGTAATTTTTAGTAACCAATAGATGCTAGATAGTGCTTATTAAATTTGTATCCAAGGCATTCCTATTCAAATATCTATAGAGTAGTTATTAGCTTATGGCTTTCATCAGTGAAGAGGAGTTTTTTTGCTTATGTTATATATTAAAAGTTTAGGGTTGCTTGTAAAAAAAAAAAAAAAAAGGACAAGAAATAGCCAGATATTTTCTATTTATAAATATTTAAGCATATAGCATTTGCTTTCATAAACATGCAGCTTAAGTAATTACAAAATTTTGTAAACGTGAGGATTACTTAATTAAAGATAATTTGGTAATTAGTCTCAGTGTTTAAAGTCAGGTCTTGGTTACAAAAACAAAGTAAGATAAGCAAATATAAGTAAAGAAAAATCAATAAATAATTATTTGTACTTAATTTTATAACTATTGTAATTGTAAATATGTTTTCATATTTAAGTAAAATAATAAAACAATATAAATTTATAAATAAAAAAAGAGAAATTAATATCTCAACTACATGTATATTATTATGTCTATATAATTTCACTACTATGTTTACTTAAAGCATTTAATTTAATGTCTATATAGTTTAGACCAAAGATAGAGTTGCAGACTGGAATTCAAAATTCATAGCCCAGTTCAAATTTCTTACAAATTCTTGCACAATAAACTATTTGATTATTCATTTATTAATTAAATGAAAATCAAATGAGACCAGTTCATTTCTTGTTAAGTTTAAAACTTCTTAAAGAAATATATTTTTGTCCTAAGATTTAATCTAATTTTACAATAGTCTTGAAATAAAATATCCTTTTAGTTTCTAACACTTAATTTTTATAATGGCTTTTTAAAAGAAAGCTTTTAAATAAATGTTTGACACTTAATAACATTGAAAACAAATATTTTAGAATGGATTTATTGACAATGTTCAATGTTTGCAATTGAGTTCATTTTTGTAAAACAAAGTTATTTTTTTTTGGCCATTTACAGGTACCTTTCACTGCTGATAGTCAAATATAATAACTCACAATTAAGATCAAATTCAGATTCATGAAACTTTCTTTATTTCTTAATTTTAAATATCTATACATGTTTTTAATGTTAACACAAATTTGTTACATGGTTTCAAGTACTCTATATAAAAACATTTCCATTGAATGTTTAAAATTATATAAAAAAAAGTTTATTCGTTAGTGATTTTTTCAATAATATGCACATATGTGTGTTTGTGAAATGTGATGAGTGAATAAGTGAGAGATTATTTATATATAAAAAACAACTACTCTTTTAGAGAAAGCTGTATAGAATATATTTAGAAAATACCTAATGTAATATGTAAATTATTCTTAAGAAGGTTACACAAAATAGTGTGTTTATGGTGAAAAATTAGCAAAAATATATGGGGAATCTAATTAACTCCTTCCATAGAATCGGTGATTCTGTATTTCTCTTTTTTATACCTTTAAGATTTTCAGGAATCTATGAACAATGAACGACTGTCTGTATTTTATCTATATTAAATGTACAGTTATGAAATTAAAATTTAGATTTATAATTATTTCTCAAGCGAAAAAGTGGTTAAGGTAAAAATATTGGAAGTTTTTTAATAAATGAGAACGATTCTACCTGTCAATAATATTAGGAAGAAAATAATAATTTGCACACATGTTCATCCATATATGTGTGTGTGATTATAATTTTAATAGTCCGTATTTAAATGTAGTTTGAATTGTTGTCTGTGTTAAGCTCTCATCTTTAAGGTAATTTTAGAATCTACACCATGGGGTATTTCATTACATTATAACACATGATCACCATGAATGATAGTTTGCTATTGCTTGGCACTCCTTAACACAATTTATTCTCATCAGATTTAAAAATACATCTAAAAATTTGATAGAATTACTATATTTAGAATTACATTATAAAATATTGGAATCTTTTGTATCATTTAGATGCATTTTGTAAGATGTATATACTTTTAGTGATTTATTAAAAATAAATATATTTTTTATTTAACTTTTGGTATGCAATCCTTTTTTTAAAAATTACAGTGCTTTATTTAGAACAAAAATATCAGTTTTTTTTTATATCTATGTCTTGTTTTTATGTCCTACTATGTTATAAATTTAAAAAAATAACAACTAATAATCCATTATAACATTAGAGAACAAAATAAAAGAAAGTATAATGAAATTTATGTTTTTTTTTAAAAAAATTGTGATTGAAACATATAATTTGAAAGATTTATTACAAATTAAAAAAAAAAGTGGGTTGAGTAAATTCAAAATTTTTTTTAGATTCTAATCAAGCTTAGAATTTTTATTTCAGATGGCCAGCTATTAGTCAAATTATCTAACCATTTAAAATTGGTCAGTAAAGGGATTTTTTATTTCATCTAAAAATAGAGAATAAAATATAAATAAAAAGCTGCTCAAACTCTCACTATAATTGGTAAGCTTAGTAAATAATGTCTTTTTTTTTTTATTTTTACGTGAGAGGCTTTGGAGAAGCCTTTACTCTGAAGTAAATTGTTTAAAGTTTCTTTTATTTAAAGAGTACTTCATCCCACATATCCATAGTTTCAGTTTTCTGTAATTTATAAAATTTAGCGTACATGTCGTCTTCATGTCAACATGCATATTGATGTGCATTGGGTGAAAACCAGTGCCATTAAGTGGTGGAGGATATTATATGTACTACTACCTTTAAAATTAATACTTAAAGGGAAAAAAAGATCACAAATAAAAATTGTTGGTAATAGTACATATAATACACTCCACCACTTGATGGTGCTAGTTTTTGCCCAATGCACATCAATATACATGATCATGGGAAGACAATATGGTAAATTTTATAAATTTATATTTTTAATTTTTTACAAATTTGGAAAATTTACACATATATATATTTTTAACATTTACGCTACTGAAAAGTTCTTTATCTTTAGATGGTAGAAAGGGGTTTGTTTGATTTTTAAGAAACAAACACTTTGTTTTTAGATGGTGGAGGGGGATTGGTTTGCTTTTTAATTATCGTCTTTATACTTTCTTTTTGATATATTTTTTTTTAAACATTTACGCTACCAAAAAGTTTTTCTTTATTTTTAGATGGTGGAAGGGGGTTGGTTTGATTTTTAAAAAACAAACACTCTGTTTTAAGATGGTAGAGGGGGGTTGGTTTGCTTTTTAATTATCGTCTCTTTACTTTGCCTTTTTTTAATTTTTTTTTAACATTTCCACTATTGAAAAGTTCTTCTTTATTTTTAGATGGTGGAAGGGTGTGGGTTTGATTTTTAATAAGAAACAAACACTGTTTTAGTTGGTGGAGGGGGGGTTTGTTTTCTTTTTAATTATCATCTTTTTACTTTTTTATTTTTTTTTTTAAAAATAAGGTACCGAAAAGTTCTTCTTTATTTTTAGATGGTGAAAGGGGATTGGTTTGATTTTTAAAAAAAAACACTTTGTTTTTAGATGGTGGAGGAGGATTGGTTTGCTTTTTAAGAAACAAACACTTTGTTTTAAGATAGTAGAGGGGGATTGGTTTGTTTTTAATTATCATCTTTTTATTTATTTTGTGATTTTTTTTTTTTAACATTTATGCTACAAAAAGTTCTTCTTCATTTTTAAATGGTGGAAGGGGGTTGGTCTGATTTTGATTTTTTTAAAACATTTATCCCGAGAAGTTTTTGCTTAATTTTTATGCTTTTTTAGAAATCCTTAAAAATTTCGTATTTAATAAACCTACAGTTTGTTTTTCGATGGAGACCGGGTTTAGTTTTCTTTTCAATTATGTAAATAACAACAACAATTTTCAATGAAAAATTAGGAAATTTATTGAATAAAACAAGTTATAAATATTTGGGCACAAATTAAATAAAAAATAAAAAGTCACTTAGACAGTCTCATCTCCCCTAGTATCACTCAGAACAAATCCTGTCCTTTGTAAAGCCTACACCAGAGGAAATCTGCTAGGTAATTGTCAATGGTTGACCTGCTTCTGCCATGCTGCTTCTTGTTCTGCCACTTCAAAACTCCCCACAGTCTCTTGATGGTTTGGGTATGAGCACATGTGGAGGGGTCAACCAAGTAGTACCGGTGATTTGTGGTGATGTGGGAAAGACCAGCATCCTCCAGATCAGCTGTCTTGTAGACTTTCCAGTAATTGCTGTAGATGGTTGTTCCAGGCTGGATGCTGTTGCATATGGCTTGGAAGAGTGTGGATACTTAGCAAGATGGTACTGATACAGCAAAATATTCGCCAGTGTTATGACAAACACCACTGAACAACCATTGCTGGGCCAACATCCTGCCCTGGTGGTTTTTTCTTTGACTGAAGAGGGTCTTGTCTATCTCAACAATTTTATCAGAACCCCCTATTTGACAACAGGGGCTTGAGACAAGACTCTCCTGGCAAAGCTCATATAGACCAATGTTCCAGTGAATGAGGGCACCTCTGGAGATGGACAGTTTCACTACACCACATTCTACTGTTTGTCACAATTCCAATAATAGCCTCACAGCTGTAATGAATAATATTTTGGAGCCATCAAACCAACTGTCTTTATGAAGACCACAGCTATGCTTGCAGTGGTGGCAGTGAAATTCCCAGTTCCTGTAGTTCACTAAAATCATGGTTCTCCCACAATCACATAGCTTCAACATTGCCAAGATTTTTTTCCCTCTGAAAAAATGAAACTGTGTCAGCTTTTGTGGCCAGTAATTCACTTACCTCCATCAATGATTTTTTAATTTTTGCACTCACCATTAATACTGTTCTCGCACATATTATTAACATGAAAACATGAATTTTCACATGAACTCTGATGAACTCTGCTTTTCAACATAACCGTTTGCACTTTTTTTAGTTACAAATTATAGGAAACCTGTGTGATGGGCTGAAAATTCTTACTTTCTACTATTACTTTGATTAAGCTTTCTCATAATTTTTTGTTAATGAATATTTTATGAGTTTAGTGGACTTGAAATACAGCTACCATCAAATTATATCAGTAGTAGGTTAATTGCACTCACTTGAGGAATACTTTTGCAACACAATGGGCATGGTATTTTATTATGTAATTGTAAAATATGTCACCATAAAGTGGCCTATTGCAACTACAACAACACTTGTGGTGTTAGCTATAAGTTAGGCTGCTAAAACAGCATATTGATAAAATAAACATATGTATCTTTCCATGATTTACTGATTGATAAGATGGTTAAACATATACTTTAGTGTAATACTGCAATGGCTGACTTTTAACACTTTTATTCAGATATTTGAAATGATAAAAGAAAAATCATTTAAAAACATTTAAACTTTTAAAATAGTAAAACAAAATCTAATCAATAAAACCAATAATTTAAATATTTTTTCAACACACACTAACTTATTTCCTGAATGTCTTCTTATATCCAAACCTCTTTGTATCTGTTCTCTGAAAATTCTATAAAATGACTCAGTTCAAACAATTCCATTTAGATATGGAGGCAGGATATTTAAATTACTAGTATAATTTTAACTTTCATAAGTAATTAACTTGACCTTGAACTTTTTAATCCAGACTATCTCTTCGTGTGATGTCTAGACTGATAAGGAAATTTATTAATTGCAATTTAATTATTAAATGAATGGTTTATTTAATTCTAATAAAATTATTTACTTATATTTTTAAATTACATACTTTCCACTCAAAATTTACTCTTTATTTTATTTCCAGAGTTCTTGTAAAATTACCATTATTTAAAAGTACCCATTTTAAAAAAATATAATATTTGATAATTCTCTTTCAAATGTTCAATTTATTCAAATGCATGTGTCAATACTCACACATATATCTCAAATACAACCATTATTCTAAAAGAAATAGTTAACTTTTTACTTATTTAAAACTTATTTAAATTGAAATTTATCCCAGTTAATCATATTTAAACTCAACATTTTTAAATTCTGGCTTTAAATAACTCTTACAGGATCTAACATTTTATAAATAATTATTTTAAATCATTTATTTTAAAATGACCAAATAAAAATCCTAATGAAAATTAAACAACCACATTTTGTACAGAATAAAACAACTTTATTAACTGCCTATATCTAAAACATAACAGGCTTTAAACTAATTTTTTATTTAGAGCTAAACTATTAACTGGGATTTTAAATCAAATATTAAATAATTGAATTAGTATTTCTTAAGTAATTAATATTTAAATATCTAAGTAGATTATTTTAATCAATAATATAAAACATTCAACTAAGACTTTGTAATTTAACATCAAGAAGGAAATTTATTTAATATATGATGAAATTTTTTTAACACATTATAGAATATATATTTAGCCTATAGGGCCAAATATATAGTTACAATATATATAACATTAAAAGACAGTCTACATTTAAACAATTCCAATATCAATAACAATCAACAATTTCAAAATGTTGTCAAGTCAACCTTTTTTTAACAATAAAGGTGAAATATATATATATGTAATAATATAATTCTATGTCTGTATTTCTTCAAATCAATATACGTAATCTTATAATTGAATGTTTATAAATACAGTAATTAAATATATGTTAAGTATAACTTTAAAAATTTTATCCACTTAGGAGCACTTTCAACTATCCTCGTAGTCTTTGTCAACTAACACTTTGAAAGGCCAGCCTTCTTCCAATTCTATCATCTTAACATTTGCTGCCTGTCTGTTAATTAAGTCATGTTTGTATTTGTATATTAGCATAGCTTCCTTTATTTTCCTTTTGTGTTATTTTTTTCAATTTGCAATATTTTTACATTATTATAATTGAAGTTAAAACCATAAATACATGATTTATTGTCGTCATAAAAAACGAATGTTAAAACATTATTTACTTTGCAATTTTGTTTCATTTTCTGAATTATTTTTAATAACAGTAAGTGCTCTTTAATTCTTTTTTCCAAAGTGCATCTCAAATCCTCTATATATCCACTATCACACCTACATATCTATTTATAAATTATACAATTTTTATTTATAAATGAGACATGCAGCAAATGTTAAGATCACAGAATTGTGGGAAAGTTAGCCATTCAAAGTGTTAGTTGACAAAGACTATGAAGATAGGTGAAAGCGATCCTAAGTGGATAAAATTTTTAAGGTTATACTTTACCTATATCTAATTACTGTATTTAGAAATATTCAATTATAAGATTATATATATGTATATATAAGTGAGTGGTATGCACATTTTCAATATTCACGTAAATTATATATACATTTATATAAATATATCAATGTTAAAAATGGATATTTTTATTTGATTCATTACTATCTTTAAATTTTAGAATCTGCATCTTAACTGGGATTCAAATGTTATGGTTGCAGGATGATTAATGTATATTAATGTATATAAAGTTGCACCTCAAATTTAACCATACCATTGTGATGCTAAAGTGCTATGAATAAATAGCCTTTGGATTATTGGAAGTGATATTTTGTCACTATTTGTTTTTATTATTAACATAATTTATTTTTAGTAAAATAATTTATTCTTTGTTTTAGCATTATTTGAAAGCCTGATTTTCTGTATTTTCTAACTCTTTTAATTCTTATACTTCCAGATTTTTTTAAGTTCTTTCTGCTCTGCTCTGCTCTGCTCACCAATCCTTTTTATTTGATACATCTATGTGATTTCAATTTATTGTATTTAAAGACTGTTTGGTATAACATTTTTAAAATCTTGGATGTGTGTTTTTCCCTGGCTAGTTGTATTCCAAGTCTCTGAATCATAACTATAATAGATTATATAATAATTTATTTTTGCTTTTTATTTTTGAAATTACGATTGTTAGCAATTATTTCAGTTATTGTAACATATTCATAGTTCACTTTAATTAATTTTATTTTAATCTCAACTTTGATAATGACTTTTTTTTTATTGAAAGTTTTTAAAATTAATATATTGTAATTTTATTTATTTCACAGGGTTTAGAATGGTGTACTCGTATAGAGGAATTGTGCTTGGAAAAAAACTATATAGAAGACTTAAGTTGCTTAATGTATATGATTCATCTAACTTCTCTGAATATTAGTCACAATTATTTGACAGGCTTCAATACGGTTCATTTAGAAAACTTGCAGGCATTAAAGCATTTAGAAGTCGATTTTAATCTGTTAACATCTCTGGATGGTTTGCAAGTTTTGTCGTCATTGATTGAGCTCTATATTGCAGACAATCAAATTTGTGATATTAATCAAATTTTTCATTTAAAGGTAAATTGTTTCAAATGATCCACAATGTTATTTTTAAGTAGAAATTATATTTTCAACAGAAATTTTTATTATCACAGAATGTAATTAATATATGCAAAAGTTTCATGCATGCAATTTAAAAAAAAACAGCTATTAATAATGAAGAAACAAAGTGCTGAATAGCAATATAATAGCCATTCTGCTTAGTAAAGTGAATTTGTTAGAGTAATACATTTTTAAAATTATAAATATTATATACAAAAAAATATATTGCATACTTTTTTTACATGTGTGTGTATGTAATCTATTTACTTTGATCTTTATAAAAAAATACAAATATTTAATAGAATGATGGATTGCAATGTAAAAAAAGAAAGAACAATTGTTTTGATTCATACAAGAAGTTTAAATTGCATAGTTTATAAAAGTATAAAGCATTTTTAACCCTGCTTGATCTGCCTTCTAAATTGAAGTTTAAATAAAAAAAACTTGTCAATTTCTAAAGTAAATTTGACGGCAAATCTAAAAATGTATTTTAAATAATGAGTTGATAAAAATAAGAAAGTTATCACTCAAATTTTAAAAATTAGAGAAAAAAAGCTACTTTTTTCTTTAATTCCTGTATTTATCAAATCATGACAATGTCTGTAAATTTGTTTCCACAATATGAAAGGAATAAAGAAAATGTATTCCAAAAAACATATTGTGTAAGCAGCAGAGGTCAAATCTTGTAACTAGCTGGTGATGAATTTATTGATTGGAAAATATGGTTGAACAACATCTAGGTATAAATAAGTCTAAAACAGGCAATTAAAGGCAGTAAAGTTTTACTTCAGTCCAGTAGTCTAGTTTACTCTATTTTTATTTGAAGACTAAACTCAAGAAGCAACAGTGATTTTATACCAAGGAAAGAAACTTTTAGTTAAAACTGTTTTCCACCATAAGTTTGGTAGTTGTATTTTGCTGTATTATAGTATTTTTCAACACTTCATTCATAACAGCAAATTTAGTGATTGTATCTAACAAAAGACCATCTAATATGTGTGGCTAGATAACCAATAATCACACCAGCTAATTACCCAAAAATGCAATTGGATACAGAAACAAATGCTGAAGTTTCTTAAAACCAGCCATTACTTGCTTTAATAAAGCCATGAAGAAAGAAGTGGACAGTGAATGACACAAGACCTTCTGATACTATACAGTATCTAACACCATGAACACTGCTGTATTTCATTAGAGCACCAATGGATAACTATCAACTTTGGAGAAACTAATGAAATGATCCATAAACACACACACACATATATATATATATATAATGCCAGTGAGAAATATATGTTATAAAACCTACATAGATCTGCCTTACATGTTTCATAATTATATATATAATTAAATTTATATGAAAGAATAATTAAAGTCACTATTATTTAAGTTGTTTTCAAGTGCAATTTTGTAGAATAAAAAGATATTGCATTATATTGTTTGTTCTTTTAAAAATAGAATAAAGTTTTAGTATAGAGAGTAGATGGGGAGAAAATCTAAAATAAAAAGGCTTAAAAGTCAGCCTCCCCTTTTTTATAAATTAAAAGAATAAAATGTATAAAAATAAGTAAATGTGAAAAATCAGAATAAAAATTAGTTTGTAAAAGAAAACTTTCAAAAATGTGATTAGTTTAAAAGATTACTGATTGAATTAATTAAAAGAAAAACATGCAAACTATCTCATAAAAGTGATAGTAGATTAATCTAAAAAAAAGATTAGATAATGTGCATTGTAAAAATCAGTTAGAATAATGAAATTTAAAAATTAATTAAAAAATAATTGAAAACAGATTTAAGTTATGATAAAAATTAAAAATAATGATAAAAAATTAAAACAATGGGAGAGAAGAAAGTATATAAAGTTACAGCTGTTATTATAATTCTGTCTGGTCTTCAATCTGTAATTCAGTTGGTCTTCAATCTCTAGTCCAGTCTGGTTTGCATTTTGTTTTTTTATTAAATGTTTTGGTACTTATTACTTAGCCAGGCTTGGCCACCTGTTGGCATTGTTGCCAGTGCAAAACAGCTATAAATTCTGTTTGTGCAGCCAAACATGACTAAGAAAACAGTTTATGTTTATCTTAGCCATTGCAGGCTGCTTGATGGCATTGCACAGAAACATTATGGCCTGTTTTGTACTTCACGACACATTATGTGAATTTGCACAATTCACTGGTCACTACGATATCATCTGATGGTGTTTGGATTTTAAGTGGCCACAAGTTTTGATATGTTCATAGCAGAATAATTTCATTTCTACTTAAATCACACAATCTGACTCACTAAGAATTGTCACACTGTCCCCACTCTTCCCTATACAACTTGGAATGTGCAAAACATTGGGTAAGGATACGGCCGAAAGCAATTTAGTTGAGCTCATGTGAAAATTCACACTTTCATGTGAAATTATATGAGACAATTAAAATGGTGCACAAATTGTGCCACTTACCGATGTTAGTCAGGCTCCTGCAAATGAAATATTCGATTCCTAAAAATAAAATATTAAAGACATAGTAGGAAGAAATAAAAGGATCAAAAAATGTCATTAATAGTAAAAGTTCTTTTTAAAAATGGCAAAATAGAAATCATGTAATACAAATCACTGTATAGCCAAAAAACGTCACCCTATTTTAAACATGAAAAAAGAAAATGAAAGTTGTAAAAGTCTGAAGTTTTGATCTTATTGTAATTTTTTTGGGGTGTATGTTTAAAGATCAAAAAATGTAATTAATAGGGAAAGTTGATTTTAAAAATGGCAAAATAGACATCGTGTAATACAAATAAAGTCAAAAAAAGTCACTGTATAATTGCTCTCTTTTTTAAAAAAAAAGAGAACGAAAGTTAAAAATGTCAAAAGATTTGATCTTATTTTAATTTGGGGAAATGGGTTGAGAAATCCTTTGTTTTCATTGAGACAAAAGATAGAGACAAGTTATTTTTGATTTGCTTTTATTTTTTAAATATTGGCTTTAAAAATCAAAGTTTCAGTATATCAGCAGTATACAAATAAAGCTAAAAAAAGTCACCGTATTTTGAAAAAAAAAAGAAAATGAAAATTGAAAGAGTCAAATGTTTTGATCTTATTTTAATTTTTTTTTTGGGGGGGGGAGGGGGTATTGAGAAATACTTTGTAAAAGTTAGGGACAGAAATGGAATCTAGCTTTACTTGATAATTTGAAATATATGGGATTGATATCCGTATTTTTTTATTAACAGGAGAATCAATATTATTATTAAAATTTTTATTTTTATATTTTAAACACAAAAAAAAAATGAAAGTTGTAAAAGTCTGAAGTTTTGATGTTATTGTGTTTAAAGATCAAAAAAATGTAATTAATAGGAAAAGTTGTTTTTAAAAATGACAAAATAGACATCGCATAATACAAATAAAGCCAAAAAAAGTCACTGTACAGTTGCTGTCTTTTTTTTAAAAAAGAAAAGACGAAAGTTGAAAATGTCAAAAGTTTTGATCTTATTTTAATTTTTTTTTTGGGGGGGGGGGGTGTTTGAGAAATACTTTATCTTCACTGAGACAAAAGATAGAGACAAAAGTTATTTTTGGTTTTTATTTTTTAAAAAAGATAATAAAAATTGGTTTTAAAAATCAAAGTTTTAGTATATCAGCAATATACAAATAAAGCCAAAAAAAAAGTCTCCATATTGGCAAAAAAAAAAGGTGCCATCTTTTGAAAAAAAAAAAAAACGAAAGTTGAAAAAGTCAAATGTTTTGGTCTTATTTTATTTTAGGAGGGGGGGGTATTGAGAAATACTTTGTAAAAGTTAGAGACAAAAGTTATTTTTTTTTGTTTTTATTTTTTAAAAAAAGGTAATAAAAATTGATTTAAAAAATAAAAGTTAAAGCCAGCAAAAAAAATCGCTGTATAGGCAAGAAAAAGAAAACCCTAAAAATGAAATATTAAAAACAGAGTAAAAAAAATTAAAGGGATCAAAAAAAATTAGCTGTATTTTAAAAATCACAGCCTGGTAACATTGCATTGTATTGTTTTTGACTGGCAACAACACCATTAAGTGACCAAGCCTAATAAGTACCGATATTTTTTTAAAGGAGATAGAGAAGAATACATGGTCATTTAGTTTAATTAAACTCTATACTCATTTTATAATTAGACTAAGAAAGATGTACAAATTGGGAGAAGTGATATATATAAGCATCTATCATTTTATATTTGTAATAGAGGGGTACAGTGTGATCTATCTCTTCAATGTTTATTAAATCTATGTGATTAAAATTAAATTAAGTCAATTTTATTTTAGTCTTAAAAAAAATTTAAAAAAATTACTTTAATTAAATATATTTCAAATAAATCTGTTTTAAAATTTATATTACAGGAACAAAGGTTAATTAAAAACTAATCCATAATATTTTGCTCAATTAAATTGTATTATTATTAATTAAAATTTTTGGTTTCCAATTTTTTTAAGTTTTGCTTCAGGTTTTGAAAATATGACTATTTTCTAAGCTTACAGAAGTTGTTTAAACAATAACAATCTCTCCAATACAATAGTGTCATCCAGTGCAAGCTTAAGTAATCAATAAACAGAAGAAACTTTGTGCATAAAATCCCTATCTAATGGCTATTCATCCAATATTCCCAGACTAGTTGCTATCTTTGAATGAGTCTGGATTGAAAACATAGTTTTTATCTAGGGCTCATAGTTTTATAGTTAACTAAATAGATGAAACTGATATCTGGAGGCTTGCATTGTGTCCTAAGATCTAGATGAAGTGTTCTCAGATCTAAGATTTTTCAATGATAAAAGCAACAATCTAGAAATTAGTCTGATGATACTGTTTAAGTGTTATAAATTTCAATTAATTGTATTTTTAGGAATTAAAATGGCTGTGTCATTTATAAACATATGGGCTTGTTTAATCAAAATTTTGTAAACAGGGGTAATTAAAGTAATTACTGTCTTATTTAATTAAAGAATTTTGTAAACATGTGGGCTTATTGATAAAAAATGTTTTGCAAAGTCAGTAACAATATAAAAAAGTTGACTAAAAATAATTATGTCCTTTTGATTTTTGCTTTTGCCTGCTTAACATATAAAATACTGAATCTCTCTGAGCAGCTGAAAGAATCAACATGCATTGTAAAATACCACACAAATTTCATTCCATCACAAAACCCATAACCATTATTAAGTTGAAACCTGTTTGCTGAATTTGATCCAATGCTGTGCCAACTATCTTGATGTTCAAAGTTAAACATACCTTTATCAATGTGTGTGTATATATAATATAAACTTCTGTTTGAAAATCAATCTAATTTATGAACTTGATTCACAAGTGCTAACTACTATATTTTAAAATTAAATTATAGATGGGGATAGCCTTTAGGGCAATAAATAAAATAAAATTTACTATAAATATTATTGAACCATAATGAAATTTTTATTTTTTTTAATTAAAATTACAATTATTCAAATTATTTAATAGTTTACTGCTATCGTCCATGTGGACACACTTTCAAATATTAATTTTATTACTCTTTATTTTTCTAGTTTGAGTCACACATCAGTTTTCTCAGCATATTGAACCTTATCTGGTGGTTATTTAATTCATTTGTGTCTCATTTTTATACACAAAACTTTGATTTATCCTCAGAATAAGTAAGAATACTTTCTTCAAAAAAATTCACAATAAAGAGGATAAAAAACTACTGTAAATTGTTTGCAAAATTATAAATTGTCTCTATTTCAAATTAAGGCTTTTAAATTGACATAATTAAATATCTTGTTGGCGTTGTTTTATTGACATGGTATGTGTGTATACAAAAACTGAAAGTCTGTTGTTAATATATAATAAAATTCATTTTTGTAATATATATTTTTTAAAACTTTATGTGAATTATCTATTGGTATCATTGCAAGTCAGTTTCATGACCAGCATTGATTGTTAGATAGACACAAGGGTATCAACGCAGTTTAATCTCTGGGTATTGTTAACCCATTTATTGGCACAATAGGCAATAGACTAACTACAGTTTCATGTATAATTAGTATATGGAAATGATTATATCTAGAATATACTAAATCTCTATATACTAGTTATAAATCCATGGATTAAGTTAACTCTAGCTTCTAAGATTAATTTTTTTAATCTATTTGTTGCAATATATTTATTCATGCAGATCTCTAAGACTTATTTTTGGAACTAGTGGAAGAAACTAATTTTTTTTCTGAATACAAATAAATTTTTCAACATGCTTAACATTTCTTTACATAGCTAATATTGATGATCATTTAATTAGAAATTGATAATTAAATATTTAGCTATTTTTAAATATATTAAAAATGAACAATAAAAAAAGCCCTCCCCCATTCTCTAACCAAAAAAAAAAAAAAAAACCTTTTTAATTAGCCAGAAATTGTTTAAGCTGGTAAAAAATGTTTTTTATTTCACTAATATCTTTCAAATGGGCGTTGGAATTTACTGTAAGAGGATGTCTAAGACTGTTTATCTTTTACTTATGTATGATAAACGTACAGATTCATATACTCTGATAACGTATATGCTACACACACCATATAAGTTTTGATTTTATATTTCTTCCTTTTGTTAAAATTAAATTAACATTTCACAATCTTATTTTGTAATAATGATTTACATATTCTTTTTTGTGGTATCACATACTAAGTATGTGTAAATTATCTTTTCATACCTTAATAAGATTTAGTAGTTAAAAAGAAAACTTAAGTTTTAACCTGAACTATATTTATTTTGTTTTTTTATCATTTCATCTATTTTTTCATGCTATAAACTCAGTTATGAACAAAGCATTATCAAAAAATAAAAGTATTCAATTTTACAGTAGATATTTTAAGATGCTTTAATTTCATGAACGCAATTTGCCTTATACGTGTATATATATATATATATTTTAGAATCTAGAGAATTTAACTTCATTAGATATGAGTGATAATTCGTGTTTAATGTGTTGGGATAAATCAATTTATTTCATTATTTATCATCTTAATGAACTGAGTACGATAAATGGAAAAGAAGTGGTAAGTAAATTATTTTAAAAATTTCTACACACATAAACTATGATAACACTCTTTTTTTTTTTTTTACATTTTTTCTCATTCTTTTTAAAAAATATTATACATTAAATGAAGTATCTCATAATAATAGTAAAATTGACACGACCCCTCTGTTAATGCATATAGTGAAAAATCCATTTAAATGCCATGTTTAGGGTGGCCAAAAATTATTTTGCCATAACACAATCATTTTATTAAGTTATATATAACATACAACAATATATGCAATCAATCATAAACTAGTAAAGCTATTCCAATTCCAAGTGAAAACAAAGTAAGAAAAAAAAACTGCTTTAGAAATGAATTTTGCTGTGACTTTACAAACCAATTTTTGGACCAATTGGTGCATCCATATGTAGAACATGTACCATTTTTCTATTCATTTAATATTTTGCAATGCTTTCTTTTATTTTTTTAGCATAAAACTCTCCTTTCTGAAATACTTCATTACTATGTTTAATTGTAGCTCTCCAATGTATTCTATTCTCTACTATATTTTCCAGTTGAAACAATCAACAATTGCGCTTCTTTAAAATGTCTTTGAAGTAATCCATAAAATGGAATCTAGCTTTCCTATGTAAATCATGTTCAAATTCACCATAATTGATCCTTTTAGGAAATCTTCAATTGTTTATTTGTTTTACATGTCCAATTCAGTAAAGGTTTATTTTATAATAGTGGATTTGGTATCTCATCCAGCATACTGATTGGTTTTATGATCTTGCCATTGTATTTTTAAAATTATAAGGAACATTCTTAAATGAAATTTTTCTAAGCCTTTGTGTTGCATTGATAGTGTGCCCAAATCTTACTTTCATACAATAAATTAGATAAAATTATGGATCTATATGTAGCTAACTTGGTTGCAGTAGTTATTTTCCCTGTGATGAAATATCCTATTTTTTTCATTAAAAGCAGAGGCAGCATTTTGGAGTCTGTGTTATATCTCAACATCCAAGTTCATCTTTGTACTTATAAAATTATTAAGCAGTTAAGTTGGTCTTCATTTTCAAACTGAGTTGATAAACATCTAAGATAAAAGTTGCTGAGAATTTTTTTGCAATCACAGCTAATAAAGAACTCAAAATTTTTGAATATTTATATGTTCTTTAAATTATATTCTATACTAGCAGAAGTAACAAAGTCAATAGCATACTATAGATTCAGAATCCAAGAATTATGAAGCTCTTATTTTGTTTTCAATTCATTCAAAATAAAAATTTCACCATCTATTATATCTTAATTATTCATATATTTTATTAACATAATTAATCAAACATTTATAAATGAAAAATGAAATTAAAAAAAACAAAACATTATTATTATTATTATTATTATTATTATTATTATTATTATTATTATTATTATTATTATTATTATTATTATTATTATTATTATTATTATTATTATTATTATTATTATTATTATTATTATTATTATTATTATTATTATTATTATTATTATTATTATTATTATTATTATTATTATTATTATTATTATTATTATTATTATTATTATTATTATTATTATTATTATTATTATTATTATTATTATTATTATTATTATTATTATTATTATTATTATTATTATTATTATTATTATTATTATTATTATTATTATTATTATTATTATTATTATTATTATTATTATTATTATTATTATTATTATTATTATTATTATTATTATTATTATTATTATTATTATTATTATTATTATTATTATTATTATTATTATTATTATTATTATTATTATTATATATAAAAAAAAAAAACAAATCTCTGCTGAGGTAAGAAGCAATCCTTAAGTTCTCCGATGTAAGTATTTATTTTTTACTTTTGTTCCAACTTGTTATTCGCAAAACAAACATAATACAGGAAAAATCGAATCATATAATAGATTAATAGTGTTTTTTGAAAAATATCGGAGTGTTTTAATATCTTTTTAAAAAAAAAAAAATACTGACTTGAGTCAGAATAAATCATGGCTACTGCCCAGTCAAGCGTGAGAAAATTAAGCACCAATACGAAATTAACAACATCGTTAGTTTCAAAATCGCCTATTTCGTATGCAAAAGTACTTAAGAGTAATAGCAATACTACAGCATCAACCCAAATACCGCGCTTCCGTAGAACAAACACAAATGATATAAAAAATCTTGATCTAAATACTCGAGAGGAAAATCAACCCCCAGCCGCAATCTGGACAAAAGAAACGCTTGAAAATGTGACGGATCGTTTCAGTAATACGGTGCCTCGTACATTATTTGAAACTTTTCACAGGTTTTTTTCACCAACATCGTTAGTACTCGCAGTAACTGATAATCAATGCTCATTATATCGTTTCCCAAAAGCTTTATTATATGAAGCAATCACGCAAAATGCACTATGGGAAACAATCTCTTGTATCGCAGACCATCCAAATTCTCGATATATAACCATTGATTTTTATTCTCAGCAGCAAAAAGAACGTTTTCAATCCACTATTTTAGCACTTGATAATTACGCACTCGTAATTATAGATGAAAACCGGAAAAATATAATTACTGGAGTGCTCAAAAATACTTATCTTAAATACAACGTACAAGATTTTCAAAAAATGATAAACCTGTTTGGAAAAGTAATTGCCCTATAGCCTATATATTTAAAAGACACACCTATACCGATATGTAGTAATCGTTTTGAATTTAAAATAAAACTACATAAAAACGTAAATGCCTCAACGATTCCAACACAGATTACAGATCAAGAAGTGACACTCTCTCTTCACATAAGAGGTCTAAAGCCACATTGTTTTGGCTGTGGACAGAGAGGACACCTAGCAACTCAGTGCGATTACACAAAAAGCAATCACTGTGAACAAACTAAAATCCTCTCCCCAAAACAACCCAGTGATGATGAAAATAAAATTTATAATAACACTACATCCATTGGCAACCCAATAATAGAAACCGGAAAAAAACAGGTTCAAACACCCACAAACAAAAATGATAACGGAGCAGAATTGCCTATCCCAAAGACCAACCCAAAAAATAATAACACAAAAACTAACACAGAAATCCAAGAGTCAAACGAAAATAACTCGCAAGAAACCACAACACAAAATACAGCAATTACATCACAGGATCAGCATCTCAATAAAACAAAAGGGGTACCAAGTAAAAATCAACAAACAGAAAGTATACACACACAGCTATATAATGAAAATATAAATCCAGATAATATAAAGATACCAATAATAAAAAAAACTACAATTATAAACAAAACTGCATTAAACATAATGGATGCAATAGAAGCCCCTCTTCCACCTATTCAAGAGAATACACCAGAGGGAAAAAGAAAGCCAGGTAGACCAACTAAAAACCATGAATCCAAAAAGGCAAAAAAAACAGACCAAAAGCACAACTCATCAGACATATACAATTTAGAAAGTGATGAAATAGAAATGGATATAAGCCAACAACAAATGGATACCTGTTCGGTTTCATCACAAATTGCCTGTATAGAGTCTGAAGCAATATTAAATGAAAGAAAATCTGATAATAAACCCAACAATGTCTTAAATATGTATCAGCATCCATCTACTGCAATATAAACAAAAATTTAGTATTAAAAATAAATAAAAATCAATAAATACCCTGTTAAAAAATTATTAAAAACATGAAGATAAAAATTGGATCTCTCAACATTAGAGGCTTAAATGCCACCAAAAAACTTTTTGATCTCAAAAAATGGTTACATACAACACAACCACACATACTGGGGCTTTTGGAAACAAAAATATACAGCAGCTCTCAAATTGATCCACAAAAATATTTAGTCAGCCAAGGTTTTTGTGCCTGTTCAAGGCAATCATCATCACCATCAGGTGGTACAGGCATAATTATATCCCACAACTGCCCTTTCGATTCTTTTAAAATTATATATATTGACTCTAATCTTATCATATTAACACTCCATCATAAAAATATCACACTTAACCTAGTATTTGTATATATACCACCAGGCCCTGTCATCATCTCCAGAATAATAGCAACAATAAATTCAATGCTTACAGCAACACCAAATCCCATAATACTCCTGGGAGATTTCAACATGACCTACCAAACTTTTGTCACCAAATGGATCCATCAAATAACAATCCCACTTATGAGTGCTGAGGGTTTTCTCCCATCAAACTCAACATCTTTTAATAACAATAGATATAAGTCACTTATTGATTTGTGTTTCTACTCACCAATGTTACATAATTATTTTAATCTTGAACTCTGTCCATTTATAATCTCAGATCATGCTGCTCAGTTCATCACCCTCGACCTAACAAAAATACAGAATACAACAATAGCCCTCCAAAAGACTATGAGAATGCTTCTTCCAGCACAAACAACTGAATTATTATACTCAGAAACATATATAATGCTCCAAAAACTTCAAAACATGTCACTCGATCCAGTACAAAAGTATATAGCATTCACCAATATACTTTCTTTCAACATCAATCATATTACCTGCAACTCAACACCCCCCACCAGATTATTAGCATTGGCAGATGAACTACATAAAAGAATAACCATTTCCAGACCAACTACAGATAATCAAACACAAATTAAAAAACTTACAGAAATGTACAACAATACATGCAATACACTAAAGCAATATGTAGCAATAAAAAAGAAAAAATATGCCTTACACAACATACTTAGACCAGAGCATACATACGGTGGGCATTGGGATACCCATCCATAGTCAGAGTGCCTATGGCACTTGAAATAGATGGCTGTATAACAGCTGGACATAACATGATAAACCCAATATATCAACACTTTAAAAAAAACTGCAAAAACAGAGAGTGTACATACCAAATGAAGACATATTTGGAGACCCTGAAACAGACACACCAATAACAACAACTGACATTGTATTTCAACTTGCAACAATAACAAACACATGTCACCCAGGATCACAAGGAATTCCCAAATTTGTGTTCAAACATCTTAGTCACTTCACAGCAAAATACCTGTGCGATCTAGCCAATTACATATCCCAAAAAATTTACAACATACAAAGTCTATACCCAATTGCAATGGTTCCATTTAACAAAAAACCAACAGCAATATCATCTTTATCTAATCTAAGACCAATTTCAATGGGACCTTTAGGAATAAAAATTCTTGAAAGAGTGATAAAGGAAAAAATAGAACAACACATACTCCCTGTGTTATCATCAGCACAATATGCCAAAAAAGGATCATCCATTGGCCAGGGTGCCTTAATGTACAAAACAATTATCGAAGTAGTAAAAAAAAAGAAAGAAATATGCACCAATTATAGTTCAACTAGACATTGAGGCAGCTTTTGACTCAGTGCCTATAGCCAAATTATTAGACGTGCTGAAAAAAACAACAACACCTCCATCCCTACTATATATAATAGCCAATCTGCTACTCAGCCATGAAATTCACATCACATTGAATGGGAAAAAATCACCAGCCTTCAGACCGAGTCAATCCATCCCACAAGGATCCCCCCTGAGTGCCTTGCTCTTTACAATATATATAAATCCTCTATTAATAGAGATACAGAAAAAAATAAAAGGCATTCAAATTCCAAACACTGCTTTAAATATATTATGCATAGCCTATATGGATGATGTAATAGTTTTCCTCCCCTCTAAAAAGAACCTCCCCATATTACAAGAGATAATCAAGAATTATACCTCAAATTTTAATTTAAAAATTAACACAAATAAAACTGCTGCATGGTCAATATACACAGGCAAGCACTGTACAGAGATGTTTAATGGTAAACCATCTGCTTTCCTTGGTTTCCCATTCTATCTTGGAACCAACGGAATGAGGCAAAAAATTCAAAATAAATTAAAAAAAGATGCTGAAAAAATCACAGCCTCACTTGAAAAGTCATACCTGTCAATATACGCAAAGGTAGCACTATTTAATCAACTTATAATTACAAAAATTACATACTACACACCTATAATCAAATTTGCAAAAACATTCATATCTAAAATCTCATCAATCTGTAACAAACTAATATGAAAGAGAAAGACAGTGGCAATCTCTTTAAAAAATCTGAGCAGACCACCACATAGCAATGGACTTGAACTCCATACAATCAATGTTTTTTACACACAGAAATCAGTAAATCTAATAACAGCAACCATAAAAAGATTTCCAGACCTGGAGTGTGTAATCAGTATAATACCCACAGACAGACCACCCCCTTCATATGGACATCTATCCACACTGATTGAAGAACTAAAGCCAATATACAACAAAATATCACTCAATAATGACAACAAGTATACATACTGGGATATTTATAATATACTATATCCAAACCAGACACCTAATCTACATCCATCAGTTCTTGGAATAGACAACAGGCAACTACTGCAACAATTCAGAAAATGGTTATTAGAACCAAAGTTATTTGATTTTCTACTTAAGCTTAATCTCAATGCTCTACCCACAACCCATTTCCTTAGATTTCATAGATTCTGTACAAATATAGACCCCATGTGTGGGCTATGTCATAGAGAAGAAGAGACACAAGATCATTTTCTTCATTCTTGCAGTGCCCTAGAAACAATACGTCGCACAATGTTTACCACATACAGAAAGGTTATCATTTCAATTGATGAAATAATAAATACATTTAAAAAAGGCAACAACCCTGCTATTCATGCAGCAACATACAGCCTTTATGCCTACTGGTGTACCAGATGCACTTTTGCACTAGCCAATAACCCTAGACACCATCCAGCAACATATTCAATAAAACTAGAACTGTTAAGAAAAAGAGACAGCATCGTAGCTCAACCAGATGTATTTGCAGCCACATGGTCACACTTGAAACAAAGATCCAGTCTATGAAATCTAAAGGCCAATAAGATAGATGATGACATTTTCAACATCAGCATTTTTTCCAACATTAAAAAAAATGCAAGCATAAACTGAACTAAATAGAAGACAAATTTAAAAACAAGAAGAAAAAAAAAGTATGCAGAAAAGATAAAGACTTATATACTGAAAGTTGTAATTTGTTTTTCATTTGTAAAAAATCAATATATTACTAGATGTGACTCTGTAACTTTTTAGACTCAATAAAGTTTTTGCTTTGAAACATAATAATAATAATAATAATAATAATAATAATAATAATAATAATAATAATAATAGTAATAGTAATAATAATAATAATAGTAATAATAATAATAAATACAGACAATTCAGTAATGTTTTCTATAACCTGATGTATGCAAAAAAAATGTAAATTATTATTAATGTATCTATAAACTGAGACCACATTATTTAGGAGTATTCACATGAAGCAAATAGGGAGGGGAATTCCGTGTTTAATTAAATTATTGTACTTATTGATTTTTCTTTTATTGTTTCATTTATCCCATTAAAGTATTGTTTATTCAGATGTTCAGTTGGTGACAGCTTTATTTGAGGAAATAAATGTTTTCTTTTCAAATTATTAATTTGCAGTCATCTCATTTCTCTCTCCATACAAAATTCTACAAAGATTCGGATAACATTGCAATCTGCTGCTTTTCCTGAAATAAGAGTTAACTGAGCAATGCCCATGGAAAACTACTTTATTGTGATCATTGAAAATTTATTGACATGCTGATTTTTTGTTGTTGTTGTTGTTGTTAGTGGTATATTCTTTCTAGAAGTGATTTTTTCCTTCCTGAAATTGGCGTGTAAATCCAATGTTTAAAGTTCAGTCTTTCAAAGATATACTGCATAAAACTTTAATGTTCCAATTAAATAGAGTTTTGGTAGGGAGAAATCAAGAAATATAATCAACTTTCATCGATTTGATTTCTCCCATTTAAAGAACTTTATTTTTTTTTAGAGTATATTGGGTTTATATCCATGCCTTATTCTGATGCATATTAACATCACATTATATCTTGTGCACATCCTCAAAATTTACATGGTAGGCATTGTCCAGTACAATATATATATATATATATTCCACAAAATTGTGAGGATAATTAATTATTAATATGATTTTAAAATTGCAAGCCAGGCTTTTGACATAAGATATCTTTATTAAATTAAACTATATATATCAAAACTAAGTATTATATAATTTTTTAACTTCAAATTTTTTAATTTGTAATTCCATTTTAGCCACATATGTTTTGAAAAATCAATACTTGATAACAGTCCCAATATATTGCCATGACCATTTTTTTCTATTTGACTTTCTCCATGGTATCTGACATTGTTCTATATTTATAGTAACTTTTATATACATTACACTAGTGCCTTGAAAGTTTTAAGTAATTCAATTTTTGTAAACAAGTCAACAATATTGAAATCCAGCATTTATTATTCAGCAAGTATATGGCATGTAACATTTTTACCAAAATGCTTAAAAACATTCGACAATGACAGGGATCTAAATAAGAACAGTTATAAATTTCGTCAGTCTACCATTACAAATTAAGTTTTATATTATGTAATATTAATATACTCAACTTCCAATGTATAACATATATGAGTGCTTCTAAAAATAAATACATTAAAAGTATCTAGAGAAAAGTTTTATTTAATCATAATAGCATGGTATGCTTAACATGTTTTCGACTACTGAGTAGTCATAAACGTAGCACCGATTGTAAGAGGTGCTTGTGATGTTTAGTGAATAACCAAAATAGAAAATTTGCATAATATTTGAATTATTTATAATAATTTATTTACTGTAATACCAATAAGCTAATGCACATGCACCTTGTAGATGTCACTATATAAATGAATACTCCCACTTTTTCAAACACAGGATAGTCTTTGGGAAAAAAATAGAATGAATCCATCTATCTTTTTGACCCAAATGTATATGTATGGACAAATCTTAAGTGTTTGAAAATGAGAGCATGAAGTTGTTAATTGATCACTTTAAAATACTTTTTACTACATGAATGATGCTTGTGAAATTTCTAGAATTTATAATATGTCTTTCTTATTAAATTAAACATATGTAAACAAGACATTTATTTTATATAGTGCAATGTTTTTGTAAACTGTAATACCAATAAGCTAATGCACATGTGCTTTGTAGATGTCACTATATAAATGAATACTCCCATACATATACATTTGGGTCGAAAAGATAGATGGATTCATTCTATCTTTTCTCAAAGACTTTATCTTGTGTTTGAAAAAGTGGGAGTATTCATTTATATAGTGATATCTACAAAGCACATGTGCATTATCTTATTGGTTTATTGGTATTATAGTTTATAAAAAACATCGCACTATATAAAATAAATGTCTTGTTTACATATGTTTAATTTAATAAGAATGACGTATCGTAAATTCTAGAAATTTCACAAGTGTCATTCATTCACATAGTAAAAACGTAATTTAAAGTGATCAATTAACAACTTCACACTCTCATTTTCAAACACTTAAGATTTACCCATACATATATGTTTGGGTTGAAAAGATAGATGGATTCATTCTAACTTCTTCCAAAGACTTTATCTTGTGTTTGAAGAAGTGGGAGTATTTATTTATATAGTGATATCTACAAAGCACATGTGCATTAGCTTATTGGCTTATTGGTATTACAGTTTATGAAAAACATCGCACTATATAAAATAAATGTCTTGTTTACATATGTTTAATTTAATAAGAATGATGTATTGTAAATTCTAGAAATTTCACAAGTGTCATTTATTCATGTAGTAAATAGTAATTTAAAGTGATCAATTAACAACTTCACACTCTCATTTTTAAACACTTAAGATTTGCCCATACATATACATTTGAAGTGAAAAGATAGATGGATTATTCTAACTTTTCCCAAAGACTTTATCTTGTGTTTGAAAAAGTGGGAGTATTCATTTATATAGTGACATCTACAGAGCACATGTGCATTAGCTTATTGGCTTATTGGTATTACAGTTTATAAAAAACATCGCACTATATAAAATAAATGTCTTGTTTACATATGTTTAATTTAATAGGAATGACATATCGTAAATTCTAGAAATTTCACAAGCGTCATTCATTCATGTAGTAAAAAAGTAATTTAAAGTGATCAATTAACAACTTCATGCTCTCATTTTCAAACACTTAAGATTTGCCCATACATATACGTTTGGGTATGTTAAATCCACCAGTTATAAGCGAACAATCTATGCAGTAAGCTAACCCTTGCACTGACTGTATATGCATACAATAATTTTATCACAAAGACTAACGCCAGTGAAATAAGAAAACAGATTTAATTATAATACACTAATATATACATATTTACAGTAATACATTAAAACAATCATAATCTATTTATATTAACAAACCCAAAAGTATACAAAAATAATAATGAAGATCTATGCGACCTACTTTATAGTCCCTATGCTGACTCTTGGACGTTTGGAGGCCAGCTGTCTGCTCTAGGGCTACCGTGCTAAATAAGCAATGTTCAGCACCTTTCCCAGTTCATCTGCATCAGTAGAGCTCCTAGTTTTAAGTGTCCAAAATGCTTTACACTTTCACTCATTTTTCCAGTCCTGATTTTCTGGATTTGATTGGTCAGATCTTGTCCATCCTGGTCGGATCAATCCCTCCCAGTTTATCTTTTGGCTTAAGTTTTACTTTGATTGATTACCCTTTGCAGTTCGATTGCTTTTTAATTAATCATCTTGTTTATCTGCAAAGTTCCTTCATTAATTAATCTTGCTATCTAAAAGGATTTGTTTACATGTTGTTTTAGAATATAACACAACTATTAAAGTATAATATTATTTTAAATATTATTATAATATTATTTTAAAACTGGGAGCTCTACCGATGCAGATGAACTGGGAAAGGCACTGAACATCACCTATTTAGCATGGTAGCTCCAGAGTGGACAGCTGGCCTCCGAACATCCAAGAGTCAGCATAGTCACTATAAAGTAGGTTGCATAGATCTTCATTATTATTTTTGTATACCTTTAGGTTTGTTAATATAAATAAATTATGATTGTTTTAATGTATTACTGTAAATATGTATATATTAGTGTATTACAATTAAATCTGTTTTCTTATTTCACTGGCATTAGTCTTTGTGATAAAATTATTGTATTCATATATAGTCAGTGGAAGGGTTAGCTTACTGCATAGATTGTTCACTTATAACTGGCAGATTTAACATTTGGTGCAAGGCAAGAATTTGAACCTAGTAAAGCTAGACTTGTATGTATTAAAATTGCTGTTATTCATCATTTACACAAAGCATAAATTTTTTAAGTACAATATTTGGGTATAATAGATAAATTGCATATGGCCATTGGCGAATTTGACATAAACGAGACAAGCAGTTGGCCATTGTATGTTGAACACATAGAAAAGTATCTTTTTATTAATAGAGTCGAAGATGATAAGTATAAAATAGCCACCATATTATGTTTCATGGGTAAAGTGGTTATAGAAATCGCAAATTGGCTAGTAGTGCCTTTCCCAGTTCATCTGCATCAGTAGAGCTCCCAGTTTTAAGTGTCCAAAATGCATTACACTTTCACTCTTTTTTCCAGTCCTGATTTTTTGGATTTGATTGGTCAGATCTTGTCCACCCTGGTCGGATCAATACCTCCCAGTTTATCTTTTGGCTTAAGTTTTACTTTGATTGATTACCCTTTGCAGTTCGATTGCTTTTTAATTATATCTGCAAAGTTCCTTCGTTGATTAACCTTGCTATCTAAAAAGATTTGTTTACATGTTGTTTTAGAACATAACACAACTATTAAAGTATAATATTATTTTAAATTAACAAAGTATTTTTATCTTCACGTATATATTGTAACGGTCAACCCCAGACACGAAACTGAACATTCTAGGAGGGGTTGCCTTCTAGATATACTAAGTTCGAATCTAAAGTCCAAATTTCACAGCGCCATCTATGTGATAACGCATCTGGTGCCACTACTAGCATAACCTTTGACCAGTGCCTGGTGGTCAGGGAGAAACAAAAGACTCTATACTAAAAAAAGTTTGGGTGGCTAATTAACGTCTAGGGATTTACAAAAGAAATGCAGAACATATATACATAGACCGAGACAGTGATAGGAATCAAATAAAATAAGAGATCAAATTTAGTTTTAAATAATTTCACACAATTTATTTATATAAATATATAACGCCACTGTCTGCTTATATGAGACAGGGACACATATTAGATAATTGTGGGCATTATATTTCAATAAATGACAAAAGGAGGTTTTAAAACAAAGTGATATATTCTACTCCTCGGGCTAATAGCATTACGATAATGTGCTTGACGAGATAGGAATATGTGCAAGGTGCTTTGAGTAATTTACAAGTTTAAGAAAATATTTGAAATTAAGTGTTCTAAAATATTTATTGATTTCGAGAATAGCACGGACTAAAGTTCACTAAGCAACAATGTGGGAATGGGATCAAAGCATTTATTTGAGAATAATAATAATAGATTTGTATTGGGAGGTCAGTATTGCTGATAATGAATTTATTAAAGTTGGAGGGTGTGACACGTTTAAGTCACGGATGCTTTGTAAAATAAATATAAAATAAAACAATATTGAAGATCCGGAATAATTATGGATGGCATCTCGCCGCTAACCTGTAGGAAAGTATTTTGACGAACAGCCGAAACTTAGTGACTGTGTGACGATTGCATTTAATTCCCAGGGGTGTCATTTGGGACACCCTCTGCCTGGAAACCACAAGCGTGGAGTGAACGGCCTTAGCCGTGTAAAGAATCCTTGGAAAAATAAAACAAAGCAGTCTCAACAACCAATTCATGTACCAGCAATACGAGACTAGAGTATATAAAACATACTGAATGGGTTTTACTTGGATTAAGAGAAATGCCCAATCAAATTCCCCGAAATTCATTTAAAAGGGTCCGCACATTCTCGACGTCAATGATGAACTTTATAAGTAAAGTAGAACACGGTAATTAAAATAGGAAAATGCATGCTTGCGGGTTTGAAAAGTAAGTATAGATTGATATACGCAATCATGCATTAAGGGACACATTTAATCATTGACTTCGCACATACTCTTATATTAGATTAAAATCAATAACATGTAGATTTTAAACTATGTGATTATATTATATTAAAGAAAAGAATCGCCCTCGAACGAGTGATTTGCAAGATAATAAAATTGGAAAATTATAAATTTAAAATATGCCTTAATAGCAGCGTCTTACTTTCAATAGAGGGAATAGTTCACTCGGTCAAAGACGATTCTGACACATTATCATAATAAAATAAAAGAAAGCTTTATAAATAGAAAATATTAACCCAAGGATAGAGCAAAATGTTGAGTATATTTAAATACATTAAAGAAATACATAATGAAGTTATGTGAAATATAAGAAACAATGTTAAATAGCTATAGCATGTTAGTTAGGAATCACAAGAGCTCTTGGGTTAATTTAGGTTACCTCTGGAGACGCATTTGCAGGTAGATGTTCGGCAGGTTTTATAATTCAGCAGCAAAATCTGGAATGTTCATATTTTGGCAGCCGCAGCAGCAGTTCCGGGGTCCGGGTGATAACTTCCAATGGTATGGAGCAGCGGCTGGCTATTCCGAGGGGACATAGCCATCTTAATGCCTCTACTCGGACATGTCAAGGTTAGCAAATTATTAGAATAGAACACAGAATGATTTCTCTTAGACACATTAGAATAAAAAACAACTAACTCACTCCAGAACAAAAGAAAACCCTCCTTTTTATAGTGGAATTTAACAATAGAACTGCCCTGGAGCATTACAAAAATATCGGACTTATCAGCTGTAATTAAATCATCGGAATGTCTAAAGGAATTCAACATTAATTAATTTCTTTTGTTAATTTCCCTGTCGACATTCGAATTACAAACTAGATTTAGTTAAAAATTACTTTTATTAATTAAAGAAAACCTTAAGTGGACATCTGCTGTTTTTAGATAAACTTATACAACATTTACTAATTAAACTATTGTCCCTCATTGATTTTAACAGAAATATTTAGAATAACTTTTATTAAATTAAAGAAAATGATTTTACTTTTTAAATTGCAATATTTGAATCTATTTACTAAACGAATATTTACTAAATGAATTTTATTTTAAATCAAAATATATTACGACGGTAATATATTTGTAAATAGATTCAAACAAAATAACTTCAACAATTTATAATTTTGATATGTTTTAAAATGGATATCATAGTGTGTGTGCAATTACGACTTATATAACTTACTTTTTAATAAATGTAAATTATGTGAACAAATACATAATTCATAATATTTTATTTTATTTGGGAATAAGTTATATATATAATATGAGCATTGTGCTCGTGGTTTAAAATTAGGCGGGATTTTCGGTATATAAGTGTATTGCAGACACACTACGATAGATTGGGGTTCAAACTAAGGTATGAGGGTAGGAAGTAGGTGAGAAAAGGTGAAACGAAGATCTGCAAAGCAGACCTTACTGTTTCAATATATATATAACTTACGTATGTATATGCGATAAATTATACACATACATACGTTTAAATATTAAATCCCTATTTACACCATTTACTATTATTATTTTGTGTGTATGTGTATTCTAATTATACACATACATAACAGGGTTGAAAAGATAGATTCATTTTATCTTTTCCCAAAGACTTTATCTTGTGTTTGAAAAAGTGGGAGTATTCATTTATATAGTGACATCTACAAAGCGCATATGCATTAGCTTATTGACTTATTGGTATTACAATTTATAAAAAACATCGCGCTATATAAGATAATTTATTTAATAACTTATTTATAATAAATTCATTCAGAGGAGGGTTTCATGTTTTATCTAATGATGGTTTCTTATTAAATTAAAAATCTTACTTATTCATATACATAAATCACACTTACTAGCCCTATTATCTATAATAAGAACTAGCTATAAAGTATGAAATTGATCTTAGAAATATACTAAACTATTAGGTGTGATAATATGTTGGACTATTTTCATTATCTATCATTAAATCTTTAATGTATAGAAAATTTTAAACTTTATTTAAACTTTTCAAATACAAATAACTTGTTAATAATAACACATAAATAGACAACACAGACTACTAATTACACAATGTTTCAAATAGTATTAGTCTCCACTCTTCTTCAGGTGTTGCTGGCCTGAGCAGTGACAATTTCTAGAATAACAAAATTTAAGGCAACATTCTAATTAACTGAGTTATTCTGTCAAAGGCAACAGATAATAGAAATTTTTCATATATTTATATATGAGGATTGGTACAAATCCTCCTGAGCCCTTCAATTTTTTTAATGCTTTTTTCTAAGAGCAAGGTTAATTAGAGGCTTCCATACATTGTGTATTGTCACACTGGATTGACCTGTTTTTTCTCCTTTAACCATTTGTTTGTGTTTTTTCAATTGCTGTTCAATAGGGAAATAAGTCTCACTAATATACTTATTTCCACATACGCATGGTATTTAATAGATGCAGTTTTTATTCTTCAGCATTTCCAGTTTTAATAGAATTTAGAAATTCCTCAAAGCATGATATGGCTTTGGAAAGCTGAGTTCTAATGTTATATTGACTAGAGATTATAATTGTTTTTTTTGTTATATTGACTAGAGATTATAATTGTTTTTTTTTTTTTGGTGTCTCTTTTTGTTATCTATAGAAAGTTATTTTTATGACAGATGATGGATAACCACTCTTCATGAGAGTTTGTTCTATGTGAATCTTTTCATTTTCAAAATCATTGATTTTTGAACAAACTTCATTTGCATTATTCCATAATGATAGTGTAATTCCATTTTTGGTGTGTATTGGTCTATACACTGTTGTTTTTACTTTGTTCTGAGGGAGTCTTGTCACAAAAACATTTAAGAATGCCAATTTTTGTTTTCATTCTGATTCCATTGTGAATTTAATGAAAGAGGTATGTTCTTGATGTGCATCCAGAATGGCTATAAATGTGCTTCACCATGTGTCCATATTACATATGTATGCTTCACCATGTGTCCATATTACATATGTATCATCATCATATTGAATCTACACTTTAGGTAGACATGGAGTCTATTGTAAGAAAACAGTTATTTGATGCTAATAGTATACAAACCATAACAATTCTACCTATTGATAGTATAAAGGAATGATTAACATACTGCACAACAAAACATACTTTCAATATAAATCAGAATTCTTTCAACCCAATCTAGGGATAGCCGTGGGATCACTACTGTCATCCTTGCTTGGCAAATTTACATAGAAGAACTTGAAACTATAGCCATAAATACTATTCCATGTCCACTTAAAGTGTGGCACTGCTATGTTTTTGATACATTTATGGTATATCCAGAGGGTGACTCACAATTACAGTCATTCTGGATGTATATCAACATCATATCTCATTCAATTAAATTCACAAATGGAATCAGAATGATAACAAAAACTAGCATTCTTAGACGTTCTTGTGATAAGGCTTTTGTAGGGTAAAGTAAAAACAACAGTGTTTAGGAAATCAGTGCACACACTGGCAAGTACTTGGCATGTAAATCAAATCATACCAGAAGCAATAAACATGGAATTATACTATCATTATGAAACAGAACAAAGGAAGTTTGTTTGGAAAATGAAAAAACTCACATAGAACAAACTCTCACAAAGAATGATTATCCATCAGCTGTTCTCAAGAAGTTCTTTAATAGACAACAAAAAGAAACACTAGAAGGAAAAACAATTATTATTTCTATAGTATCCATACCTACCAGGAATAGCAGACAAATTAAAGAAAATCTGCAGTCAATATAACTTTAGAACAGCTTTCCAAAGCCATACCAAACTTTGAGAAATTTTAACTTCGACCTAGTCTAAACTGGAAATGCTGAAAAACAAAAACTGCATCTATGAAATACTCATGTGAGTGTGGAAGGAGTATATTGTTAAGACCTGTTTACCTATTGAACAGTGATTGAACGAATACAAACTAATGGTTAAAAGAGAAAAAGAAGATGTGTCTACAGTAGCAGACCATGTATGCACTAATGATCATATGTTCAATTGGGAAAATACAAAAATATTGGATAGAAAGGAAAAGATGCAAAAAATAATAATTCAAGGATGCTTCTCATATGACAATGGCAAATAATCATATAAATCAACCCAATGTGGCAATACACAATGTATGGAAGCCTGTAATTAACCTTGCCCTTAGAAAAAAGTATTTAAAAAATTGGCACTCAGGAGGATTTGAACAACTTCATATATCTATCTATTGCCTTTAACCGAATAGCTCAGTTGGTTAGAGCATTGCCTTAAAATTTGATACTCAAAAATCTAAAGATGTAAGTTTGACTTCTATTTTAATATTGTTACTGATCAGGCTGCCAACACCTGAAGAAGAGTGGAGAAAATTTGCAGCATTCCCAACAGCAGATAGACTAACTAAGAAATAAAATACATGGTCAAATAGAAATGCCTAATTATCATCAGTGATAGTTTTTCATTGCTTCGTATTTTCATCACACAGTTAAGTACAAAATCTCAATTTTAGAGCTATATTATAGATTTTAATGATCCTTTTATTATTATAATACACGTAGGAACTGTTATTTTTTCAAGAGAATACCTAGTCATCTTTCAGTCATTATTATCTCAGAAATAACCTGCTTAATTGACTGATGTTTTGTGAGAAACAAATATTAGAAGAAAAACAACGAATTCTATGTATTATTAATTTATCTCAATTATTCTCATTTTGCAAAGAAAAATAAATGGGCAAATCGATATAAAAAATCATTTTGTGATGATGCAATTGAAAATCTTTTTGACTGTAATTATATATTTGTATATAATCAAGTTAAATTAATTAGTTATTAATCTATCTTTTCTTTTTTTCCATCTATATTATTAATCTGCTCTTTTTTTATGTATTATTATTCCTTTTTCAAAAGTCATTATTCATATGTTTCTAAAAATATGGAAGAGTGGAAAGTTTTAAATATATTTAAAAAAGATAATACACATGGAAAAAGGTAAGATGATGTAGGTAATTTTTAATTGAGATTAAAGTTTATGTCTGAATTAGAAATGATTTGATAATCCCAATAAACTATAATGCATTTATGTAAAAGCAGTGATATTTCAAGTTCTGGCAATATATATATATATATATAGTAATGATTGCCACAAATACATAATCATCATCATCCCTTAGTTAGCTAGCCATTTACAATGGGATGGTGGGAAATCATTTATTCCACATATATTCTATTTTCAGTTTATTCATTATTAATTGCCTGCTTAAACTATCATTGATGATTTTCATTAATTCATAGAAAGTTGCAAACTGTGTAATTGTATATGTCTTATTTGATTTGTGTATGTAGCTGATTAAACACAATGATATGTATACTGTACTTTTTGATTGATTTACATTTTGAAAATTTGTAAGATTGTTTTAAGATACTCATTTATAAAACATAGATTGTTATTCTAGTGGGGTAGCAAATTTTCAAGCTCTCTAGCACACCTAATGAGATCAATAAGCCAATGAACATATATAGTGTATATAACCATGGTGAATGATAGTTTCATTTGCAAAACGTATGTGCAATAGAGTATGTTAAAATCTAGTATTGTTTATTTACATGTATTATAGTTTGAGGTTTATTTTTTATCTCTATATATTTTTTAGAAACAATCTGAAAGAGATCAAGCTTTTGAATATTTTGGTGGCTTGTTAACAGAAGAACTTATTATTGAGCACAGCAATGAAATTCATGTTTCAGAGATTATTAATTTAGATATGACCTGTCATACTTTGACTAATGTTGACCTCAAATCTAATAATAAATTAGAAAATCTTGTAAAGTAATTTTCAAAATTATATTAATATAATTATTTATTTGAATAGATAGACAGATTTATATCAATTTTTATTTTAGATTATGCTATGATAACATAACAAACAAATTTTAAAAATGATAATAGCTTTCTTCCATCACCTTAAATTCATTTATTATCATTGAAAGTAAAAAAAAAAAACTATATATGATTATTACATTGTACAGGCTTAAACCTGCATTTATACATGAAAATATATGCAGGGTTTGAACTCAGACTTTCACACGACACCACTCTCAGTGCCATCTCATATTGCTGACCCGCCTGATCACACACATGTTGAAAAGATAAATAATCACCAATATACATATTTCATGCTAAACCAGCAATCATCAATTGGTCCAGATTACTATCCTCACACACATATATGATCAGTACTCAGCTTTTATATTAAGAAAGCCAATCTTTATACTTTAATGGACTGGCTTCAAACTATTCCAACTCACAACTCTTTAGCCTTCCATTTCATTGAAAATCTGATGATCAGGTGGGTCAGTAATATGAGATGGCACTGAAAGTGGTGGGTCATGTGAAAGTCTGAGTTCAAACTCCACATATATTATATATGATTATATGATATCAATAATTATGCACTTATAATGCTCATTAAAGAAGTTATATATATTATTAAATTTATTTAAAGCTTAGCGCTTTCAATATCATAATCATAGCTATGTGCGGTTGATAGTGATGAGGGGGGGTATTCAAATTTATGTTAATTATGATAATATACACAATTTTATTTTTATGTGTGACATTATTTATCAAAATAAATATTCACTGAAAATCCTGGATTACTATTAATAGAATTATTAGTTGTTTGGAAGTCCCATGACATTAGAGCATGGGTGGCCAACTTTTGTATTCATAAGATCTACTTTTTATTGTAAAAATGTGTTGCGATCGACTTGTTGTTTGTTAGTCTAAGTAGAGGGAGGTGTGAAATACATACTATTTTTATATATCTATCTAGTAAAAATTAACAATTATTTATGGGGCCAAAAACTCATGTCCGGGGGAATTAAAGCAACATGAGTAATTATTAATAATATTTATTAATTCAAATTAGCTAAATCAAGATTAAAAATATTATTTTCAATAATGATACGGCTTAGTGAACTTCACGTATCTAGAATTGAAAAAAAATTAGAACAAAAACAAAAAAAAAACTTGAAAATCTTGACTTAATTTGTTTCACTCGTTAACTGACAGCTCTTGCCAGATTGGCCTCGCGATCGACCAAAAATGGCTTTGCGATCGACCGGTGGATCACGATCGACATGTTGGACACCGCTGCATTAGAGCACCAGAAGTTGAACTTTGACCCAAGAAGTTTTTGTTCTCAATTCTGCTACCCTACCACTAAAGTAAATTGATTTTTATTTTTTTTAAAAAAAAAAACAATTTAGATATCCTTGTCGGCATTTGCTAAAAATTGTTTTTCCATATATCTGATTCAGATAATGCTTTCTGCTATTTCATTCTGTTTAATATTGTAGAAGCATCCCAGCATTCCTGGTATATTCATGTATTTCTTTTACATTTCATTAAAATCTTTCATTTTTATTTATATTATACTAGGTTTAAAGCCAATAAACATCACATGATCACCATTTCTTATGTTTGCTTATAACTGTTATTAAAACAGGCAAAACTCTCTATACTTATTGCCACTCAGTACAAGCCAGATATCAATGGATGCCAGAAGGCTTGTGCATAAAATCTCCATGTAGTATCTACTCATTCAATATCTCTAGATTAGTTTCTGGCTTGTGGCCTTCGTCAGTGAGGAGCTGAAGGCCACAAACCAGAAACTAGTCTGGGGATATTGGATGAGTAGGCACTAGATGGGGATTTTGTGTACAAGCCTTCTGGCATCCATTGATTACTCTGGCTTGCACTGAGTGGCAATGCGTACAGAGAGTTTTGCCTGTTTTAATTATACTGTTATCAGAAATATTAATAAAAATGAATGAAATGAATTTTTAACACAATTTGTGTTCTAAATTTTTAGTCATTTATACCTTGTATTTTTAAAATTGAAATATTTTGAGTTTCTGATAATTTTCTACACTTTAAAGTGTTGTATCTAGTATATATATATATATAAACAAAACACAATTACCTGTCTACATTTCATTAGAAAACAGCCAAATGATTTCTTTCAAAAATTAAACATTAAAAAGCATTAGCTTATTCGATAAAGTAAAAAATTCCTATAAGTTAAAAATCTTTATATATATGAAGAGATTTAATCAATCAACTACTGAATTATTGTGATAAATATTGCATTCCAGGGATATATACATATCCACTAGATTGCATCAAAATAAACAAACAATACAAATAAAATAAATGTGAGTTTATTATATTCATAAATAAAAAATATATATACAGGTGAGCGAAACTGAACACTAATCTTTGAAGAGATAGTCTCTAAAATAAAACGTCTTTATCGGTGTGTACATTATTTCTCTATATGCATTATTTGAAATAATTATAAATCTACATCTAAATAAACTGAACTTTTGGCACTGCACTTTACTCTGGCTACTTCTGGGCTTTTAGTTTGAGTTTTAAAGTGTTTTAGATTCAGTCCATGCTAATTTCTTGTAAATTTTTCTGGAATAAATAATAGAATAATTATATAAGTATTATGCAGTAATTATTTTCGTAATAAATCTTTATTTACGTTAATAATCATATATACATACATATTCACACACCTATTATTTATAATGCTATACACATTTAATTCCCTCCCTCACTCTGTAACTTTTATTTTACAAAAAAAAATAATCCTGCTATCTTTTAGGTTTTTTGCGTTCTGGTGCAGGTCTAGATAGAAATGATTCTTTTCTGTCCTCCTGCTCACCACCTTTCTCATTATTTAAACTTAAGTCTGGTAGTTCTTGTATTGTATCCCACTTCCTTCTTTTATTGCAATAGTACCACTTAACTTAGAATTAACACTAACATCTGGTTCTTCTAACAATTCCAGATGGAGAACTTTCAAATGATTTAGGTGTCTCCTCAATCTTTTACCATTGGTAGCTTGCTCTTCTCATAATTATATTAAAACAACAATGATTATTACTCCTGGAAACCATTTTCTTTTTAACATGTCATGTATCCAGCACAGCATCACCAGTTTTATAGCTTTCCTCATCCAAGTCAATATACATGCAGTAAAATGTTGATAAACACAGTGGCAGTTAAAGCTTTTTTAATGTCTTATTAACACCTGATTTAAATGCTGTACAGTTTTTTCCATTAGGGAATTAGACTCTAGCCTATACAGTAGTATTAATACATGGTGAATTCCCCTAGTTATTAAAAAGTCCTTAAACAAAACACATGAAATCAATTCCATTATCTGAAACAATAATTTTGGGGTGGCCATGATAAATAAAAAATTTATTTTAAACCTCTCGTTGTATTTTCCATGCTCATATTCTTGACACTTTTGTATTCTGTCCCTTTTCAATAAGCATTTATCAGTATCAGAAATATATTTCAATTAAATGGGCTAATGTGAACTAAATGAAATCTCTGCTATGGCTAAGTTGCTTTAATCCAAGAAGACCACCCTACAGCTTTCATAGTTTTGCTGTTACCATCTTTTATCAGCTTAGTCTCTTCCACTTTTTTTCAATACTATTTCAAATCATTTTTGTTTTTATTTTGGTTTTACTCTTAACTTCTCACAATTTTAAATTGGCACATAATTTCTTTTTTTCTAACTTTCTCTTTTGTATGACAAACATTTTGTAAATAACTGTTTTTTTTTCCACATATGTGTCATTTCTCATAATTGAATTTATAAGCCTTGTTTAAATAGCCTTTCTTACTGTAACTCAGGCTTCGACAACTTGCGATCTGGGTGTTAGCTTTATTCACCATCAATTATGTGTTACTACATGTCTGTTATTTTGGAATTCTATAGCATTTTACATGACAAATTCTTGTATTATACATTTATACATCAAGGCTACTTCACCAAGAAATCTTGATGTAATTTATTGTCAGTCATCCCCATAGCTTTTGACCAAGAAGTATATCATCCAATTCAATACTAAATTTACACTGTTTCACTAATTACCACAGTGCTATATCATATTGCTGATACATCTTATTCAGTGCATGTCTCCTATTTCTAAAACAGAGATGTGGCACCCATTTTGACATTGCTGGTTCAAAGTATGTTCTTAATTTTTCTTTGAGCTCAAGGTACACTACTTCTTCTGGAGGCTTTGGTTCACAAAGTCTTTTCATTATTTATAGAATGTCTTTGTCCATCAGCCACATTAATTGTTACCTTTGGGTTATCCTCTATCTTATTAGTGAACATATATTTCTCTATATGCTTCATGTATAAACATGAATTTGTTGTGGTTGTTAACATGAAATTCCTTAAGATTATTGTGGAATGCCTTTATTAGAGTATGTCTAATTCAGGGGTCCCTGACCCTATGCCTGCAGGCACCATGGCACCCATAGACCATTTTATGTGTGCCCGCTGCTATCCAAACACGATAAAAAATTATTTATTTAATATAGATAAATTTAATTTTTAAAATTTCTTATAAATTATTGTATTATATTGTAATCAAATTGTAGAGCATACTATACTTTTACAGCTTAAAAATATAAACATTAATTATATGTTAAAATTTTATTTTTGAAATAAATTTTTTTTTTTGTACATTACGTGTATTATTAACAATATCCAACTATAAATTTACATTGAAAAAATAAATGGTGCCTGTCACTTGGTTGAAAAAATAAATGATGCCCACCACCTGGCTGGTATTGTAGAATGTGCTCTTAAGTACAAAAAGGTTAGGGACCCCTGGTCTAATTCATACACAAATGTTGCAATTCTTTCAGTTATTCATGAGACAATACTAGTTGCTTGCAGCAAAGCACTATTAATTTACAGGTTCTTTTTAATTACATAAAATACTAATGATTACAGATTCCTCTGTTGTTTGCATAGAGTCTACTATTAACTTTAGCAACTGTCAACTGCAAATCTACTGTAAACTTCATCTCTCTTGTCAACTGCAGCCAGTCTGCTGTATCCTCTGAAGCTATATATATATCATATAACTATATATATATAGCTATATATATATCATAAACTCATTTATTTTATTTGTGTTGTTTACTTCAGTGAAACTTGGCGCTATATATATACTTATATATAGTGCCAAGTTTCACTGAAGTAAACAACACAAATAAAATAAATGAGTTTATGATATTCACAAATTATATATATATAGGTGAAAGAAACTAAATATTAATCTTTGAGAATACCGTCCCTAACATAAAAAATCTTTATCATTGTGTGCATTACTTCTACATATGCATTATTGGAAACAGTTATAAATCTGGATCTAAATAAACTGTGTTTTTGCACACTGCACTTTATTTCATCTCTTGCTGCTTTTAGTGTGAGTTCTACATATACAATTTAAATTCAGAGAATATTTTAGATTCACTCCATGCTAATTTCTTGTCAACTTTTTTAGATTTATTAGTAGAATAATTATGTGTTATGAGTTAATTATTTTCCATAATTAAACTTTACTTATATTAACAATCATATATACATATTATATATATATATATATATATATATCCTCTCATCTAATATTTATTACACTATACACATTTCAGTTATTTTTTCAAAAAGACAAAAAACAACAGCAATTATTTTCTTATCAAATTTCACAATAATTGCTAAATAAAACTTTTCAATGGTCAAATTAATTCATTTCTTCCAAAAAAAATCTTTATTATTTTCTCATCAGAACTTTAAATAAAACTTTTAAAGTTAGTTAATTCATTAAAAAATAATAATTAATTTAAGACTATGCACCTAAAATGTGACAGTAGGGACCTCTACAAATCTAAACACAAGATTAACAACTTTAAAAGACAAGAGTGACCATCTTATCTTAGACCTAATTTCTAAATATGTAGGTGAATCTAAAGCATTTTGATTAATTTATTAATTAAAATATAAAAAATATATGTATAAAAAATCGGTTCTCATCTGATCCTTTGTGTCAGCCATGGGATGGCACTATTTCTAACCAAAAACACATTAATATAACGTTCCTGGGCTAGCGATTCTCTATTAATATTGACTTTTTTTTTTTTTGTTTACAAAGTTTACTTTCTTTCGTTTCTGAATTATTTTTCCCAAATAATATTTTTGACAATGGGATAATAATAGTTTTTTTTTTAATTTTTATTGACAAGAGGGTCTTTTTTGGTGTGTGTTCAAATAGTAATTTGTGTTTTTTTTAAATAGTATTACTGTTTTTGTAAAATTGGATTGACAAAATTCAAGAGAGAACGGGTTTTTTTGATGGATCTTTAAATAATAATTTACGTTACTTTGATAGGTTTACATTTGATTGCCGACAACAATTAGTGGGAGGGGTGTTTTTGTGTACGATTAAATAATAATTTACGTTGTTACTTTTATAGGTTTACATTTGATTGCCGACAACAATTATTGGGAGAAGTGTTTTTTTTTTTTCGTTGTGTGTGTGTGTATGTTTAAATAAAAATTTAAGTTACTTTTATTGGTTTACATTTGATTGACAACCGATTTGACTTCCTTTCATTTATAAATTATGGTTTTGGTTCTACAAATAAATATTTTTGACAATGGGACAATAATAGTTGTTGTTTGTTTAATTTTTATTGACAAGAGGGTGTTTTTTGGTGTATGTTCAAATAGTAATTTGGGTTACGTTTTAATAATAAGTTACGGTCTTACTTTTATTGGTTTACATTTGATTGACACTAATTATTGGGAGGGGTGTTTTTTTTGTGTATGATTGTAGACAACAATTATTGGGAGAAGGGGTGTAACCATTTAAAGAATAGTTTACGTTACTTTTAGTGGTGGTGTACATTTGATTGCTGACAATAATTAGTGAGAGGGGTGGGTGTTTTTGGGTGATGATTAAATACTAATTTACATTCCTTTTATTTTACATTTGATTGCCGACAACAATTATTGGGAGAAAGGGGTTTTTTTTTGTGTGTATGTTTAAATAAAAATTGAAGTTACTTTTATTGGTTACATTTGATTGACAACCGATTTGACTTTTTTTCGTTTATAAATTATTGTTTTGGTTTCCCAAAAACCTAATATTTTTGACAATGGGACAATAATAGTTGTTGTTTCTTTCATTTTTATTGACAAGAGGGTCTTTTTTGGTGTATGTTCAAATAGTAATTTGGGTTACGTTTAAAAAAATAATTGGTTTACCTTACTTTTAGTGCTTTACATTTGATTGCCGACAACAATTAGTGGGAGGGGTGTTTTTGTGTACGATTAAAGAATAATTGTACGTTACTTTTATTTTTTACATTTGATTGCCGACAACAATTATTGGGAGAAAGGGTTTGCGTTTTTTTTTTGTTTGTGTGTATGTTGAAATCAAAATTTAAGTTACTTTTATTGGTTACCATTTGATTGACAACCGATTTGACTTTTTTTTTTTTCGTTTATAAATTATTTGGGTTTCCCAAATAATATTTGGTTTGACAATGGGACAATAATAGTTGTTTCTTTAATTTTTATTGACAAGAGCGGGTCTTTTTTGGTGTATGTTCAAATAGTAATTTGGGTTATGTTTAAATAATAATTTACGGTCTTACTTTTATTGGTTTACATTTGATTGCTGACAACAATTAGTGGGAGGGTTTTTTTTTCTATATGATTAAAGAATAATTGACGTTCCTTTTATTTGACCATTTGATTGCCGATGACAACAATTATTGGGAGAAGCGGGGTTTTTTGGGCTATGTTTAAATAAAAATTTTAGTTACTTCTTTTATTTTACATTTGATTGCCGATGACAACAATTATTGGGAGAAGGGATGTATGTTTAAATAAAAATTGAAGTTACTTCTTTTATTTTTTACATTTGACGAAGGCCATTTGGAATCCCTCAAACAAGCTGCCCTTTACGAAGTGAACATTTCCATCGGCAACAATGAGACTTACAAATGAAAGTCAAAAGATGTTTTTGGACCTCAAATCTGCATATATTTGCCGCACAATCCAATCTTTTCTTTCAGCAGCAGGATGTTTTTTTTTTGCTGTAGAAATATTCCAGCGCTGGCTTCCGTGTCTGGCAATTCCCATCTTTTCAAGTTTTCTGTGTTGGAATTAGCCATCTTCTTGGTCTCGGAAAATTTCTCGCTAAAACATGACTCAAAGCGTGATCATTAAAAATTTTACGCTACCCCACCCTAATTGAGAATTTAGGAGGCTTATAGCTTTATGAGGAACAATCACGACACTGTTAAAATTGTTAAAAGGTAACAGTACATCAATTCGTCTTAAAAAAAAAGTCACCAATGAAAATTTAAATAATTTTGACACGATCAAGTTAACACACCCTCGTACGATATTGTTACATAAAATACATAACACAGCATTATGATGTAGTGCATGACACAAACAACTACGGCATTTTCCTCTGCTTTTAGCATCGGAAAAAGCCACACCGTTAGCCGCTAAGCCGAGTTAACACTCTTTCTAGGTTTTATCGTAGAAAGAAGACTTAACTCCGAGTTAACAGTCTACCTTTTAGCATAGAAAGAAGACTTAACTCCGAGTTAACAATCTTTCTAGGATTTATTTTAGAAAGAATGCTTAAAGGCTTGGGTGCGGGTGCGGAAACGGCAATTTTTAGAAATTTAGCTAGAAATAGCATTCATCCCATGGCTGACATGAAGGATCAGATGACAACCAAAAAATCTATATGAAAAACATATAGAACAAACAAAAATATTGTTGTATATTAACATTAAATCTCAAATATAAAAAAACATTATTGGTTAACATATTGAATAATAAGCAATAATTATTAATGAATGAAAAATAGAGCATTAGAAAACTAGGTAATTCAAGAATGTAATAGTGCCTATGTTCATTATCATACCATGAGGATGTAAGGTTTTAAAATTATAAATGAAAAAACTCTCTCTTATATAAAAATAAATATATTCTATAATGTAATAACGTAAGGAGTAATAAAATCTACTAAAGGAATTTCTCTCTAAGAAAAAAAAGTAGCAATTGGAAGTTCCACCATTAGTTTTTTTAAATAATGATTTACCTAATATTAATCACATAATACAGAAACACTTTAATATATTAAATTCTGCAGCTTACTTAAAAATTTTTTTTTTCAACTTGCCTAAATTTGTATTTCAAAAATCATAAAACAATTAAGGATAGACTTACAAAACAAATTTTATTTCTAATTTTACATTTAAAAAAAGATTGTTTCTCATGTGAAGATAAAAAATATTTTACATGCAAACATATTATTGTTACAAAAATGGTCCAAGATAAAGCCATTAATGATTTTAAATGGTATATCCTCTACTATGTCAAATATAAAAGTGTAAACTTAGTATATGCAATAGAATGTAGCAGATGCTAGAGCTCTTATGTGAGTGAATTGGTAAATAATCTATATATTAAAACAACTAACATAAATTTGACATTTTACATAAAAATGAAATCAGACCAGGTTTTAAATACTTCAGTTTACCAAATCACACACTTGATGATTTAATAGTGGCCACCACATTACAGAACAGTTTTTCCTCCACAAAAAAGAAAAACAAAAAAAAGTTTTTTTTTCATTTACAAAATGTACGGCCTTATTTTATCATGGTATAAACATGAACATAGGCACAATTACATTCTTGAATTACCTAGTTTTCTAATGCTTTATTTTTATTCATTAATTATTGCTTACTACTTAATATGTTAACCAATAACGTATTTTTCATATATCTGAGATTTAATGTGAATACACAATAACTTTTTGTACACATGATATTTTTGAATACATGGGGGGGGGGGTATATATATTTTTTGCACAGACATATGCTGCATCTTTTAATTAATGAATAAATTATTATTTTTAAATGAATTAACTAACTTTTTAATGGATTAATTAATTTTAAAAGTTTTATTTAAAGTTCTGATAACAAAAAATAACTTGGGGGGACAGGGACGACTAGTTAATTATCTATTGAAAAACTTATTTAAACATTTTTGTAAATTTTGATAAGAAAATAACTAAGATATTTATAACAATAAAAAATGATTGATTAAACTCTCTATTTAAAAAAAAGATCATTAACTTATAGGAATTTTTTTAATTTATCAGATATGCAATTGAGTTGTAATATTTGATTTTTAATATTTAATTTTTGAAGAAAGTCATTTATTTGGATGCATTTTTTGATAAAAACCAATACTCTGGTTGTGTAATATTTGACTGAAAAACTATATCACATTAATGTATAAAGGAAAATAGTTACATGAGTGTGTGTATATATAAATTAGTCAATAGACAAAGACATTATGTAAATATATAAGTAACCCAGATATGCTAATTACAAGGAGACAATAACAAAACTGTTTTATCCAAATTCGGTTTTGCAAAAAAGATATTGACTATCTTGAATAACGAAACAGCAGTGCAGTGCACAGTATATAATGCAAGCAGTACAGTGCTTGCAAAACAAGAATGTATGAGCAATGTAATTTTCTGAATTGAGCACTATAATGAAAAGTCAACAGAAAAGAGTTATCAGAGTAAAATAAAGTACAGTAATAAAAATGCAGTGTTATAGTTTAACACTATAAAAAACTGTGCATGCAGGATTGAGACTGGTGAAATTTAACCAGCCAGCTGCTAGCTGAAATACTAACAATTTACTAATAGTTGTAAGTTTAAAACTTTTCTTGTGTATTATTTTTAAAATAATGCAATGATTTACAGCTAGCTGGTTTAGGTCAATCTGGCCCTTGTACACATCAGGTTGAAATATTAACAGCAATAGGGGTAGTTAAGTAAATGAGTTCTGTTTTTTTATATTTTCTTTAGTTAATGTATATATTTCTTTTTGTTTTCAAATAGATATATAATATTTAATACAAATATAATTTACATACTTAAACTAGATGTAATTAAGAGAAATTTGAACTCAGACTTTCAAGCTCCCTTCAGTCATTCATTATGTCTAATACAACTGATACATGTGACCACATATATGTGAAAAAGATAAATGATCTCCAATATACATATTTTGTGCTGAACCAGCACTCATCAGTTGGTCAAGATCATCATTTCCATCAGCAGATTTTCAATGATATGGCTGACTGAAGGGTCGAAGAATGGAGAAGCCTGTTGATTAAAGTTTGTAGGTTTGCTGACTTAATATAAACCAAACACTGATTGTATATATGTGTGGAAATTGATGATCTGGAACAACTGATAGTGATGGTTCAGCACAAAATATGTATATTGGTGATCATTTTTCACGTGTATATGATTATGGGTTTAAGTTATATCATATAGAGTGAATGATTGATAGGAGCTTAAAAGTTTGAGTTCAAATCCCTCTTAATTATATATATATATATATTAATGAAATATGAGTAGAATCAGATGTGATTATTATACAGCATGAAGTATAATGTTTCGCAGTATTTAATATATGTATATGATACCAAAGTATCCCATACTTATCATCTCTAAGAATCTTCAATCTGCCACCAAAGTGGTCTTTTTTTCTTATAAATAAAAGATTGCCTTGACAACAGATTGAAAATTATTAGTATTGATAAATGTGAGCTGCTTTCATGTGGTTTATATTTATAAATCAATCTAGCTGTGAGCAAAATGCTTACATCAACAATCTCATAAGTCTCAGATATAATCATAACATGCTAACAAAAACAATCAGAAAATTTTATACCAATGCAAATAAAAACATAAATAATATGCCAAAAACATGGATAAGCCTCCCATACATCCCTAGGATTTGCAAAAAATCTAAGGAATATATCCATTAACATTTACAGGGTAAACTTTAGATTGCCTCCATCACCAAATAACTTACTAAATAACTCAAAAGACAAACAACCAGCTGTGTGCACCCTCAAGTCATTTATAAAATCACATGCAGTGCCCCATCCTATAGTGCTGTATATTATAGTGAACCCCAAGCAAATAGATCCATGAGAATTTCCCAGAATACATACTTATACAACAGAGCCAAGCAGAATGAATATAAATCGATTTTTCTCAATCACAAGCTCATTACAGATTATACTTGTGAGAACAATCTGTGCCAAAAGAGATGACAGAAAATATAAAGAAGTTTGGGCAATTGCAAAGGATCTACATTCTATCAACAGAAAGAATTCATGCATTCCATTGTCAAAAAAAATGGAAAATTTAAATGCTACTTTTACATATTAAGCCTAATTTTCATATCAAACTATGTCCATATATATAGGAATGGTCAAATTACTAAACTTTAAATAAACACTATGATTTTGGCAGTAATCTGTTAAAAGCATGCTTAATGCATTATAAAACGTTTGAGCTTTAATTTTACCATTTCATAATACTCCATTATAATGAATTTATAAAATATCCTTTATTATAAATATTTATCATCCAACGAGCAAGATCATTTTTGGTGCTTTACTTGATATATATAGATGATATGACTAAGAGATTTTTTTTTTCTTTAAGAATTATTTTGGATTTGCAGCTTAATAAGATTATTTGTATTTTTGTTGATTTTCTTTGATTTGCATTTTTAAAAACAAATAATTCTATGTAAAAATTTTATCCGTTTAATTTCATAAATTTCCATGTAGATATTAAATTTTAAAATCTTTGATGCCCATCAATTTTACCACTTTTATTTGTTTCAGTGACAAATATGTACATTTAAATTTACTGGTAAAAGTTAATCAAAAGTATCAATTCTTATTTTTTTTTTTTTGTAAAGAATGGCTAAATTGTCCAATATGTAATATATAAAAATTTGAAATGTTTTAGTCATGAGTAGTTGCTAAAAATAAATATTACTTTTAATTTTGATTTTGTAGAAGTAATATAATTAAGTGTGTGTGTGTGTGTGTGTGTGTAAAGAAATTTTGAATAACAAAAACATAATATTTTTAATCATTGATAGAGTTGTCCTTGATGCTAATAATCTAACAAATTTTGGAGGATTAGTGTGGTTGCCAAAAATTAAGGTATAGTAAAGTTCATATATTTTAAAATAAAGATTTTACTTATTTTTTTTTTATAAATAAATAATGCATCATAATTTTATGAACTATAAAAATATTATAAATTTTCTATCTTATTAATAATAATAAAAGCAAGCAAATCTATATAGTGACTAAATAGAATATTAAAAAGTAATAATTTACACTTCAAAGAAATGTTGCTATTTATATAAAACAGCAGGAAATACCTACTGATGTAGGTAATATCAAAATTATGCCATTTCTGAAAATACTATGCTATCTATTTCTCTCAAAAGACTTTTTAACTACTCAATGGAACATTCTTTTTTTTTTTATTGTAAAATTCATCATTCTTATTATTTTTCTTTCTTCAATCATTAATATTTCCAAGCTTTATTTCTATTTTCTAATGACCTAAAATATTAAATAATATATTTTTAAATAAGTGTAAATTTTTGTGATATCATTAACTGACATCTGGTTAAAAAACCAGTATCATTTTTTCCTGCTATACAAGTATCTGATAAAATCATCTTCATTAAATGGATCTCAAAGATCTGAACACCTAATAGGCATGTTCTATCTATTGGCTCTAATTATTTAGAAAGCATAATTTGATTTTAAAGAGTTAAATAATTTATATCCAAACTAATGTATTTATGTTATTTTCAATCAGTATTATGACATCAAACACATACTATTTAAGGCAGAAATAAGTTATTTCTCATTTACAATTTATTATGGATAAAAAAAATAAATAATATCTGTATTAAATTTAATGTAATTAATTTTTCATTCACATGGGATTATAAATAAGAAAGAAATCGCATTTGCCCTGGATGACTTGTGTATAATGTCATAAGAATAACTGAAAACAACATAAATTTTTAAATTTACTAGAATTATTTTATATCTTAAAATCACATGACTAACTTTTTAAATACATAAATAGAGTTGGAACTCATAATTCCTGTGCATTTATATAAAATTCAAACTTATAGTTACCTAGTGTGAAGAAATAATTTGATTTTTTTTGACTGGATGTCAACTTAAAAATATTACAGATTTATATTTACTTAGAAGTGGACTAAAAACCTGCATTTTTGGTTGTTTCTGTACACATGTATGTATATGCATATCAATACAAGTTTATTTAAATGATTCCTTAGGAATTTTATCTTGTGAATTATCTTAGTAATGTGTTTACATTTGTTTAGTCCATGAATGTGTGTGTGTGTATATATATATATATATAAATATGATTCTGAACTTAATATAATTAGAAGGGATTTGAACTCAGATTTTTAAGCTCTCTATAGCTATTCACTCCATCTTATACAACCAATATACCCGGCCACATACATGTGAAAAAGACAAATGATCTCCAATATATGTATTTCATGCTTAACTAGCACTTATCAGTTGGTCCAAATCACTATCTCTCACACATATATATATAATTAGTGCTCAGTTTATATTAAGATAGCAACTCTTCAAATTTTAATGGCTGAAGAGTTAGAGGGAGAATATTGAAGCTTACCCATTAAAGTTTGTAGATTTTCTATTTTAATATAAACTGAGAACTTATTATATATGTGTGTGTGAGGGGGGAGGGTTTGGTGATCTGGACCAACTGATAAATATTGATTCAGCAAGAAATATGTATATAAGAGATAATTTATCTTTTTCATGTGTGTGATCTGCATCAGTTGTATAAAATGGAGTAGATAGCTGTAGGGAGCTTGAAAGTCTTGAGTTTTAATGCAATAAGAATGTCAGTGTTACATAAGTTCTTGATTTAAAGAAGTTTGGTCTAAGTTAAGTGTTTTCTAATTAAGTACTTATAAATGAATAACTTCACCCACTAAAGATTTCCATCTAAAACATTCATTAAAAATATTGTGTGTGTATATATATATATATGTGTGTGTGTGTGTGCATACACACAATTGTACCTCAATTTCAAATGGAAAAAGATTGAATGAATTGGATTTTATGAAGGTACAATTAATTGCTTTGAAAAATAGGCATATATTTTACTATAACGATCCAAATATTAGAAATGTAAATTAAATGGAATTCATAATAAAAATAAAAACTGGCATTGCAATGATATAACACAAATCAAAATAAGTAGCAAGATTTCTTATCTAATTTAATGGAAATATCAAATGCAGAAAATTTATTTTTATGTTCCAAGATTTATCATAATAAAAATGGACCAAATAACATTTTTAATAGATTCATACTACATTTTCAAATATTTGTGGAACATTTTAATGTTCCCAATTGGAAAACTTTAAAAATAAATGAAAGTGCAATGGCAAAAACTAATTTTGTATATATCTTAATGGGAAAAACATGTATTGAATTTTCCCCAAGTCTTTTGAGGCTAAATAGTTGTTGAATTTCTTAAAAAGATAGTATTTAATTGCTATTTATGTAGAATGTTAACATTTTTTTCTTTGCACCTGTATACACAAAATCAAGCTGTTAAATGAAAAAAAAAAAAAATGTCATTCAATAATTTGTCTAATGAGTATAACATTGGGAATATCACTCCAAGTCTATTATAAAGATCACAGAAGTAAATACAGAAATAAGTATTCTTTCAAAAATATGGTAAAAAACTAAAATATAAGTAAATCTTTAGATAAATTGCAATGTTTTAATGTTAGCTTAATGATTGACATCCTGTTTAAAACTGAATTTCTTTTCAACATCAAATTTATAAAGTGCCTATTATATTATAATATACAGATAACATCCAATTATTGCAAAAAACTTTAAAGGCCTGCAATAACAACAGTAATATTCTATCACTCTACTCTAGTGCATTAATAATCAGTGAACACCAGATTAATATCTATCCAAATACTTTTACAATTTTCTGGCTATTGATCTTCATCAATGAGGTGCTTTGTATTGCACATTTACATTTAAATTTAAAATAGGAAATTCTTGTGATGATTGGTTTAATATATAATTCAAAAGTCCAATATTATTAAAAAAAATTAAAATTTAAATTGGAAATATGAGTTCTAGCCATTCTTTCTTGAAGAGACTCTCCAGTCATATAAAAGTGCAAAAGTGCTAATAGAGAATATATTAGCACATCACTTATTTATTGGAAAAATCTCTTAATTAAAATCAGAAACATTAATTTTAGATCATATATGTGATTGGTTAATGAAAAATTATCACATTTTTTCTGCTCTTAAGAGCTATAGTATTCAAACTCCTGATTTGGAAACAGGTTTATGTTATCACAAGGCAAAACAATACATAACTTATTTCCAACTCATCTGCTGCACATACCAGAAAAGACACACATTCACTTGATGATTTTTACTTCAAATTGCATTTCTACAAACACCAGAGTGAATGTAAATCATCATATCCATGAGATACGTTTCCAGTTATTATTTTTCTCTATATTAATAATAACTTCTTTATTTGGATATTGTTTTCAAGAAGTTCAGCTAATCTTTTTTATTATTTACTTAAATTATTATTATCATACTGTTATTCAATTGTTGTTTCATATTTATGTATATTCATACTAACTTTGTTTTAAAATGAGTTTTGTTGTTTATTTTTATAAAATTCACACCATTAATCCATATATTTTGGGAACATTTTCAAATGTGAGGTATTCATCCTCATATTTTACTTTGTGATTTTCAAATAATTCATACTCTATATTTTAAATTTATTAGTAAATTGACATTTTGTATAGTATTTCTAAATTTGATCTCTGAATAACTTTATTATATATAGTCAAATGACATACATTTTTTAAAAAAAAATTTACATATATTACATTTATACATAGTTTTTAATTAAATACATGAATAACAAATAAATATCATGTAAATGTATAAATATTATTCTAGAAATATTTAATATACATATGATACTAAGATATTATAGAACATTATGTAAAGTCACTTATTTGTCAAGTATATTAATAATGACTTTACCTTTTGTTATAAGATAAACTCAAACTCAAAATGAAGATCAAGGTGTTAGTGTTAGGGTTTAAATCTTTAGGGTTGTTAACTGGTGATGAACCATAAAATCACTATTTGTGAAAGATAATATAGTAAAAGTTTATTCATCATATAACAACAGTGACAAGATCTTTATTATAATCATATATAAAACTCAAGTAATAAATTTAAAAATAATAACAACTTATCTTGTAGCTATAAAATAGATTCATGTACAAAGTTATATCAATGACAGTTGATGGGTCAATAAATCACCATTAGTAACAAATATAAGCATGTAGAAAGAAGTTCACATGTCACAATATTTTTTTCCTTTTTATGCAGAAAAAATGGATAATGAAAACAGACCACAGAATTATATTCAAATTAGGATTAAAAAAATAGTGAAGAATCTATTAGGAAATACAAAATTGATAATTATATTTTGGTGAAAATTAATAAATAAATATTCTGATTGGAAATTTTATTTAAAATTTTAAAATTATTTTGTTGAGTATTGCAAATATTTTGTTGAGACTCTAAACAACAGTAAAGATGTTATGGATTTAAAAATCACAGACACGTGTAGACACTTTTATTTATTAATGTGTCATTAAAAAAATGAAAAGTTGTTGTTATTATTTATGACGGATTGTCGTTAAGATAAATATTCTTTTCCAGATTGAAGATTGAGGAATATACTTTGAAAAGCATTCGACCAAAGTTTCCATTATAAACTTTCTGATATTTGAAATATTAAATTAATAAGTAGATTATTTATTACAATATTTATCTATGTAATATTGTCACTCCAGTCAACTTTTTTTTTTTTTACTTATTTATAATTAAATTTATTTCTGATTAATTTATTAAGTATCATTTCATTGCTGCTTTTGAAAATTGGGAAAAACATTAGAAACATTACAATTTCAGGAACTTCGTTGTTTTTTCTTTAGCTTTAAATTAACAGAAATAAAGAATTAAATTAAACAGTCTTACATTTATCACAATATTATCATTTATAGAAGGCATTTTTATCATTTAGAGAACGACATTCACAAGGAAAAATATTTTCTTATTAAATTTCAGTATGAAGGAATTACTTTTTTAAGAAGTGATGCATTTTTCCAATTGCTTGAAATGTTATTAGATGGTTTTATTGTATTTATTCATGGAACTTAATTCTTAGGTATAGGCTATTGTTTTTTATTCAAAAAATATCAAATTTAGTTGTCAAAAATTCCATGCATATTTACTTTTATTTTCTAGTTAAAACAATTTTTACTCCATACTTTTTAAACACCAGTATTAGAAAATATTACTTTATCACTTCATAACATGTGTCATGAACTTGAATTATTAATTTTCTTGGAGAATAATACTTTTATTTTAATAAGGAAATGGTGATCAAAAAAGTAGATATCCAAAAAAAAAAAAAAATCTTGTTAAAATCCAGCTAACGCTGCAAATGAAGTTTTGTCGAAATATTACATATTTTGAGAATGACATTCAAAGAATGACGACGACGATGAATTTAATGAGGTTCTAATGGTGTCATTTATTTTTACAATATAAATTAATTTTATTTCCTAACAACAATTACTTTCATTTTAAATCTCAGCAATATATGAGTATGAGATTTTAATAAATTATATGGTAAAATACTTAAAACTGTTAAATTTATTTGTGACTCCAAAAACCTGACTCCAAATTTTTTTGGATCAGTATGAATTTTTTTATATTCTGCATTGAAGAAAATGAACAAGTGATATTTTGAGGTAGTTCAAAATATTATTTTTCTTGTTCTGGACACAACAGGTCTTTTATTTCTGTAAAATTAAATATTCTTGTCTCTGGAATATAATATTTTATTTGAAATTGGCATTTTTAAAGCTTCAATATGCTTTTCTCATAATGTTGATTAGGCTCATAGACTAAATCATTATATGCACAGGGCATTTTTGTAAAACTTTCATTCCATTCACAAATACTCGGTACATTCTCTTAGTAATAATTTCATTATGGAAAAGGTTTAGCATTTCTTTATAACATTCTTCCTTGGTAATAACTGATAAATGCTATCAGGGCCACCACATGTGGATGTGCATGTTGTGTAGGACCCATGATGCTTTATCATGGAGATGCAAGATAATTAATAAAATTTGTATGTAAATGAAAATGTTTACATTTTTGAATCAATTCATTGTTAGAAATATGTACTGAGTGTAAATATTTTTTATTTAAATATGAGAATATTTCTTTATTTAGACTTATTGTACTATTGTCCAAGACTCAAAATTTGAGGCTAGAAATATACTACTGTATACTTTTATTATTGTGCTAAACCAAACAGACCTATGCCATTTCCTCATGATAATTAATAAAATTTATAACATAAATGTTTAGATCTCAAATCACTTTATTGTTATAAACACATTCTGATTGTAAATATAAGAGCAATAATTTTTTGTTTGGATTTGTTGTGACAGTTGCTTGAGCCTTGAAATATACTTCATATATACTCTAAGATTGCAGTAAATTGAGCAGGCCAATGTCCCTTTGTCACTATAATTAATAAAATTTATATGTAAATAAAAGTGTTTAGATTTCCCAACTACTTTTATTTAAATATCTCAATTTATATAAAAAGTAACATTACTGTTAAAATTTATTTAAAAATATAATTTTTTAAAAATATTGCATCATAATTACAGTAATTCTGTGTTTGATAAAATTATATTTATCAATGATATTTTACAGATATCATATTGAGCTGATATTTTAAGTCAGCTCATATATATATATAAGCTCACATATTTATAATTTCGTCATAGATATTTTCCGAAGTTAAATAGTTGTAAAATAAAAATTAACAAATGATTTTAATTTAATGGGAAGGGTAAAATCTTAAACTTTTATTTTTGCTATAGATTTGAGCAAAAAATTTTTTAAAAAAAAAAAAAAAAAGATAAAATATAATTTATTGTCAAAAATGTTAAAAGTGTTTAATTAAAAGGGAGAAAACTCGAGAGATAAAAGGGTGGGGGAAAGAAAACAAAATTAGATTGTTGGTAGTAATTAGACTCTATTGTTGAAACTTTCACAAACTAAAAGTATTTGGTTAATAATTGCTGTTACGCTAATTAAAAAGAAAAAAAAGATAAGAGAAAGAGAGATAAAATCGCTTTTAGAGTAAGTCAGTTGACGTGAGAGACCAGCAAGGACAATAAAGAAAAAAAAAGAGAGAAGCTGTGCTCCGAATCAAAAATTATTATAGAAATTTATTTTGCGGACTCTTTTCAAATGCATAGCGGCTAAAGCTATCAAAACCTTCCCCTTTGGGGAATTGGCCGCCACTCCATCTGAATGAAGCTACCGAAAGAGTCAAGGAATGGAAAGAAATGTATATTGCTAGCCGGACAACCAAAGGAACACCCATGGACACACCAGAATTCTCATATACAAGGACAAAGGCACGACAAATGGAATGTGAATCTATGAAAGTCAGGCCACTTCGCTCTGATCGATCAGGGTAATTATAAACTTTTCAATTAATGGGAACTTTAGTTAAAGCGTAATAGAACTTTATCTTTGATTTATTTTTCGTTTATTATATTTGTTACGAATGTTTCAACAATAGAGGTGGGGAAATAAATTTATTTAATATTGTAAACTATTTATGTTAATTCTCGTTAAATATTTTTATGAAATATTGGTATGACTGTATATTAAATTATTTAATATCTGTTCGATCTAGAGGGTAACAACAGGGTGGGGGTATAAAAGTGCGCTGCCAAGCAACAGAGAACCTTAGGGCGTTACTTGCTTGTTAGCAGAAAATAAGGGAAGTGTTGAAAGTATAAGAAAACGAAAGACACTTATACGTTCATTTTAAGTTTTTGCAAGTTATTTATTTACCAAATAAAGTGGGGTTTAAAAATAAACTTCAGGAAAGATTATATACTATAAGTCGCCTTTGTATACACGCCTGCTAGAATCCGCAGTGTTAGTGTCGGCGCGAGTAAATCCATGGTAGATATTTGGGAAGAATACTTAGAAAGTTAACAGTTGGAAAATCAGAAATTGTAAGTCAGTTCTCTCTGGATCGGGCAGAAATATAATGTTATTAATAATAATAATAATAAAGGAAAGTAATTTTTTTGTATCCAACGTATATTTGAATTCTTTAATTATTTATAATAATTAGTTAGTGTCCTTAAGTGAAAACCCCTGTCAGATTATAAACAAAATTTGTAATCGGTGAATCGCCGTTCGAAAATAAATAAGACCAGGTTTACGTAAAGCTTCGTGGCCAGGTTCCAAGAGAGAAATCCTTGGTGGCGCCCTCGGCGGCGATTCTAATAATTAAGATTCAGTTATTAGGGGAAGGAAAAGAGTTGTAGTGTCACATATGTTTTAATCCGTTTAGAATAGTGTGAGAATAGCAGACTCTCGAATGTAAGATCCTAGGATTGATCCCATTGCTGTCTTCTGCAAAATACTTTTAATAACAATGTTATCTCTTTTTGGGGTTTTTATTAAGTGGTAACTTTTCATATTTTTAATAACAATATCTTTTTATACCATATTATTTTTCCCCACATTTTATTAAACAGCTTTTTTTTATGTAAGTTCATATTTGCTCTCTAACTAAAAACTTGTGATTGATTCATAATCCACATCTACAGTCCAAATCTTATAAAAACAGAATGAGTAAAACATAATTTTTTAAAATATATTATTGCATGCCAAAATATTTAATTCTTAATAAATTTCATAATAACAATATTATTTAATGCAATTCTCTTTATTGTAATAAAACACCAATGTGGTTGCATATAAGTCTAAAGAATATATCAAGTGGAACAAACCAAGTTTTTGATTATTTTTTTTTATAGTTTAACATAATCTACAAATAAGAAAAATAAAGTGTAAGGCATTTTAATGGCTTCTATGAAAATTTTAAATTTCTTAAATAAATTCTGGCTGAATCCCTAATTGTCCAATTATATTTTATTACTGAACTAGTGTAAGAGAAGTATTTTTGTTAATAGAAAACATAAGTTATTTGTAAGAGGTTCTGAATTATAAATAAGTCATGGAGTTTTTAAAACAAACAACTATTTTTAACAAGTTTGTGCTAATAGAATGAAAGAGTTATATCAATCACCATATTTAAAATTGACTTAGTTTGATGGCCCTAATGAAATATAAAAGTTACATCAATAAACAATATAAATATGAAAATTTAAAATATTGGACTATATAATGAATTATAATTATTAATAGTGGAATAATATGCACATAAAAAACTAAACAATAATGTAAATATATTATTATTGAAGGAATATAATTTTATTAATAGAAAACATGAATAAGTTTATGCATGAGAGATTTTGAATAGTTTTTCAAGCAACTAAACTATTTTTAATGAATTATTGATATGTCAGTTAAAGTTGATCTAAATATTGGTAAAAAAAAAATGTCTAAATTACATCAGCTTTTACAACTATGGTATTTCAGAAAAAATAATGGAGACAATCTGGACTCCCTTTTCACTATGTGGGACAGAGCTTGGAGATGATGCATTTCAGAAAATCATATTCTGGCTATAGATAATATTTTTAAATAAGTTAACTAGGATTGGAATTACTTATATAATATTAGAACCAGCTGGAGAAAAGGAGGGGGGCAGTATTGTGGGTGATGAGATAAGAGGGTTTTATTAAATATGATAAATATACATAGATATTTACAAAATATCTTATTTCTACCAGCAATTTCATAGGATTATCGAAAAAATATAAAAACTTTTGAAAGAAAAAATTAAACATTTCAAATTTACAAAATTAATATTTTTGTTTTAAGATATTTTTTAATTATTGTTTTAAAAATTATTTTTTAAACATTAATTTATTTTAGCATGTGTTTTAATCTCAGGTTTACTTTATAAAAATAAATGAATAAAACATGTAAGGTATTTACCAAATACATTAAATAATTAAAGCCATATTTTCAGGGTTTTTTTTATTTTTTTGAAAGCGCTGGGGAAAATGTTTTTAATTTACAAACTTTATTTCACATAATAATCAGGGGAGGGGGTGCCAAAATTTACCTTGCACAAAGGTGCATGGTACTTTTCTATGGTGTTCTTTTTTGTTTTTAATTCCAAAATATACATTTGAATTATCACTGTTTTATCATCATCATCATCAACCATTATCAATCCACTGCAGGATGAAGGCCTCTCCAAGTTTAATCCATCTTCTCCGATCTTTAGCTTCTCTTCTCCACATTACTCCTGCACACTTTATTTCATCCATCCATCTCACATGTGGTCTCTTTCTGGGTCTTTTATGATCTCTTGGAATCCCGTTTAAGATTTCAATTGTCCATCTATTATCATCTCTTCTAGCAATATGTCCAGCCCAACTCCACTTCAATCTTTTAATTTTTTCAATTAAGCCAGTAACACCTGTTTGTTCTCTTACCCATACATTGCATTTTTGATCCCTTCTTGTTATTCCCAACATGCATCTCTCCATACTTCTTTGAGTGGTCTGAAGTCTCTGTATTGCTCTTCTATTAAGTGTTCAAGTCTCAGATCTGTAAGTAAGAACTGGTAGAACACAATTGTTAAAAACCTTCCTTTTCAAACACATAGGCATATTTCCTTTTAGTTTCAAGTTATTTCTACCAAAAGCACTCCAAACAAGTTTAATTTTATGATTAATTTCCTCCATTATGTTTCCATCTGTATTAATAATCTGATCAAGGTATTTGTAACTATTAACTTCTTCTAATTCATCATAATCAATCTTTATTTTCATATTTTGAGCAAATTGATTAAATATTACTTTAGTCTTTTTAGCATTTATCTTTAGTCCTACTTTCCTACTTTTATCTGATAATTCCTGCAACATTTCCTGCAGCTCTAATGCATTATTTGCAAAAACAACTACATCATCTGTGAAATCTAAATGACTTAAATAATCTCCATTGACTTTCATTCCTTTAGTTTCCCATTTTAATCCACAAAATACTTGTTGCAGCACTGCTGTAAAAAGTTTTGGAGATATGGAGTCACCTTGTCTTACACCTTTCTCAGTGTTGACTTTCCCAGTATCATTATGTAATCTAATTGTTGCTGTTGCATTTTTATAAATATTCTTTAAAATATGACAATATCCTGGATCTATACCTTGATGATCCAATGCTTTAATCACTGAAGAAATGTTTATAGAATCAAATGCCTTTTCATAATCTACAAATCCAAAACATAATGACAACTCATATTTATTTGTCCTTTCTATAACTTCTCTCAATACCTGGATATGATCTACTATACTAAAACCACTTTTAAATCCAGCTTGTTCTCTTGGTTGGTGGAAATCCAATGTTCTCTGTAGACGAGTTGTAATTATCTTGGTAAAATTTTTATAAAAAACTGATAAAAGGCTGATAGGTCTGTAATTTCTAATATCTTCTTTATCACCTTTTTTAAATATTAATATTATTACTGCATTCTTCCAATCATCTGGTACATCTTTATCATTTAGACATTTGGTATATAACTTTGCTAAGATTTTTCTATTTCTTCACCTGCTTCTTTTAATATATCAATTATAATTCCATCATTACCTGGAGCCTTTCCTTTCTTCATACATTTAATTGCATGTCTCGCTTCTTTATTACTATATAATTCTTGATAAAAATCTTCTACCAATTTCATGATGTCATCCCTCTTTTTAGTAATAATTCCATCTTTTTTTCTTATTGCAGATATAAATTTCCTACCAATACCAAAATATTGTTTTACAGAGACTTTTATTTTCTTCTACAGCTTTAGTTCACAGCTATACTTTCTTACATTATTGTTAACTCTTTTCCACACCATTTTACAAAAATTGAGATATTCAATTCTTTTTAATGCATCATTTTTGTATTATTCCTTCTTTTCTTCATAAATTCTCCAGTCTCAGTAAAAATTTTATTGGTCAATTGCTGCTTTTTTCTACCAGCTATCTTTGTTGCAGTTTTTAAAAGTGTATCAGTTATTTTCATATTAATTTCATTCGAATCTGAATCATGTTCAAAATCTACTGATACTTAAAACCGATTTGTAAGTTCTAATTTAAATTCATTAGAATGTTTCTGAAGATGAGAAATATTAACTGTAAATATTGTTTTTCTTAATAATTTTTGACTCTCTAATTTTACATTAACGCGTATCTTACACCTTACTCATCGATGATCACTTCCTGTGTTAAATTTATTAAGAACATTACAATCTTGAAATATGTATTTCCTTTTAGTCAAAATATAATCCAATTCTGCTGTACCTTCATTTGGATGCTTCCATGTCCATTTCCTTTTAACATTTTTCTCAAAAAAAGAATTCATAATATAAAGTTTTTTTTTTTCTGCAAACTCCACAAGTCTATGACCTCTCTCATTTCTATTACCATAACCAAAATTACCTACAGCACTTTCATCTTTCATTTGTTTACCAATTCTAGCATTAAAGTCTCCCATAACAATTTTAAAATGTTGTTTACTCTAATCAAAAGCCTTTTGTACATCCATAAAAAAATCTACCACTTCATCACTATGACAACTTGTTGGGGCATAAACCTGAATTATCTGCATTTGGTATCTGCTATTAAGTTGTATAATTAATATTGCCACTCTGTCCGATACACCATCAATCTCCACAATATTGTTCTTCCACTTTTTATTTATAATGAATCCTACTCCACTTGTATTTCCAATATTTGTGTCTTTATAATAGAGTATATGTCCACTTTTTAAATCAATTGTCTCTTCACCTTTTCTTCTAACTTCACAAAGTCCAATAATGTCCCATTTAATATAAGACAGTTCTTCTTCTAATTCTTGCAATTTTACTTCACTTGAAAGTGATCTGCAGTTGTAAGTATCTAAATAAAAAGTCATCATCAAATGGCAGCCTGGGTGTGCAATCAGGGGATTCTTAGCACCCTCTGCCTTTGGCCACCAACCATATCTTGGTTGGTGACTTTACAGCCTCCTGGGAATAAGGGCCAAGCTTTATTTTTGTCTGTAATAATTGTATATATGTATTGGAAAAATATTTATCATTTACACAAACATTCATTCTGCCTTATCAGGTACTGAGAAGAAAGACCATGGTGTTTCTTGATTTTAAACTCAGGTAAAAAGCCAATAAACTCACCATGCTGGCTAATGCATGTTGGTGAGCAGCCCATCCATGTTCATATACTATATGAATAATCACCTAGTAATAACAACTGCAACGATAAGAACGTATGGAGTGGATATTAGGAATTTGCCCTGCTCAGTTCCTTTAAGGCCTTCAAGAAGAATCAAAGGGTCTTCTTTCAGTTAATAGCAAACTCCTTTCTGCAGCCCACTGTTTTATATATTGAATTATATATATATTTATTGAATAATGTAGAAAAAAAGTGCTGCTGACCTCAGTGAAAATCAATATAACCTTATGGTATCTTCAACCATTGGCTTCTTAATAGATTATTCAATAGTGCCTTTGAAAACAAATGAGCTTTTATAAATCTATTATATCACTTCAATACATTTCTTATTATTGTGTTATAATTATTATATCACTTTTTTTGAGTGATCCAGATATCTAGCTGAAATTAATTCTGAAATAATAATCAAGTTGGCAATTCTTAATAACCTATTAAATTCATAATGGACTATTAGTGCAGTTTTTTTAATTGTTTGAATATTATTTTTAAAAATATGGATATTTAAGATATGAATATATACTAAAAAAATGTAATTAGTAAAAATTATATTAAAGTCTGTAAACATTATAGAAATTATGGTTTGTGAGTAGCAATCTACTTTATATCAAACTATATTTTTGCTATATTTACTATTGTTTTTATTATTGCACTAATATGTATTGATAGTGTGTTAAATTATTACATTTTTATTTACCATTGTCAAACTCACTCCTCTCACAACTTTGACTCTATCCACCTCAGATAAATACAATAATGATTATTACTAATCATTTTCTAATCTAGGGATTATCTCTAGCATAGATATAAATTTTAAACCTCAGTTAAAGATTAATTTATCTGATTTTTTAATTTTGAAACATACACATATGTGGATTTACTCACTTTTCTCTTTCCTATATGTAATATCTTTATAGATATATTAAACAACCTCCGTACTTCCCCATGATTTTTAAACTCATATAAATGAAGATACAATAAAAAACAAATGATGCCCAAGATGTTTAAAGTTTATAGCTATGCTAGAGATAATTCCTAGTTTAGAAAATGATTAGTAATAATCATTATTGTATTTATCTGAGGTGGATAGTGTCAAAGTTTGTGAGAGGAGTGAGTTTGACAATGGTAAATAAAAATGTAACAATTTACTATAGATAAATACTCTTCATATAGTAGAGATATATATGGGAGATAGTGACCTGGGCTAATTGATGAATGCTGGTTCAGCACGAAATATATTTTGGGGGTCATTTGTCTTTTATTGTATCTTTATTTATATGAATTTAAAAAGAATGGGGAAGTATGGAGGTTGTTTAATATATGTGTTAAATTACTATTTTATTTTTATCTGTTGATTCTAATTATATTATATTACACAGTCTGTATTCTTGGCAGTTTATAAGACTCTTGCTGAAATACATTTTATTGTAATAAAATATTTTAAAAGTCTTCTACAGCTTAGCAGTGAACTCATTTTAAAATAAGATTGGTTTCAAATTTGATAAAGTTATAATTCTAAATAAAAAGGAAACACACTTTTATTATACAAATATTCATGCTTAAGGAAACAAAATATAATAATTAATTGTAGTTAGTGGGTTTAATTATTAATATTTAGCAAACAGATATTCATGTAGTTTTTTTAAATGACATTAATTTCATTTACTGTAATATTTATCTAGAATTACTAAAAGTTAAATTTTATATTTATTTAGATTCTAAGTTTGAACTACAATAATATTGAGTCTATATTACCCAAAAATGAATTATTTAAAATAGAAGAATTACCAATATGCAAATCTCTTCAAGTATTACTTCTTGGGTAAGAGGTTGAGAAAAATATGAATCTTTGGGGTTATATTTATATTTTTCTTTTTTGTATTTTTTTTGTTGTTGTTGTTAAAATTATTAATTTATCACAATCTACAATATTATTTATATATAAGAATTGAAATTTTTTTCATGGTGAGTTAGAAGTATATGAAAAAAAAGCACAATTCTTTTACTTATCTCAGTAATGCTAAAAAACTAAAAATAACTTTATATTAAATACTGCTATCCATAACAATACTGTAAAGATTTTATCTTGTGTCCTGTTCTAAATAATAGTACTTGATACAAAGATATTTTAAATATTTTTTTATTGAGATCATTAGAAAAAAAGATTTCAATTTTTTAAATGTGTTTATTTAAGTTCACTCTTCTGTTTGTTTGGATCAAATCTTGTAACTGACTTTTAATCTACTTCTACTGAATGGATTTTTTTCAAATTTTGTACATGTGTTCAGTATAGATGACAATACAATATTTTAGTATTGTGCAACCTAGCAGTGTTGGGAGGACATATTTTAAATCACATTCAAATTAGCTCAGTAAGTTTTTAATAATGCTCAGTAAATGTTACGGTCATTAATTTACATAGGATTTTTAGCCACATTATAAATATAAGAAAATTGTTTATCTAATACTTGCAGGAACAAGAATGAAAAATGAATAAAAAATAATTTCAATTATTGAAAATACGGCAACATTTTTAGATGCTCATTTCTTAAAAATTTGAATATAAATATTTTTTTGTTTATGATAAATGATTTGGAAAAATTGAAGTGATGTATGGATAGACTTCATGACAAAACTATACATTTTTATTGAATTTGATGACTAAGACAATAAATTAAAGCAAAATATTGGAAGAAATGTTATGGGTGTTTACAGTTAATTAAAATAGAAAAGAAATGAAATCTTAATTTCTCTTGATTGTTTATATAAATTACTGCTTTCATAGAAAGAAAAATCTTGTAACCAATTTTAAATGATTACTTTTACTAAATGGATTTTCTTGAAATTTTGTACACATGTTTGGTATTGATGTCAATGCAATATTTCAGAGTTGTCCTGCCTAACAACTTCATCAGACCACATTTTAAAACATATTCTAATTTGTTTAATAAGTTTTGACTTATGTTCCTCAGATGGTACAGTCATTAATTTAATTTACATAAGACTTTTAATCACATTAGAAATATAAAAAATTACTTGTCTTGATTGTTTATGTGAAACTTGCTTTTTTAAATCATTGCTTTTATAAAAACAAAAGTCTTATAACCAATTTTAAACAATTTTATATTTTATTTTATCTATTTGAATTGTGATAGCAATATTATTTGAATTATCTTCTATGGAAGTTATTGGTTTTACAAAGTGATTTGAAATAAAAATAACCATATGATGATTACAATGAATTTGATGGATAATTACTGTAAATTCAGGAATTTAAACAAAATATATGTATTATTAGAAGAATGATGAAACTCCTGAAACATAATTACACCAATGTTGTGCTAAAAATTAATTTATACCATGCTCTCCATTTTTGATATTGATATATCCTTAATGTTAAATGGAGATTAGATATTGGGAATTATTTTTTTGGTGAAAGTGTAACTGAGGGTGACTACATTTTTTTCAGGGCTTTGAACTGGAAATTAGAAAAACTTTGCTCCATGTCTTGAACATTTTTAGTCCCATTTTCACTATTATATACTTATTTTATTGGAAATTCAAAGTTTTATTGGTATTTCAAATTTTAATTCCAAAGAAATCCACTTTTTTTCATATGTCAAATGTGGGAAGTGAACTCAGGCCTGTTTCTTGGAAGGGAGCTATGCTAACTGCTAGGCCACCAATGCTTGGCAAAAAAATCCACTATTGGCAGTATTTTTCACAAAAAATAAATTTCTGATTGCATTGTCATATAGTCCCATTTCTTATTCCTTATAAAGTCCCTCAAAGCACTGACTGTGAACTTCAGTTATTGTTCTCCAGAAATTTCTAATAGTCAAAGTCAGAAATTAAACCAAAATGTTTTATGCTTTTGTAATAGATTTTGAATGTAAATAAATATATTTCTCATAATTTTTTACATTCATAATTAAGATTTTATATTAATTTACCTAAATATAAACTTTGATTTGAAAATTTTGAAATTTTACAAGAAAAATAATCAAGGGAATGTGAATAGCACTTGACCACTATTCAAGACAAGTGAATAACATTGACTGTTATTTGCATATCAACGACATTCGGTGATAACTAGCAAAATACAATTATTTTTTATAAATATTTATGAATTTTATGATTACTTTTTACTCCATATAATCTGGCTAGATTTAGATTTTTATTTGAAATATTTCATTTTAGAAAAAAAAGACAACAGAAGTGAATAAGCAGCTATCATAATTTCTAAGAAATCACTGGCATTTTCACATAATGATTGATTGAAATATAATTCCTTGTTTTACTTCAGGCAATTTTTCAAATGTTTTTCTTATATTTTTTTTCAGTTATCAACATTATTTAAATTTTTCATTCCATTTAACCAATTTGAATGTAAAATAATTCAATTTTTAGAAGCTAAATTAAAACAATTCTGATTATTGTACATTAATATTGTAACAGTCAGAATAGTCTATCTCGCTAACACACTGCAGAATTCAAACCCCAGACACAAAACTGAACATTCTAGGAGGGGTTGCCTTCTAGATATACTAAGTTTGAATCTAAAGTCCAAATTTCACAGCGCCATCTACATGA